>OU612096.1:51852765-52252765 GCA_914767995.1 Thecocarcelia acutangulata | reverse complement strand
AATTAAATTAAATTAAATTAAATTAAATTAAATTAAATTAAATTAAATTAAATTAAAATTAAATTAATTAAATTAAATTAAATTAAATTAAATAAATTAAATTAAATTAAATTAAATTAAATTAAATTAAATTAAATTAAATTAAATTAAATTAAATTAAATTAAATTAAATTAAATTAAATTAAATTAAATTAAATTAAATTAAATTAATTAAATTAAATTAAATTAAATTAAATTAAATTAAATTAAATTAAATTAATTAAATTAAATTAAATTAAATTAAATTAAATTAAATTAAATTAAATTAAATTAAATTAAATTAAATTAAATTAAATTAAATTAAATTAAATTAAATTAAATTAAATTAAATTAAATTAAATTAAATTAAATTAAATTAAATTAAATTAAATTAAATTAAATTAAATTAAATTAAATTAAATTAAATTAAATTAAATTAAATTAAATTAAATTAAATTAAATTAAATTAAATTAAATTAAATTAAATTAAATTAAATTAAATTAAATTAAATTAAATTAAATTAAATTAAATTAAATTAAATTAAATTAAATTAAATTAAATTAAATTAAATTAAATTAAATTAAATTAAATTAAATTAAATTAAATTAAATTAAATTAAATTAAATTAAATTAAATTAAATTAAATTAAATTAAATTAAATTAAATTAAATTAAATTAAATTAAATTAAATTAAATTAAATTAAATTAAATTAAATTAAATTAAATTAAATTAAATTAAATTAAATTAAATTAAATTAAATTAAATTAAATTAAATTAAATTAAATTAAATTAAATTAAATTAAATTAAATTAAATTAAATTAAATTAAATTAAATTAAATTAAATTAAATTAAATTAAATTAAATTAAATTAAATTAAATTAAATTAAATTAAATTAAATTAAATTAAATTAAATTAAATTAAATTAAATTAAATTAAATTAAATTAAATTAAATTAAATTAAATTAAATTAAATTAAATTAAATTAAATTAAATTAAATTAAATTAAATTAAATTAAATTAAATTAAATTAAATTAAATTAAATTAAATTAATTAAATTAAATTAAATTAAATTAAATTAAATTAAATTAAATTAAATTAAATTAAATTAAATTAAATTAAATTAAATTAAATTAAATTAAATTAAATTAAATTAAATTAAATTAAATTAAATTAATTAAATTAAATTAAATTAAATTAAATTAAATTAAATTAAATTAAATTAAATTAAATTAAATTAAATTAAATTAAATTAAATTAAATTAAATTAAATTAAATTAAATTAAATTAAATTAAATTAAATTAAATTAAATTAAATTAAATTAAATTAAATTAAATTAAATTAAATTAAATTAAATTAAATTAAATTAAATTAAATTAAATTAAATTAAATTAAATTAAATTAAATTAAATTAAATTAAATTAAATTAAATTAAATTAATTAAATTAAATTAAATTAAATTAAATTAAATTAAATTAAATTAAATTAAATTAAATTAAATTAAATTAAATTAAATTAATTAAATTAAATTAAATTAAATTAAATTAAATTAAATTAAATTAAATTAATTAAATTAAATTAAATTAAATTAAATTAAATTAAATTAAATTAAATTAAATTAAATTAAATTAAATTAAATTAAATTAAATTAAATTAAATTAAATTAAATTAAATTAAATTAAATTAAATTAAATTAAATTAAATTAAATTAAATTAAATTAAATTAAATTAAATTAAATTAAATTAAATTAAATTAAATTAAATTAAATTAAATTAAATTAAATTAAATTAAATTAAATTAAATTAAATTAAATTAAATTAAATTAAATTAAATTAAATTAAATTAAATTAAATTAAATTAAATTAAATTAAATTAAATTAAATTAAATTAAATTAAATTAAATTAAATTAAATTAAATTAAATTAAATTAAATTAAATTAAATTAAATTAAATTAAATTAAATTAAATTAAATTAAATTAAATTAAATTAAATTAAATTAAATTAAATTAAATTAAATTAAATTAAATTAAATTAAATTAAATTAAATTAAATTAAATTAAATTAAATTAAATTAATTAAATTAAATTAAATTAAATTAAATTAAATTAAATTAAATTAAATTAAATTAAATTAAATTAAATTAAATTAAATTAAATTAAATTAAATTAAATTAAATTAAATTAAATTAAATTAAATTAAATTAAATTAAATTAAATTAAATTAAATTAAATTAAATTAAATTAAATTAAATTAAATTAAATTAAATTAAATTAAATTAAATTAAATTAAATTAAATTAAATTAAATTAAATTAAATTAAATTAAATTAAATTAAATTAAATTAAATTAAATTAAATTAAATTAAATTAAATTAAATTAAATTAAATTAAATTAAATTAAATTAAATTAAATTAAATTAAATTAAATTAAATTAAATTAAATTAAATTAAATTAAATTAAATTAAATTAAATTAAATTAAATTAAATTAAATTAAATTAAATTAAATTAAATTAAATTAAATTAAATTAAATTAAATTAAATTAAATTAAATTAAATTAAATTAAATTAAATTAAATTAAATTAAATTAAATTAAATTAAATTAAATAACATAAAATACAATAAAATAAAATAAAATAAAATAAAATAAAATAAAATAAAATAAAATAAAATAAAATAAAATAAAATAAAATAAAATAAAATAAAATAAAATAAAATAAAATAAAATAAAATAAAATAAAATAAAATAAAATAAAATAAAATAAAATAAAATAAAATAAAATAAAATAAAATAAAATAAAATAAAATAAAATAAAATAAAATAAAATAAAATAAAATAAAATAAAATAAAATAAAATAAAATAAAATAAAATAAAATAAAATAAAATAAAATAAAATAAAATAAAATAAAATAAAATAAAATAAAATAAAATAAAATAAAATAAAATAAAATAAAATAAAATAAAATAAAATAAAATAAAATAAAATAAAATAAAATAAAATAAAATAAAATAAAATAAAATAAAATAAAATAAAATAAAATAAAATAAAATAAAATAAAATAAAATAAAATAAAATAAAATAAAATAAAATAAAATAAAATAAAATAAAATAAATAAAATAAAATAAAATAAAATAAAATAAAATAAAATAAAATAAAATAAAATAAAATAAAATAAAATAAAATAAAATAAAATAAAATAAAATAAAATAAAATAAAATAAAATAAAATAAAATAAAATAAAATAAAATAAAATAAAATAAAATAAAATAAAATAAAATAAAATAAAATAAAATAAAATAAAATAAAATAAAATAAAATAAAATAAAATAAAATAAAATAAAATAAAATAAAATAAAATAAAATAAAATAAAATAAAATAAAATAAAATAAAATAAAATGAAATGGAATAAAACTAAAAAAAAATAATAATAATAAAATAAAATAAAGTAAAATAACAAAAAAAAGTAAAACAAATAAATCTGAGCTTCAACTTCTGAAGAAAATAAAATAAATTGCTATTAATTAAAATTACTGTAATAATGTTTGTGGTAATAATAAATATTTAAAATTAATTTCTTGTGCGCAGATTAGAGAAACTAAATAGTAGCATTTCGGTTAAGGTCGAACTTATGTTAAGTTGTCAGATATTTTTCTATCAATGTAATTGACAGTTTTTCTGAGCAATGTCTGGCAACCATATAAACAATCAATTTGTGCTGTGAACAAATTTACATTATTGTGTAAATGTCAGGATATTACTAGATTAAACAGCGCCTAAGCGTTTTGTTTGAACAAAATTTAGTTTAGTAGTTTATATTTTGATCCGGTTGTGATATAAAAATCTAATGCCAATAAAAAATTACAAACCGCTTGTTTTTTATGTTTCCAAATATTTTATATGTCGACATTTCATAGGAGCTACTTTAATCATCAGTAGACTTTAAAACCTTTGAAAGATATTTTACATCTTTAACAACATATCTCAATATTAATAATAATTTGTAATAAAGTATTTACATTTATTATTAAAAATACTATTGTAAAAGAGAAAAGTATCAATAAAAAAAACTACCTGAAGATGTTGGAAAAATCCCAACGAAACGTCTGAGGATAAAACTTAAAAAAAAATGTTTTTACACTTTTCATAAAAATGCTAAGGGTTTATGATTCCGTTTGTAATTTCTACAATTTTCATTTCCGACCATATAAGGTACATATATCTATTCTGAATCATATATGTAATCTGAATTAAGCGAAGTCTGTCCGTCGTTGGAATACCGTTTCTGGTAAAACCAATCTTTTACCCCATCGGTTCATTGGTTTCCTATTCAGTATAATCGGTTGGCTGAGATATATCCAAAATATTGAAAAAAGCAATTTTTTTTTGCAATTTTTATGAAATTTTTTGAAAAAAAAAAACTGTTTGTTCTTCTTCAAACTTAACAAAATTATTTGAGAAAAGAGCAAGTGGTGATTGTGGATATTGGACTTCAAAATATCAACGTTAAAACTGACAAAAACAGGTTTTTGACTGTGAAAAATTTGCAGCTGCTTTCTTTTAGACATACTCTTTCTTTTTAATTGTGAACAGAAGTGAAAAGTTTTCCATATTTAAATCTCAATTACCGGCGTTACAAAAATTTAAAAGAAAAATAAATCGGTTTGTCACTGGACAAAATATCATTAAGGAAAACAAGAAAGTGCCACTAAATTTTTTGTTTTTATATAATATAATTACTCAAACTCCGCTAGTCATTATAAAACCACGCTAACAGCCTAATTATTATCCCACACAACTGCATGCCATAAAGCAAGTAAGAAGTTTTACATTTTAATTTGCCACATCTAAAACAAACATATTTAATAGCTGCTCAACTTTATGGCCATTGAGGTACCAAACTTAAATATGCAAATTGTTCTCACCAGAAATTTACATAAAATCTGGTAGTAAATTTTTGGTTTAGAAATGCTGAAGGAGGTCGAAATGTTTCTTGTGTTGTATTTAAGCGAATTTTAAATTTAGGAATTTGTCAAAGGAATATTCTTTAACGGGTAAATTATCCTAAAGCAAAACAACAGAGAAAACTTTGACAAACTTAGAAATTTAAAAACCCTCTCAACAGTAGGAGTTCGTGCTTAAAAGTATTATAACAATTTTATTTCGTTTCAAGTAAAAATGGCAAACTGTGGATGTAATTTAAACTAAATCTTATTTCAAAAATCGTTTTCCTTTCCTTGGTTTAGCTTTAAGCTAGTTCAAATAAAGTTTTTTTTATTATTTTCAACGTAATAAATACTAAAAAGTAAACAAAATATATTATGGAAGTGTTTTAGTGAAGTTAAACATATTTTGCATTTGAAGCACTCTACTATTCCATGCAAAATTTAACATCTTTATTTTCCTCCTGAAGTAGATATTTATGAGTATGAGTTGAAAGTGTTTTGAATATTTGACCTGTTTAAGTTTGATAAAATAGATATACATATGTCCTGAGGCACGTTTATTCTTTTGTGACTTTGAATAAAACGAGAACACAAAATGATGCATGTGCTTACATTTTTCATTTGTGTGACATGCTGCTCGTGCGATTCGGTAAATTTAAATTTTGATTAAAGACAGTTTTTAAACAAAAGTAAAGTATTTTGTGTTCACAGCATAGGAAAATTAATAATGTGCAAAAGCTCTTAAGCCAAGTGGATCTTTTAGAGAGTTGTTATCACCTTATGCTTATGACGCTTAAGTAGAATTAAGCATAACACAATACAAAACACACATTCTCACACACGTAATTTTGAGATAATATGTACATTGAATATGTTTGTATATACGTTTGTTTGTATCTTATAGCAGGCCAGACCTCTGGACCAATCTTCTTGAAGTTTTCACAGTAGTTAAGTGCGAGTCTTGAATGAATTTTATAACCACGCTTACTTTTACGCCCGTTATCACGTACACAAAATCCAGGAAAGCTCTAGATATTGATAAAACTACCGGTAAAATGCTCGGTTGCCTCGTATAGCAATAAGAATTCTTCTTTATATTTATCTCGCTAATTTACGTCTTGTGTATTGTCCTACAGAGTGGAAAGTGTTTATGAGTACTATGATACCCACGCCAGAGAATGATCTCACTAAAGTAGAATAATATAGACTAATAAGGCTTTTGACTGCAATTTCAAAACTGTTCGAAAAATTGTTGATGGGGTAGCTGACTCTAATATTGAACGCTGAAGGATGTATTTCTAATCATCAATTCGGCTTTTGGGCTCCATAGAACAAACACACAGACTAGTAAATGTCATAAGAAAGAACTTTGAGGACAAACAGTTTTCTTTAGCTCTATTCATTGACTTTTGATAAAGTCTAGCACGACGGTTTAATGCGTAAAGTAAAGTTGAGCTTGTCTGTAAACACTTTCTTTCTATTTTCTTTTTAATTTTACTTCTATAATTGTGCGTCTCCTTAATACTCTTTATCTTAATTATTTTTGTATTAGGCCACAGCGCATTTGACTCTCATTAAAATATTGTCGTTGTTTAGCTTCGATAGTGAATAGACGTGTTTGTTTTTGATCGCAAAGTTAAAAAAAATAAAACGGGAATAAGTAAAAACCGTAATAGGTGAACAGAGTGATTTTAATTAAAAGAAAAAATTTTTGACATTTTTTTTTTTTTTTTATTACCGTTATAAAATTGTAAATAAAAAAAAAAAAATAGAAACAACTAATTGCATGAGTGTACCTATCAGATGTAATTCTGAAAAAGAGCTTAGCTCCGGTAGAAAAAATCTTTGGATTTCAGAGGAAGAATCTGTGAAAAAATCATTGGAAAATCTCCTGTCTCTTAGAGATAGGAAACGCCCGCGATCGTGTTCGCCAAATATTGTTGTTACAACTGAAGATAAACCATCCTCCAGTTTAACTATTGCTAATAAGCCGAAAACACAAGTAGGCATGGACAGGTACATAACCGTGGTTAAAAGGCAGCGAAGCCCCAAATCAGCTCAAATATCATCCCAACCAAAAATTTGTAAAGATGACAATAGGACTTCGGCAACGGATGGTAATAGATTTGCTATACTCCAAACAGATGAGCCAACAACATCTAAGAGAACATTTAAACCGCCACCAATTTACTTGAGAGAGCCTACTTCTAATGAGCTGGTGAAACGACTTGTTACGGCAATCGGAAAAGACACCTTCAACGTTACATCAGTAAAGCATGGCAGCATCAACGAAACGAAAATCCAGGTAAACAGTGAAAATGAATACCGAAAGTTGTCTGACATTCTGGAGAAGGAGAAAAGATCTTTTTACACCTATCAACTTAAAAGTGCTAAAGGCCTTCAGGTAGTTATTAAAGGTGTTGACCCTTGTGTAGATACGGATGACATTAAGACTGGACTGGAAGAAAAAGGATTTAAAATAAAAAATGTTATTAATATTAGAACCCGTGAAAAAATACCTCAACCCATGTTTAGGGTTGAACTTGAACCCAGGGATGTTGTCCTAAAAAAAGGTGAAATTCATCCAATTTATAACCTTAAATTTCTTTTGCATCGTAAGGTTACCGTTGAGGAGCCACATAAGCGTCTAGGACCCGTTCAATGCCTTAACTGCCAAGAATTTGGCCATACTAACGCCTATTGTAAGTTGCCCGCAGTTTGCGTTGTGTGTGGTGAACTTCACGGCACAACTCAGTGCAATAAGCCAAAGGCTGACGCAAGTGTTAAAAAGTGCAGTAACTGTGGAGGTAATCATACTGCAAATTACAGGGGCTGTCCTGTCTACAATCACTTTAAGCGGTCAATGACAAATAGGCCATCAATTTTAAATATGCCACCCCAGCAGCCAAACACCACTTCCTCAAACAATTTTCCCCAGCTACGCCAGTCAACCAGCCATGTAAACTTGCAAAACCCCCAACAAATTTCTTATGCGAATGTGGTAAAATCCGATAATCCAAATTTGAATCAGGAGCCCAAGCCTCAAAACTCGGACCAAAATTTTAGCAATCTTGAGGCAACTCTGCAGACTCTTGTTCAATCTATAAATACATTTACGGTTTCCATGACGAACATGATGCAGGAAATGCTGAAAATGCAATCCACTATTTTGCAGGCAATTTTAACAAAATGAGTTGGTTAAAAATATGTTTCTGGAACGCAAACGGCATCCGCCAACACAAAAATGAACTTGAGCACTTCCTTATGGAAAAGCAAATCGATATAATGTTGATTGCTGAAACTCATTTGACAACCAACAGTTTTTTCAAAATTAATGGCTACATACTGTACGACACAAAAGATCCCCGCGGAAGATCTTGCGGAGGATCGGCAATTCTAATAAAATCCAGAATTAAACACTTTTTAATGAACGAGACATGTGAGGAGTATCTCCAAGCAACTAATATATGCATCGAATATTTGCATGAAAAAATCGTTATTTCCTCGATCTACTCACCGCCACGCTTTTCAATAACAGAAAGCCAATACTCAAATTTCTTCAAATCACTTGGTCCTCGATTTTTAGCGGCTGGCGACTATAATGCCAAACACACTTTTTGGGGATCACGTTTAATTACCCCGAAAGGCCGTGTGCTTTTTGACACCGTTTCCAAAATGGGCTTAGGTGTGATTTCAAGTGGACACCCCACTTATTGGCCGTCAGACCAACGAAAGATCCCAGACGTTATAGATTTTGGAGTTACAAAAAATTTTCCTTCAGAATGGATGCAAGTGGAACCTTCATTAGACTTGTCATCAGATCACTCACCAACTATAGTTTCTGTTTCGTTCCCCCAAGGGTTTGGTTCCCCGTTTTGTGACTTGGCGTGGACCGTCTCTCGAGTTAATTGGTTACAATATAAAAAATATTTGAGTACTCATTGTACGGAAAACATTGCCTTGAGAACGCCTGAGGATATTGGTATATCGATTAACGAATTTTCTGAACACCTTAATCAAGCCGTACAACATGCTACCACTAGCCATATAAGATCCAGAAATGTGAGCAATAGAACTTATTCATCTGAAATTGATCATCTTCTGTCAGAGAAAAGAAGAGTTAGAAGAGAGTGGCAACTTCGCAGGTCTCCCCAGCTTAAAGCTAGGTTACGGGAATGCATAACCCAGTTAAGAAATCTGCTTCAATCCCAAAGAATGGCTTCCCTCAAAAATTATCTGGAAGGTCTTGATGGTACTCCTCAATCCGATTATTCGCTATGGAAAGCGACAAAAGGTCTGAAAAGACCCGTAATAGGTAAGCCACCTTTGCGAACTTCAACTGGAGATTGGGCAAGAAGCGATTATGAAAAGGGAATGTTGTATGTCGATCATTTTTTTTTTTTTTTTTAAGCTTTTTTTTATTTATTGAATCTTCACAATGTGAACTAACGATAAGTATTCAAATCTTATTACTAAATACAATATATTAACTAAGTCCAGCCAATGCTAGAGAAAAAGTTTTATTATGCGCATATTATATCGGTAAAATCACCTACTTAACGCTCTGATGGTGGCAACGGTATCCCTTCTTCTCAACCGAGTGTGACCACTAAAATTAAGTATGTTTCGTGCAAGAGGGTTTGGGTGCAGTTCCAATTTGCTGATATACCTTGTCGCATGCTTTGAAAACTCATCTTTTACCAGTGGAACACACAGATCCTTGTGAATTCGGGAGTTTTTTACGTACCATGGAGCTGCAGTAATTGTTCGAAGAATTTTGTTTTGTCGCCTTTGAATTTTTTCAATGTTTGACGCTGAGGCGGTGCCCCATAACTGAATTCCGTAGCGCCATATAGGCTTTAGTATTGCGTTGTATAACAAAAGTTTGCAATCTAATTTCAATGTAGAATTTCTGCCCATAAGCCAATTTAATTGCGCTGCTTTTAATTTTAGCTGAGTGACTTTCGCGCCAATGTGAGGCTTCCACGTTAACCTACGGTCGAGATGAATACCAAGGTACTTGACTTCATTTTGCTGCGTAATAGGTGAATTGTTAATTTGGATAGCTGAACATGTTTGTCTACGCAGTGTGAATGTAACATGAGTACACTTTTGTTCATTAACTTTAATTTTCCAAAGTTTTAACCACATCTCTAATATTGAAATATACTCCTGCGAATTGCGCGAAGCTACTGGATGGTTTTCATGTACGCTGCAGAGTGCTGTGTCATCTGCAAAAGTTGAAGTGTGAATACCAGATCTGGTTGGCATGTCAGAAGTGTAAATTAAATATAAAGTGGGTCCCAGAATGCTACCTTGGGGAGCTCCTGCCTCGATTGGCTGAGTTGGGCTTATAAAGTCGCCTTCTCTGATAACAAACTTCCGCCCACATAAGTAGCTTTCCATAAGCTTGTGAGTGTTTGCAGGCAAGTTCATCTTTATTTTGTGCATTAATCCCTCGTGCCACACTTTATCGAAAGCTTGGGAAACATCAATGAATAGAGCTGAGCAATACTTTTTGTTCTCAAAAGTCTTTCTTATAACATTAACTAGTCTATGCGTTTGTTCTATGGTGCTGTGTTTAGCCCGAAAACCAAATTGATGATCCGGGATGCATCCTACATTATTCAATATTGGAGTCAACTTCGCCATTAACAATTTTTCGAAAAGTTTTGAAATTGTTGGCAGTAGACTTATTGGTCTATATGACTCTACTTTAGTGGGATCCTTCCCTGGCTTGGGTATCATAGTAACCATAGACACCTTTCACTCTGCAGGATAGTATTCTAGGCGCAAAATAGCGTTAAAAATGAAAAGAAGAATTCTTCTAGCAACACGAGGTAACTGTACTAGCATTTTGCCAGTAATTTTGTCAAAACCTGGAGCTTTTTTTGAGTTTACTTTATTTATAACGTTTTCGACATCTTGAAAACTAAGTCTCAAAGGCACAGGCGGTCTAACAGCATATGGCGGAAATTCAGCAACATCATCCACTGTACCATTTGCAGTAAAAACGTTTTTCAAATGATTAACATACACCATCCCTTTTTCAGAATCACTTCTTGCCCAGTCGCCAGATGAAGTTCGCAAAGGTGGCTTACCTATTACGGGTCTTTTCAGACCTTTTGTCGCTTTCCATAGAGAATAGTCACTTTGCGGGCTACCATCAAGACCTTCTAGATAATTTTTAAGGGAAGCCATTCTTTGGATTTCAAGCACATTTCTTAACTGAGTTATGCACTCCCGTAGCCTGCTTTTAAGCTGGGGAGATCATTTGAGAAATGTTTTTACCACAAATGATACAGCGAATAATTCAGCTGAACTACCGTCATACGCTGTTAGGCTGCCTATGCCTCTGAGACTTAGTTTTCAAGATGTTGAAAATGTTATTCGTAACACAAACCCCAGGAAAGCTCCAGGTATTGATAAAATTACTGGTAAAATGCTTGAGCAGCTACCTCGTGTAGCTCGTAAAATTCTTCTTTTTATTTTTAACGCTATTTTACGTCTCGAGTATTATCCTCCAGAGTGGAAGGTGTCCATGATTACTATGATGCCCAAACCAGGGAAGGATCCCACTAAGGTAGAATCATACAGACCAATAAGTCTACTGCCAACAATTTCAAAATTGTTCGAAAAATTGTTAATGGCAAAGTTGAGTCCAATGCTGAACAATGTGGGATGCATTCCTGATCATCAATTTGGCTTTCGGGCTAAACACAGCACCATAGAACAAACGCACAGACTAGTCAACGTCATAAGACAGACTTTTGAAGACAAAAAGTATTGTTCAGCTTTATTCATTGACATTTCCCAAGCTTTTGATAAAGTGTGGCACGACGGCTTGATGCACAAAATAAAGTTAAACTTGCCTGCAAACACTCACAAGCTTCTGGAAAGCTATTTAAGTGGCCGTAAATTTGTTATCAGAGAAGGCGATTTTATAAGCCCTTTACAGAAAATCGAGGCAGGAGTTCCTCAAGGTAGCATTTTAGGACCTACTTTATATTTGATTTACGCCTCAGACATGCCAACGAGATCCGGAATCCACACTTCAACTTTTGCGGATGACACAGCATTCTGCAGCGTACATGAAAACCATCAAGTAGCTTCGCGAAATTTGCAGGAGTATATATCAATATTAGAGATATGGTTAAAACGTTGGAAAATTAAAGTTAATGAACAAAAGTGTACTCACGTTACATTCACACTGCGTAAGCAAACATGTTCGGCTCTCCAAATTAACAATTCACCTATTCCGCAGCAAAATGAAGTCAAGTACCTTGGTATTCATCTCGACCGGAGGCTAACGTGGAAGTCTCACATAGATGCGAAAGTTACTCAGTTGAAGTTAAAAGCAGCGCAACTGAATTGGCTTATGGGCAGAAATTCGACATTGAAGCTGGATTGCAAACTTTTATTATACAACGCAATTCTAAAGCCTATATGGTGCTATGGAATTCAACTCTCTCAAAATTCAATTTGCATTGATTTTTGAGAGAGATCAGACGTGTTTTTTTTTTTACTTACACCAAAAGTTTATTAAATAACAATTTCAATTCTGCATCAAATCGTTGAAGGTTTTAAACGTACAAATGTGGATAACTTTTCTGTGCCAATTTGATATGTAATATAAAAACTTTTTTCTAAAAACTGGATTGAAAAAGTAACTTTTTATTAAATAAAATTAACCAAAAGCAAGGCATATAAGAAAGAAAAAAAAAAAAAAAAAAAAAAATACAAATAAAATAAAGGAACATAAGAGAGCAATGACTTCTTGCCAAAAGTGTGATAAACCTTTAAAGCGAGAAAGGGATAGTATAACATGTAAAGGGTACTGTAACGGAATATTCCATTTGAGTTGTGTTAAATTGAGTGAATATGAGTACAGAATTATAAACGAAAAAGAGTATATAATATTTATGTGTCCGAAATGTCAGCAAATGATGAAAAAAATATATGAAAATATGGAAGAAATTAAAAGCTTATTAAAGCAGAATAATGATGAAATGCGCATGGTGAAAAATAAATGCAATGACATAGTAAATGTAAACAAACATCAGCAATTACAGCAAATGCAAAAACCAACATATGCAATGGCTGTTACAAATGAGCCGCCAGTAATAATAATGCCAAAAGTGAAACAAAACAGTAACCAAACAAAACAAGCAGTTGCAAATTGTATTGACCCATCATCATTATCGATAAAAGTGCAAAGTGTAACTAATCGTAAAGATGGTGCAATAGCTATAAACTGTGAAGATGTGGATTCAAGAGAAAAAATTGAAAATGAAGTGAAAAATAAGTTAGCAAAGGATTATGTGGTAAAAGTTCCGAAAATAAAAGATCCTTGCTTCATGGTGCATGGTATTAGTTCAGAATGGGAGAAGGATAAATTAGTAGAAGCAATAAAAAATCAAAATGATATAACATACCCTATTGAATGTGTTCATTTCTTTAAAATAAAAAGTCAACGTTTCAATCCATACAGAGCTGTGATAAAAACAAGTGCTGATAATTATCAACACATAATGAATAGACAAAAGCTTAACATTGGTTGGGATTCTTGTAAAGTTTTCCCATATGTGTTTGTTAAAAGATGTTATAACTGTTGGGGCTACAATCACGTAGCTAGAGAGTGTAGAAATAAAAGAGTTTGTCCAAGATGTGGTGAAGACCACGTTGATAAAGAGTGTGGTAACAATGCAAAATGTAACAATTGCGTGCAAGCAAACACAAAGTTAAATCTTGACTTAAACGTACACCATGATTGCCGTAGCAAAGATTGTCCTTTGTATATAAAAAAAATCTAAACTGAAAAAAATAGAATTAAAATATAGCAACAAACTGAATTGTTAGTTATGTGTCAAAACATTCAAAGCTTGATAGCTAATATTGAAGAGTTAAAATATATGTGTGTTGAAAAAAATTTGGATATTATCGTTTTAACGGAAACTCGTGTAACAGAAGATATACTAAACAGTGAGATTTATATAACTGACTATAACATAGTAAGATGTGATAGTGAATCCAGATATACAGGCGGTGTAGTTATTTATATAAATAAATGTTTTCAGTTTGAAGTGTTAGCAGAAAATAAAGTTAACAGAGAAATCTGGTGGAAAGCTGTAAAAGTTTGCCACAGAAATAAGAATATTATAATAGTAGGACTGTATAGATCGCCGACGTCATCAAAAAGAGGATTTTGTGAACATTTTTCGGAACTACTAGAATACATAAATGAGTTTGAATATGATACATGTGTAATGGGTGACTTTAATATTGACTGGAGTAAGAGGGATGATACTTATAAAAGAGATCTAACGCGTATATCGAATGAAAACGGTTACAAACAAGTAATAGAAAAGCCAACAAGAATAACTCCAACATCTCAAACAATTATAGATTTAATATTCTCAAATTTTACTAATATAAGATATAAAATTGATTCAACAACAGCAATAAGTGATCATGAGTCTATTCTAATAAGCTTAGATTGGTTTCAAGAAAAAGTTAAAACGAAACGAACCGTAAAGGTTCTCAAATATAATCGAAATCAGCTATGTGCTTCAATGATTTTGGAAGGTCTATGCTGGGAAAACTTTGCATTTAATTTTGATGATCATGTGGAGCAATTCACAAATAAACTAATAGCAACAGTTAATATGTACGTTAAAGAAAAACAAATACATAATAGTGGAAGTTGGTATAATTACGATACTTATAGTAAAAAAATTGTGAAAGAAAATCTAAGAAAGAAAGCGCAAATTACAAAAAGTATTATAGATTGGCATTTATATAAAGTAGCG
Source organism: Thecocarcelia acutangulata (assembly GCA_914767995.1). Lineage (NCBI taxonomy): Eukaryota > Metazoa > Arthropoda > Insecta > Diptera > Tachinidae > Thecocarcelia > Thecocarcelia acutangulata. The sequence goes on along the minus strand of OU612096.1, from coordinate 52,237,987 downwards.
AGAAATAAATACAGAAATGCGTTAAATTCAGCGAAGAAAACTTATGTACAAAATAGAATCTTACGGTGCAATGATCAAAAAGAATTGTGGCGCGAAATAAAAAATTATATATTAAAAAAAGACAGAGAAGAGATAAAAGAAGTTATTTTTCAAAAAGAAACTGAATTAGACCGTAAGTCAATCGCAGAAAAGTTTAATAAGTTTTTTATAGACAGTGTATGGGTGATAAATAATACAATTCCTTTAATGCCATATACGAACTTAATCACATACACAACAAATAAATTCGAATTTCAGACTGTAACATTAAATGATTTAAAAATTGCATTATGCACAATAAAAAATAAAAAAGACTTCAACTTCATTAGCCCGGGCTTAATAATAGAGTGTTTTGGTGTTATTGGTAGCAGTTTATTGGCTATATTCAACAACTCATTACAAGCAGGCGTAGTTCCAGAAAGTTGGAAATGTTCTATTGTTACACCAATTTTAAAAGTAAAAAATTCCAAAAAATGTGAAGATTTTCGACCGATTAACTCCTTGCCGGTGTATGAAAAATTATTGGAAAAAATAGCGTATGATCAGTTGGAAGAATTTTTTGAAGTGAATAATATTTTATTTGAAAACCAATCAGGGTTTAGAAAAGCACATTTATGTGAGTCAGCGCTTAATATGGTGATTACATCGTGGAAAGAATCAGTGGCGGGGGAAAAAGTTGTATTGTGTGTCTTCTTAGATCTAAAACGAGCATTCGAAACAATTGATAGAGATATTTTATTGATGAAGCTAGAAACATATGGAATTGGGCCAAATGCCTTAAAGTGGTTTAGGAGCTATTTAACTGGAAGAACTCAAAAAACAAGAATACAAGATGTGTATTCCTCACTGCAGTTAGTAAAACTTGGTGTTCCGCAAGGATCTATTTTGGGACCGTTACTCTTTGCAATATATGTTAATGATATGTGCAAAGTTGTCAATAATGTAAAGCTGGCTCTGTTTGCGGATGATGCGTTGGTGTTCGTTGAAGCAGACTCGGCAGAAGAATGTAGACAAATAATGCAGTTAGAACTAGAAAGTATTAATATCTGGTTAAAAACTAATAAATTAAAATTAAATGTAAAAAAAACAAAATGTATGCTAATAAATAGCAATACAAATTTTGATTTAAAAATTGATAATGAAGAAATTGAAAATGTATGTGAAATAAAATATTTGGGGGTGATAATAGATAATAGATTACGTTTTGACACACATATTCAATATATTGTAAAAAAAGTTTCAAAAAAAGTAGGATTTTTTAAAAGAATAAAAAGGTTTATAAGCTATAAAACTGCTGTTAAAATATATAACGTAATGATAAAGCCACATTTTGAATATTGTTCCACAATTTTATTCTTATCTAGTCTGACCGCCTTAGAGACCCTACAAAAATTACAAAATAAATCTATGAGAATTATTTTAAAATGTAATATATTAACACCTATCCGAGTTATGCTGAACTTGTTAATGTGGTTGAGTGTGAAGCAAAGAATATACTTTAATGTGCTAATATACGTATTTAAAATAAAACACAACATGTTGCCACCATACCTAACTAGATATGTAAGAATAATAAGGGATGTTCAACCCTACAATTTAAGAAATAATGAAGATTTTAGACTTGTGTCATTTAGAAATGCATCAGCACAAAATGGTTTAATTTATAAAGGGTTTGCTGTATTTAATGAATTACCCACATTGATAAAAACCGAGCGGAATTTTAATTACTTTAAAAAATTAACTTTTGAGTATGTTAAAGAAAATGTATAATAATATATTGTATTTAAATAGTTATAATAACTAAATAAAAAAAATAAATAATAAAAAAATAAAAAAAATAAACTATGGGGCACCGCCTCCACTTCAAACATCGAAAAAATTCAAAGGCGGCAAAACAAAATTCTTCGAACAATTACTGCAGCTCCATGGTACGTAAAAAACTCACGAATTCATAAGGATCTCTGTGTTTCTCTTGTAAAAGACGAATTTTCAAAGTACGCAACAAGGTATATCAGTAAATTGGAACTTCATCCAAATCGTCTTGCACGCAATATACTTAATTTTGAAGGCCACTCTCGGTTGAGAAGGAGGGACACCCTTGCCACCATCAGAACGTTAAATAGGTGATTTTACCGATACTGACCGTGCAAAATAAAACATTTTTGTCTAGCATTGGCTGGACTTAATTAATTTTATGTATTTAGTATTAAGATTTGAATACTTATTGTTAGTTCACTTTGTGAAGATTCAATAAATAATTGAGTGAGAAAAAAAAAAAAAAATTAAAATATTGTAATAAAATTACAACAACTACCAGGTAAAAAGTACACGTAATAAGTAAATTACGCATTAACTTTAAATATTACAGAATCCGAATTTGTAACTTTACATTTCATTGCTTTCTGTAAATATTGTTTGTTTTTGCTTTAATACAAGTTTTATGACTTCAATACTTTTTTGAAGCATCAGAACAATTTATATTATCATATGTGAATTGATCGTGAAATAAGTTATAACTGCCGCGCTGCGTTAATATAACATTATTTATAAAAAAATTTTCCAAAACTCTTGTTTTATTTCAACTGCATAGTAAAGAGTGAAATCTTTTTTACAATTGGAAATTTACAAGAGTACTCATCTTAAACATAGCCTAAATCGGGGTTTTCATGAAAATGTCACGTAAGCGAACTTAAACAACTTTTTTTTTTCTTAAAAGCAATTTTAGTAATAAAATGTGGTTATATAAACCAATTTCCGATATCGGTCCATATATACCTGAGATATAGCCTGAACCGATTTTTCCATTAACATTTTTTTTTTGCTGAGAAGCAGTTCTCGTTATAAAAGAAGGTTACTAAAATACGGAAAATAGAAAATTCCGATATCGTTTCATATATAACCGAGATATAGCTTAAACAAACTTTTCCATAAAAATGTCCATGAAAGATTTCTTTTTTGGAATAGTGATTACAGGCAAAAATATTTTTTCCCTGATTTCGATCTATGTATATCCGAGCATATTCAGTTCAAATTTGTAATATATACTATAGATATACGTGACTATCGTGAAGAGTATTTTAGATTCGGCCCAGCCGAATATAGCACAATCGTACTTGTTTCATTTGACTTTTTGTAAACATAAACAACTTTGGACACCATCGGTCGTTTGAAACAAAAAAAAATATCACCTGCGCTTGTGATGCCACCTGGTTAATTTTACCATGGAATCAACTGAGTAGAGAGTAAAGACTACACTCTTACGCACCAAGCGCTAATTTAAACCGCATTGTCATAAGATGTGCTGTATACATGTTCTATGAAGCGAATGTTGAAAATATTACGCATACGCTGGATGAAGTCAAAATATATTGCATATACTACTGGACAAGCGGCCGGATTAATTGGGCGTATGATTAATATTGCAAACAATTAACTTAATAAAGTGAGAAAAATTTATGCAGAGTCTGTGTGCAGACTAAAGCTTTAAACACATAGACGACAGCAGACAGCAAACAGCAATCTGTCAAAAATAGAATACATGTGTTTATATGCACACGATTATTTTAACGACATCACAGCAGCACGACTTCAAAACAGCATTTGCTGCTGCTGCCAACTTAGACTAATATCTATTTTCGTAAGCAGCAAAAAGTAAATGCAGAGCTGCCACTGTAAAAATAAATTGGCAGCAATAAGAACTAAAATTTGTTTGAAATATTTAATAGAAATAAACATCACGCAAGTAAAATAAACAAATAAATTGATTAGTTTTTACAATTTTACGTGATATTATTACGTTTTCAGTCGGTAATTTTAATTTTATTCATGTAAAATATATATCTGGCACCTCTGAAATTTGCATTGTTTAAATACACATAGTGCTGCTGCTGTCTTTAAAATAATTATGTTGCTGATGACACGGCAGCATTTGAAGCTAACTTCATTTGTAGTCGTGAAGTTGCGAAGTCTGCTGTCGTCTAAGTGTTTAGAGTTTAATAAATTGATTGAGTACGATTACATTAAAACCATTCTACTACATGGGCTGAAATATCTTGGGCCTGTAAAGCTCTCTTCTAACTCTCCATTTTTCTGACAAGGTAGGTAATCAATTTCTGATAAATAAAACTATAGTAAAAACTAAACCACGAAACAGGTTTTGTACAGCCACTGTGTATTACTATACGTATTACTACACGTCAGGAAAAATCTAAACCATCTGATAATAATTGTATACATATAATACATATATTTTTTGCACATTATGTAAAATAGTAAATAGAGAAATAAATAAAGGCATTTGTTACTAAAGGGAGGGTAAATTATAAGGGCCGATATTGATTTAAGAGTTATTGTCATATATATTTATTATCATAATATTGGTATAGTTAAAATATATGAGAAACAAAATATCGGTCGAATGGCCACCGCAACCTCGGGATATACCTCCATCCCTGGGTCTACATTTTTGCTGAAGCTGAAGCATAATTTAAGTTCTAAGTCGTTAATGAGCCGAATTATCTTATCTTCTAGATCTTGGATTGTTATTGGCTTATTAAAGTACATCCTTTATTTCAAATAACGTCCAATAAAAAAGTAAAACAGTACCAAATCACATGATCCTGGTGGTAAATCGACATAGCCACCACGTGAGTTAATACAGCTATAGAATTTGTCGCGAAATACAAATGGTTTCATTAGTTGTGTGGCAAATATCAAAAATTGGTATGAAATTAGTTTTCCTGGGACCGATGACATTCTAGACCGAATTTTTGTCCTTAAAAACACCTAGGTTCCGACTTTTATCAATTTCGTTAGAACCGTGTTCAAGAACCGATAAAACTTTAACAAATTGGTAAATAGCGAGACAAATTAAGTCCTGCCTGGTTCGGGGGCATTTTACATGCAGAGAAAAGGCAATTTGAAATATGGTCGCAACAACCTTAGTATCTCTTCTATAACATTATTCATTATTGTTAAAATCGTAGTATAATCAACATATTTATATTTTGTTTCTCTACAAGTATTTTACTGTGTGCATTTCTGTAATTCTATTGTTAACATCTACATATATATTTCAAGATATGGTTATATACAATAATAACAATTGTGAAAATTTTTTAAAAACAACGATAGCTTCTGTCACATGTATGATAAGCTGATTCACATGCAACAAAAGTGAGTTTACAACATAAACTTACTATTGCCAACATGAACGATATTTTCATTCAAGTCGTTGACATACAATATTTGTTTAGTTTGGTTTTATCTTTGGAAACAAAAAAAAATGTTTTTGTGTTTTCAATTAAAAAAACAAAAAAAAAAAATATATACATATGTATTTGTCAGCTATATTGAAAAAAGAAGAAAAAACGAGAACTTGTCGAAGAAATACATATGGAGTATTCGGAATAATAAGAAGGTAAGTTTAATATTAAGATGTAAATATGTATGACGAATCCAACAATATATGAAATCATATTTTTTTTTCTTTTTAGCTTTTATTTATTTATTGAATCTTCACAATGTGAACTAACAATAGGTATTCAAATCTTAATACAAAATACAATAAATTAACTAAGTCCAGCCAATGCTAGACGAAAAGTTTTATTATGCGCATATCGGTAAAATCACCTACTTAACGCTCTGATGGTGGCAACGGTATCCCTTATTCTCAACCGAGTGTGACCACTAAAATTAAATATGTTTCGTGCAAGAGGGTTTGGGTGAAGTTCCAATTTGCTGATATACCATGTCGCATGCTTTGAAAACTCATCCAGTGGAACACACAGATCCTTGTGAACTCGGGAGTTTTTTACGTATTATGGTGCTGCAGTAATTGTTCGCAAATATATTAATATGATTAAAGATGTGTGTTAAAATTGCAATCGAAGAGAAAACACTTAATAGCTATTTTTCTTTCATTACAGCTAATGGATATTTCAACTTCAACCCGAGTATTTTTTCTAATTATTTGTATTTATTTTTTATAATAAATTTTATAAAATTATATTATATGCTGTCCCATTTTTGTATATGTACGTATTTGTGCTAATTAAAAGAAATATCAGTTTCAACAATATTAAAATAAAGCTATTTACAACACTTATATGACATTGATATGGTTATACGAGTATATGAGAAAAGTATGAATGTTTAGTTTAATAAATGCTATGTTACTTATTATAAACCCAATTTTAAACCCAAATATAGTATGGTTACTTAGAATATGATGCTTTTTTTACAATACTATGGTGTGCCATCTGAATGACGTTTTAAATATAACAATATAGTATTATTAGGTACAACCATATAATTCAACAATAGTATGTTGCCCTTAGAATATTGTTGTATCAACCATATATTTTTTTCTACATGTAGATCACTTTTTTTACCTTAAAAACTTGTAGTTACTGATTTTTATTTATATCGCTTAAGCCGTTTTCGAAAACCAATAAATGTGTTATAAATGACCAAAAACGGAGATTGCTTTCTTGATCGTAAAAACTCTTAGATACTGATTTCCATTAAAATCCTTAAAGCCATTCTCGAGAATCAATTATTTTGCAAATGGGTAAGAACATAGACAAAATAGGGTTTCCCAGGACCGCAAATATTCTAGATCGCTTGTTTCACCTTAAAATCCCCTATAAGTTGATTTTCATTGAAATCGTTTAAGCACTTTCCAAAACCCAATAATAGTATTGCAAATGGGTAAAACCGGGACAAAATGAGCCCCCCGCTTGGTTGACCTTAATAACCCCTAGATACTAATTTTCATTAATTTTTTTCATCTCCAAAAACCCATGGATACCGATACAAAATATCTCCGGTCCTGGTAAACTCCATTTCGCCCCAAGTTTTACTCATTTGTAAAACTAATATTGATCATCGCAAATAGATTAAACAATTTTAATGAAAATTAGTATCTAGGGGTTTTTAAGGTCGAAAAAGCGATCTATAATGTCCTCGGTCCCAGGAAAACCCAGTTTATCCCGGAATTTTAAATGCCGAAAAATCGAGTTAGACTGTCATCGGTCCCGGGAAACCCATTTTGTCCCACTTTTTACTATTTTCGATACTTTGGTAGTACTCAAAAACGGCTCAAACGATTTTGATAAAGGTCGGTATCTAAGGATTTTTAATATCGAAAAATCGAGTTTGACTATTACTGGTCCCGGCAAACCGATTTTCCCGGGTTTCACACACTGTAATATTTTTATTGATTCTCGAAAATGACCAAAGTGGTTTTCTTTATTTTAGTGATTGAAAAACCGATTTTCTCCAATCGTCATACAGAGAAAATCGATTTCATCCCAGAATGCATTGTTTTGTTAATTTTTTTTCTTTTTTTTTTTTTTTTGAAAGTGCCGTGAAAGATTTTTACGTAGAAGTCTTTAAGGACCAAAATACTATAGATTGTCTCTAATTCGTGAAAACAGATTTTTCCCGGTTTGTACTGAATTGCGATATTTTTATTCGGTCTTGAAAACGGCTTTCACAATTTTCGTGAAAAGGTTGGACATTTCCATTTTCTCGTGGTTTCTTACCCATTTTCGATATTCCGATGTATATAGTTATATATTTTGATAAAAGCCAGTCTTTAAGGGTGTTTGACATAGAATATATATTCTGCTTGGTACAGGTCTAGGAAGTTGCCTATTTTTGCGGCTTTACTATTTTCCGTCGTTATAGTATATTAAGTGTTTTCGAAAACGGCTTCAAAAGTTCAGTTTCTGGGAGCTTTGGGAAACGAAAATCTATCTTCGTTACTCCCGTTCTTAGAAAGTTCTTTTTGCCCCAGTTTTCACATATCTGGTAAAATTTTGATACGGATACAAAACTTAGTCATTTTGCTAAAAACACATATCTAGGTTGATATTTTTTAGTGAGAAAGATTAGCTAATCGCTATTTTGCCCTCGCTCCATAAAATATCTAAGAAAAAATTTTCTCTCTGGATACAGAGAATTATTAAAATACATAAGCATGTATGTTAATAACTAATGATGTTTTCGATTCTACAAAAATGTGTAACTTTATTAAAAACTCTTCTTTTCTTCAACGCTTTTTTTAAGTGATAACTGTCAACTATTTAAAAAAATGGAAGTTTCTTCTTTTTACACAATTTGTATTTAATTGTGCGCAGACAACAAACTGCATTTTTACAGTGTTTGCAGAGTATTTGTCGTTGTTACCCTTTAAACAAGGCGGCATTTTTTGTGTAGAAACGAAAACACTATAACTGTTCAGAGACAGGAAACGCTGTACAAACAAGGCGGGCAATTAACAAAAAATGCATACGTGATTCAATATGAGGTGGATATATACAGATAATAATTCAATGCCTCGGTGGCTGAGTGGTTGAGGCAGTTGTTCATCATCCGTCAAAACTCGAGCTCAAATACGAAAATGGGTAAAAGAAAACTAGATTAATTAAAAAAATTAGGCAGTCAACGCATTTTACTTTTACAAAAATTTTTAAGACTTATATTTTCCTTTTTTACTCGTAGGTAAAGCTATTTTGAAATTAAAAATCGTTCCCACGAACTGCAATAACTATGTATTTCTATCATATTAGTAGTAATCTCTAATAAAAAGGAGAATTCTTTCAATTTTTGTAAATTTACAAACTCAAGGTTTTTGCCCAAAATAAATATTTTTGTTTTTAACTAATTGAGTAAGCTGAATTTTGTATGTATGTACAGCCAAGACAGCTTTAAGGCATAATTAGTTTGTACGTTATTTTCCGTTCTGAATCAGCTGTTTTGTTTCTGTTCAATGTACACTATATGTACATGGTTTGTTTTTACTTTTACGTTCTGTTCTGTTACGGACTAATCTGTTGAAAATAGAACTCCACGTTAAGTGACGGCCAGATATGTGTATGTGTTACTTTTTTCAGGTATGGAAACATTAATTTTTTATTCAAATGTATATAATTTTCTTTTTCCAAAAGCTAAAAAAAATTTGCTTCAATTAAAGATTTTTAAAATCTAATACATTTTTATCAATAAAACAACTATGAATTATGAAAAGAATATTATTTTAGCAAGGAAAAAATTATATTTTGTATAAGAAGTGTCATAAACTCTGCATATTTTGGGAAAGAAGAATTATTAATTTGTTTCTTTTTTTTTTGTTTTTTCCTACAAGATAATATTTATGTACATATATTGATTCTTCATTCCAATGTTTTCCTTTTAGTTATGCCCTACTGTAAAAAACAGCTGAATATTTTCACGGAAAAAGTAATTGTAAAATATTTCCTACAGAAATGAACGTCACAGAACGGCCACAGAAAGTAAAAACTAATGAGACCTTTATACTGGTAGTGGAAGTATTACAATAAATACAACACCAGCAAACATCAACATGTATTTTGTTGGTAGAATTTACGAATAGTTGTCAAAATTTTCACAACTATTCGTAAATTCTACCAATGTATAAGAATAAAAAACACAAAATTTTTAACCACGTGGAGAGTTGAAGTCCACTATGTTTGTGTATTTATGTTCATATAAAAAGATACCGAAAAAAGCGAAATTTGAGCTCACCTGATTTAAGCGAAAACCGGAGCTAAGAACTTAGCCGCCGTAGAAGTTTTGTTTAACCATTCACCGCACTAGAATTAAAATCTTTTATTGCAGAAAAAAGCATTTTCAAGAAAATCTATTGCAATTGATTTTATCATTCTCTATATTAGTTTAAGAAATTGAAATTTAAATTGAAATTGATACCAATCAAATACTACAAACAGCTTGTTTTTCTGTTTCCTAGCTGTCTATATGTCGTAATTTCATAGGAGCTACCCTAATCGTATGGATGTGGACCTGGAAATTGTTGAAAGCTATTCTCAAACATTCAACCTTATATCCTAACAGGATATAAAGGACAGGTATTCTTAAAGCATTTTTCTTTTAAAATAGTTTATTTAGTGTGTTGGAATATAAAGTTTAACGTTCAACAATTTCCTAGTCTACTGATGATTAGGGTTGCTTCTCTGAAATGTCGACAGATAGACAGCTTGGAAACATAAAAAACAAGCTGTTTATAATTTTTTGATTGCAAATCTATTGCGGTAAAATTGAAAATTTTAAATGCAACTGATTATACACATAGGTTGCATACGAGTATATCTAATTGCAGAGTATCTATGTGGGCGACCATGAAGTTAGGAAGTAATTTTACATATGGGTGTTTGCTCCTATTCGATTCAAGAATTTCACCTATTCAATTGGGGTTGGTATAAACTGTTCGGGTTTGTAAATTTTAAGAACAAATGTTGAACGTAAGCCACGCCTAAACCTCAAGTTTTTTCTGAATTTCATTTGATATTTCTCAATGTCAGTCTAAAGGCCGGGGCACATAGAATCCGTCGTACTTTGTCCGTTTGCCTTTTCAACTGACATCAACGTATACGAAATATGAAGCTGACACAATCAGTACTATGTTAACGGATAAAAAATCAACTGCATTTTATTTTAATTTGATTAAAATCTTTGAATTTATATTTCAGACACAGCACAAAAAATCTTACACAATTTTTTTCAGTTTATTTAATTTTTGAACGAAAAATTATAAAAATATTAAAAAAATATTACCAGATAGTTGTCAAAGTTCTCAACGTACGTTAAAAGTTGAAAGTTGCTCAACTTTAATACTTTGCGTTGACGGAGAAGTACGGAATGTGACAAACCTCATAAGAATACATATATTTGAACTTAGTTGTCAGCTGAAAAAGACAACGTATAACGTCCGACGGATTCTATGTGCCCGGGTCTTAACTCAATTTGAACAATGGATATAATCGGGCAATGCGTTAAAGATACTCAAGCTTATTATGAAAATGGGCAAGATTATTTTCGGTAAATTTAATCGTCCAAATATGCGTACAATCGGAAAAATCGTTCACCTCAACTCGTCATCGTGTCCAACAATTGCACCTCTCACGCTCGTCGTTGATGAACATTACGCATAAACACTTGCATTTGCACGCTTACAAGCACAACTGACTTAAGAACTAAAACCTCTTGACCATTCCAAGCGTTATTAATGGTCGGAACTGTTTCAATCTTCGCAGAAGATCATCTTCAGTGGTGAGTCACATTTTCTCTTCAGTGGATCCGTCAATAAGCAGAATTGTCACATTTGTTTTATGGGATGTCGGCGTCATGGAGTCGTATTTTTTCCAAAATGAGTTAATGTGAATGGTGTTAACTATTATGATGATAACGTTTGTTATAGCCCGAATTGGAGGATATGGATGTGGACGATGTGTGGTTTCAACAGGACGGTGTCATTTGCCACTCAGCTAGCGAAACAACGGCTCTTTTTCGCGATACGTGGTGGCGATGTCAATTGGCCACCAATATCATTCTTTGGGGTTATTTTATCTTTTGATGATGCCTCAGCATCATCAAAAGATAAAAAAGGATGATTTAAGTACATCACCATTTACTACAGTTTAGTCAAACTAACACAGATTTTTTGTTTTTTTTTTGTCTTTTTTTACATAAAACCCTATGTAAATGTTGATGTTTTTCTTTTCTTAAGAAGGATTTTTTTTTGTTTTTTAACTATTGTTTTATTTATTGAATCTACATAAGAAATGTAATGACAATAAGTATTCAAATCTTAATACTAAAAAAGTTGTGATTAAAGTCCTGCCAGTGCTGGACAAAAATTTATTTTTATGCGAGTAATATTTCAAAATTCAGTCATCTGTTTAGAGCTCTAGTGGTAGTCAAAGTATCCCTCCTTCTCAGACGGGTATGACCAGCAAAGTTAAGAATGTCAACTGCAAGAGTTGGTTGAAATTCAAGTCTGTTAATATATCTTGTCGCGTACTTCAGAAATTCAGATTTCACAAAAGGTACGTTCAGATCTGCGTGGATTCGTGAGTTTTTAACGTACCATGGAGCGTCTATAATTCTACGGAGTATTCTATTTTGACTTCTTTGAATTTTTTCAATGTTGGATGCCGAGGCTGTGCCCCATAATTAAATCCCATAGCACCCTATCGGCTTTAGAATCAAGTTGTACAGCAAAAGTTTACAATCAAGCTTCAAGGTCGAATTTCTGCCTAGTATCCAGTTAATTTGCACTGCTTTCAATTTCATCTGCGTTACTTTTGCCTCAATGTGCGTCTTCCATGTTAGTCTACGGTCAAGATGAATACCGAGGTATTTGGCTTCACTGTGTTGAGGTATTACTTTATTGTTAATAGTAATGGGTGAGCATGTTCCTAGACGCAGTGCGAATGTAACATGGGCACACTTTTGTTCATTAACCTTGATTTTCCAAAGCTTTAGCCATTTCTCTAGTTTGTCGATATGTTCCTGTAAATTTATTGATGCTTGCTGGTGGTTACTATGTATGCTAAGGAATGCTGTATCATCTGCAAATGTTGAAGTGTGAATGTTGGTGCTTGTCGGCATGTCAGATGCGTTGATCAGATATAAGATAGGCCCTAATATGCTGCCTTGGGGAACTCCAGGTTCAATAGGCTGGGCGGGGCTTATGAAATCGCGATCTTTTTTTACAATACAAATTTTTTTACAATACAAATTTGCTTTAATCAATCATTTTTAAATGAAGAAGACAAGAAAAATAATAATGAAACCACTAGCTAAGGGAAAACTCAGTTTCGTAGTCGCCACACTACATGACGTATTATGATGTGCTGCCTTAACCGCTACTTATATTCATCTCATATTGAATCACATATGCAGTTTTGTTAATTGCCCACATTGTTTGTACAGCGTTTGCTGTCTCAGAACTTTTTAGTTATTAACATACAGGGTGGCGCAAAAATAACCTTCCGATGTTTTTTGGCTGTAATTTAAAACAAAATGAAAAACTTTGATTCTTCTTGTGGATTATTTTTTTTGGTCTTTTAGTTTTTTTACATCAAGTCGAGAATATGATGTCATGTAAATGGCCGCCGCCACAGTTGATTGTCATTTGAGCAATTTTTATAGCATTTTCCATCACACTGGCCAAAACTTCCGGCGATAGGTCCTAACATTCTTAACGGATATTGTCTTAAAGAGCTGTAAGATACTGAGGCTTCAGCCGCGACTGTAAAAAGTCCCACAAAAAGAAGTCTGCAGCGGTCAAATCAGGCGATATTGGTTGTGGCACGTGCAGTGTGTGCCGTAGCACCGTCCTGTTGGAACCACATGTTTTCCAATCTCAATTCATCAAGTTGCGGCAAAAAGAACTTGTCGTTGATCATTGCTCTGTAGTGCTCACCATTCACAGTAACCGTTTGGCCCGCGACGTCTTCGAAGAAAAGAGGTCCAATGACTCCTCCAGCGAAAACAGCACACCATACAGTGACTTTGAGCGGGTGTAATGGCTCTTCGTGGGTTACACGTGGATTTTCAGTGCCCCAAAAGCGTAAATTTTGCTTATTTATGTACCTGTTAAGATGGAAATGGGCCCCATCTCTCATGATTATTTTTGGTGAAAAATCATCTTCCTCTTGGTGGTCACCAATATTCCGCGTTCTGGAGCAGTGTAGCGTAACATTGCTTATTAACGTGTATTTCGCATGTGTTTACTACACAAATGTCAAAACACAACTGACATTAGGGGTCAATCGCAAAATTTATAGCATTTTCTGATAGGAGAACTACTTTTGCGCCACCTTGTACATATTTTTGTATTTTAATAATTCTTCGTACTCAGACATATAAATATTAATTTATTGAATTTTTTTTGAACTTTATAATTTTTAAATAAAATTTTTGGTTTGTACATTTGTACAACGGTTTATAGAGGCACTGTTTCGTTAGATGTGTGATAGGTGGCACTATCCGGACTGTCCTGCTGAAACTACATATCATCAACATTCATATATTCCAATTTGGGCCATAAAAACCCCTTTATCATCTCATGATAGCAAACACCATTCACAGTAACTGCCTGACCGGCTTCATGTTGGAAAGAAAATACAGCCCGATCATGCCGCCAGCCCATAAACCTTACCAAAAAGTCCCTCTTTGTGGGTGCATTGGATTTCCGACAATCACTCTTAGATTATCATTTGGCCAAATGCGTGGCAGTTCTGTTTATTGCAGAACCCACTAATCTGAAAATGTGTCTCATCACTGAAGATAATTTTCCTCAAAAATTGATCATCCACTGTTGCCATTTTTTGCCACCACACTGATTATTAACGATACTTGGAACGGGTGAGAGCACCAGTATGTAAATGCAAGTTTTTATCCATAATGTTCATCAACGAGGAAGAGTTGAGATGGACGATTTTTCACCTTATCGCGAACAGCATCAATATTTTCTTCAGAACGAGCTGTACGAGTATGCACCGGTGTCTTCCCATGTCCTACAGGCCAGGTTTGCTCAACTTTTTCCACGATTTTTCCGATTGTATGCGTGTTTGGACGATTAGATTGACCGAAAAAGTTACGAAGTGCTTTATTTGCATTTCGATTTGAACGCCCAATTTCATAATAAGCCTTGATTGTATATCATAGTTAAAATTGTGTTACTCTGAAATGTCAAATGAAGTGCAAAAAAGAACATGACGTTTATTTAAACTTAAACATTAATTAGCATCTCCAGAAAGCAACTGTGCCATGTCCATCAGTCTTTCAAACAATAAATACAACAATTGTAAATAAACTTTGATGTTTTCTGTCATTTCACTGATGTACGTCACATTTTTAAATATTCTACCAAAGCGAATTCATATCAACTAGGTAACTGAGAAATATATTCTACTTCTTTTCCACTTGTAGAACTTCAAGTGCCAATAGTTATTTCGATTTTTTTCCCATACAAACATATTTGCAAGTGCAGTGCGTATGTATATGTATATATGTACGTGTTTTTGATAAAATTTTTTGACACTGAATCTGTTAAGCAACAATAAAACACCATGTTTTTTTGCGTTGTTAATCTTATTGTAATTCCAGTTTAATCTGGTAGAAATGAATTCGCCTTGTATTCTGTAATAACACAAGTGTCCGCACGTAGAAAAAAATGTATGTTTGATACGACAATATTCTGAGGGCAACATACTATTGTAGAATTATATGGTTGTACCCAATAACGGTATATTGTTATATTTAAGACATCAAAACATATCATAGTATTGTAAAAAAACATAATATGAGTAACCATACTATATTTGGGCTTAAAACTGTTATAATAATGGTATTAATACCATGGTTACTAAAGTCACCAAGTAATTATCATACTCAACTATATAATTATACCAGCCAGTCATACTTTTCTCATATGCCTTCATTAAGTAACCATACTAATGTAGTAAATAACTTTATTGTAAACATATTTTTTTTTATATTTTGCACAATTCATATACATATATAATTTTATAATAATTATTTTGTGAAGTACATACAAATAAATAATTAATTTTATTCACTTCATTTGATTAAAAACATCTCGCAAAATAGCTGTAAATATAATCGGGCTGCATCTCAACCGAATTAAAGCACGACTTTCTTCTCAGAAGTTGAAATATCCATTAGCTGTAAAAAAGAAATAGCTATTAAGTATTTCGTTGCGATTTGAATTATATCAGTCATATTTAAGCATATTAATATGGTTGCATATATTATTGGATTCACGATGTATATTTATCTTTACATCTGAATATTATACATACTTACATTTTTAATTTCGCGAATTTGTTATTTGAATATGGGCTTTTTCTACTATGTCACGTTTTTCCTTTTGTTTATAATATATATGTATTTATTTTTGTTAATTTCTTTTTTAATTGAAAACAAAAAACATTTTTTTTTCTTCCAAAGAAAAACCTAAACTGAAAGAAAATTTTATGTCAACAACTAGAATGAAAATATCGTTAATGACAACAAAAGCAAGTTTATACTATAAACTCATTTTTGTTGCATGAGAATCAGCGTATTATACATATGATAATAACAATTATTTTAGTATTGGGTGTGATAAAAGCTATCGTTGTTTTTAAAAAATTTTCACAATTGTTATTATTGTATGTAACCATATATTGAAATATATAGATGTTAACAATAGAATTATAGAAATGTAAACAGTAAAATATTTGTAGAGAAACAAACTATAATTATATTGATAATACAAAGTTTTTAACAATAATACATAATGTTATAGAATATATACTAGTGTTGTTGCAACCATATTTCAATCTGCCTTTTTTCTGCGTGCGTACGATGTCACACGTTATGTTGCCCTTAAATCAACGTTTGCTTCACCAGGCCTTGAGGATGTAAAAATCTATTAAATTATGAAAAATTAAAAAGTAGAAATGTTCAGCTACAATAATTCATCTTCTGCACTTGCGAAAATTATTTAAAGTTGCTAGTTCGCAATTTTGCTCCCTTTTTGTTTAAACACTGAGATTAGTTGTGTTTGCACTGGCACCAAACAGATATATATTGTCTGAACATATCCTCAATATTAATTTAAAATTAAAAAAACAAATTATTTCATCAACAACTAGCTGCGTTACACCCTCATTGATTTCCCTAAAAGCACACTTAGACGTTTTTACAGATGAAAATTTTAGCAGGAAATAGTTTATTATACAGTTTTTTTTTTGTGAATTATTTTATTTTTTGAAAACTTGTATAACTTTGTGCCAAATTATTTGTTTCTACATTTTGCAGCTAAACATAAAACACAGAATTAAATTTTAGCCCCATTGGTACAAATAGAAGCATTAAATGTATGTATTTAGGTTGAGTATGAGTACATATTTGTTTGTTTAAATAAAAAGTATTTTAAAGCGTCTGCTTTGCAGCAAAGACAATTAAGGCAAAAAAAAAAAAAATAATGTGTGAATTTCATCTGATAAAAAAATTTATATTTTTTGTGATGCTGTTTTTTTATTTCATTCCAAAACAAGCAAAATGGAACCTACATTGTAAATAGTACACAGACAAAGTATTAACAAATTTGTTATACAGAACGAAAAAAATTATCACAGAGGTAAAAAAAGTCGGTTGTTCTGGCAAATGCATATTCATGTACTCTGGAATTAAAATATGTTTTGTCTGTATTTCGTTAGTCTCACGTAGAAAGGCCCTAACTTGCATTTTCTCTGAATTGAGCTCTTTTACGAGTACACAAGTATTCGTACACAGTGTCACAAAGATCTAATTAAATAATTTCATACATATCGCTCTTACAGGCATTTGGTCAAAAAACGTTGATTTTAGATGTACCTATTTATACAGTTTCCATTAAGATTTTTCCTTCTCCTATAAAATTGAAATTATGTTTGTTAGGGCCTTTCTACATGAGACCAACGATTTGTAACCTTTTTGACGAAGAACTTTTTTCTTTGTTACCAGCGAACGGTAAATGTAAATTGGAGTAAAAGAAAACATTTTTAGGATGGTACAGGAAAAACAGACATGAAAAAATTCATGTCAGATGGCTGACATTTGAAATGATAATGAATTTGACACAAATTCCGAAATGTTGAGATGCATTATGCTCTGAAATTCGCCATATGCAAATGCTATTTTAACGAATAAATTTAAAGTGTAAGAAAAAAATATAATATTTGTATCAACTCAATCAGCCCCCATGAAGAAATATTAAAGTAGTATATCCGTTTAATGTTTAACAGGATTAATAAACATACATATGTGCAAAGAAAATTAAATTCTATAAACTAGATCGCCTTTTAACCCAGGTAGTAACAAATTTAAGTACGAGGGCGGATTGAAGCTACGTGGGTAAGAAAAAAACGTTTTTTTTCAAAAACCATTTATTTCTCAACATAGTCTCCTATTAGCTCAATACATTTTGTAACGTGATATTCGAATTTTTTTATACCATCTAAATAATATAATTTTGGGAACCCCTCGTGTCGCGTTAGTATCGCTAAAGTGCGTTTCAGACTATCATACAAGTCTTAAGATTTTGATTGGATTTTGTCAAAGATAAAGATATTTGTTACGACTGTCAAAAAATCTAACGTACCATTACATTTTGTTTTCAGACTATCACACCTAAAGTAAAAGAAGGAATATGACTTGAAAATAAACAGTTAATTTACTTAACGTCTGGTTTTAATATTTTTATTATTTGCTTTTGCAAAAAATGCAACCCTGATCCAATGAAAAATCTTATTGTTTAAACAAATTTCTAAAAATGGTGACGTGTTATGGGATGTCAAATCTTTTACCGTATTATTTCTCATTTTCATAACGCTTTACATTCACACTATCACACTTGCACGTATTATTTGATTTTTTGACACGTCTTAATACAAAGTGTGATAGTCTGAAGTGCCCTTAATCACTTCTTCGTTTGAGATTAATCTTTTTCCTGCGAGCCATTTTTTCAAGTTTGGAAACAAGAAAAATTCACTAGGAGCTAAACCTGCACTATAAGGTATTCACGTAGTTTTAGTGTCGTATGTAATGCTATGTGAACCGGTGCGTTGTCTTGAAGAAACAGCATTTTTTCTTCTTTAAATGCGGTCGTTTTCGATCGATGAGCAATATTCCGTATGCATCCCAAAATATAGTGGCTATAACTTTGCCTTCTTCGGAGTACTTCCACCAGCTTCCCCACCCATTACTTCGATTTAATTTTGGTTTCAGGTGTGTAGTGGTGGACCCATGTTTCATCTACAGTTATAAGTCGACGCCAAATATCAACAGGATTCCGCTTTATCATGTCCAAACACCGCTGTGAAATGATCAGTCGAACTTGTTTTTGTTCGACACTGGGCAAACACGGAACCCATCTTGCGAACAGCTTTTTCATATGCAAATTGCCATGCAAAATGTTGAACACACGTTCATATGATATGTTTACAATTTCAACAATCTCACGTAACTTTACTCGGCGATCATTCATAATCATATCGATGACTTTCTGGATATTTTCTTCAGTAACCTATTTTGGCCTTCCTGTTGTTGGTATTGTTGCAGTGCTTGTTCGGCCAATCTAATATTTTACCATGTAATCTGACGGAGCAGAATCACCGTAATGTGTATCGAGCTTTTATTTTGTCTCTTTCGCCGTTTTCCCTTTGAAATAATGGTTTTTAATGATTGCAAGATATTTATTTTTTTTTCCAATTTTCAAGAAACACAAAAGCTGCTTATTTCAAACGACTACAAGAAACAAACTAATTGATGAATTTGGGTGAAATTTTAATAGCTGACGTTTGGCGGATATCAATTTAAAAAAAAAAAAATTGTGTTAGTGCTGCCATGTAGCACTAGGGAACTTCAATATCATTCTGCCCTGGTATTTAGTGTTTTGGCAATTTCGATAGTTCTTTCTAAACAGTTTGCAACTATGTATATATAAACAGAGTCAATGCATGATTGCTTATTCACGTTTACAAGTGTAATGGTATGCTGACTTGGCAAATTCTTACAACGGACACAATACAGTGACGCTTTTGTGGATTCATCAACAGCGAATGAAATAATGACACAGACACTTGTTCGTTACATAGTACTAAAATGCTTTAGTTACACTTAATACCACTGCGTATAACACACTGGATTTGTTTGCTTTTAGACTTATGACGTTTAAAATTAAACCCTGCCGAATGTCTGGTAAACATTAATCTTAACAGTTCATATTTGGCAGTCGTAAAGTAGGCACATGGTAAACTTATTAGATTTGTTCGAGGAAATTCCGGGTAAAGTCCGGTAAAATGAGAGTAAACAAAAAATACTCTCAGAAGAGAACAAATTTGCCCAAAATTGCTGGAACACAAAAAACCACATTTCAAGCCCGGAATTAAATATCACCACAAAAACATATGTTGTCTATTTACACAATTTTCCAACTCAGTGTTCTCAACTTCTAAATTTTACAGCGCACTGAAATCCAATAAAAAGCGCGTACTTTTACAAAAATACACGCAGTTGAACATTTTTATTATTATGTAAAATAAACAAAGAAATAATATTCACTTTAATAAAAAAAATTTACTTTTTACATTTATGAGAAAAATAATTAATTATGTATCACTTGGATATTTTTCGAATTTTGTTCCATTTAAAAAGTAAATTAGTTTATTTATAATTATAAGCAAAGTTTTTTTTTATTCAACAAATTGTGGCATATTTAGTTTGTGGTTTTAACAAATTTCATATAACATTAATTTTTTTTTATAGATGGTAGCAAATTATTAGCAAAATAATGATGTCAAATAAAATTTGTAAAATTTTGGTACAATAAGTTGAGATTAGTGCCAGCAACAATTTATTGAAAAGCCAAAACGAAATGCAAAAAAAGTTTTTTAAATATGTAGCTATCAGTACAGTTTGTTTGAATCCTCGTAAAAGAAAATGATCTAAAAATTAAATAAAAGCATCGTGCATTGATTTAAAAATTCTTTGTGCGATTTTTAAAAACCACTAAAATTAGTGTGAAAAGCGCTGAGTTGACAGCTCTGTTGAAATTCAAACAAAAATTTTTGCTAATTTATTTAAACATTTTGAGCTAGACAAAAACGTAAAATAACTTATTTAAATATAACTTATTTAAATATGACGTATTGTCATATTTTCAAATATGTTTTTTTATGATTTGCACTTTGATATTCTACTTTGTGCTCTGATATTTTATTTTCCTAAATAACCAACAGTTGATTATATGATTTAAGAATTTTACCATTTTGCACGGAAAAAAAGTACGGGTAAAGTCTGGTAAAATGAGAAACACAAATTACTCTCTCAGAAGCTTTCTCATTTACCCAATTTGCCCAATTTTTAACACAAGAAACACTTTTCGTGCAAATTGGGAGCCCGCGGGTTCCCGCGGTAACGACGTCGAACACAACTATTATAGTAAAATATTCAATACATCAATCGTTAAAACAATTTGTCAAAATAAATAATTGATTTTCGTGAAAAAGTTATGATGAGTTACGAGGCACATTTTTATTTAAATGGATATGTGAATAAGCAGAAAAGTCGGTCTTGAGTAATTAAAAACCCTCAAATTATTCATCAGGCACCTTTGCGTAAAGGTAACAGTGAGTGGGGAGCCATATCGTGATATGATTAAAAACTTTTTAACGTCACAGCTGCATGTTTTGGGCTTGATTAAGAAGTTAAATTGAGAAAATTCAAAAGCGCCAGAATAAAATTCTCCGTACAATTACTACAGCTCCATGGTATGTAAAAAAGTCACGAATTCACAAAGATCTAGGTGCATCCATAGTAAAAGATGAATTTTCAAAATACGCAACAATATACATTAATAGACTTTAGTCTCACCAGAATGCTCTCGCATGTGGCATCCTTAACTTTTTCGGCCACACTCGAATCAGAAAGATGGATACTCTTGCAACTACCACAGCGCTGGAAAGGATTCATCAATAAAATACGCGCAAAAAAATAGCGGCAAACAAAAAAACGTTCTTTCTGTAGTTTTTATTACGAATTATAAGAGGTAGTTAGCAAACAATTACGTTTTATAAGAGCAAAAGAAGAGTTTACTTGGGAACTAAAATATATGGAAATTTTACGAATTAACGAAATCTTTCCGAGGGACCGATAGTTAATTATGAAGCGGGAATTTGACTGTATAAACTGTAATAGATTGTTTTTTAAAAATAATAATTTTTAATTTTTAATTCAGAGCCATTATTGGGAACCTCAACTCAACGTGTGTCCGACATGCAAAAATTATCCAGCTACTAAATATTTTATTTCATTTATTTCAATAATCTTTTCGCAGTTTAATCTCTTTTTGCATATGAAACGTTAATAATAAAAAGCGTGTTGGGAGTATCGTCTCGTTTTGTAACTCTTTTTTCTTTTGTAATATTTTTACAACACAAAATTTGTCTTATGTCCTATGTTGTTGCACAGTGGACCGCTAAGAAATTTCTGTATGAATTAAAATCCCGATTAAAGTGGACATTTGAAATTAAAAGTATAGTAAGCCATATAATTTATGTTGTGTCATTTTTCATATTTTAGAAAACACGTCTTGCAAAGAAAAAATAAAACTAAAAGCAAGTTAATTTCGTAAAAGTATTTAATAATAAGATAAAATATTGTTCTATTGGATATAATAAAACCAGCGTTGTCTCAAAAATGTTCATATTGCATGCAACTATATTTTGAAATTGATTGACGGTAATAGAAATGTAAACATATATAAACTTGTTGAATAACCGATTCATTTATTTGTACAACATTAATGTATTGAAACGCCTAAAATATCTTAATCTAAAATCCAAAATGTCATTATAAGAAACCTTTGATAAATATTTTATATAACTGTTTAAAATACCTAACTTTACTGTTTTATAATGTATAAAAATGGATTATTAATAAAGAAACTGCTGAAGTGTAAATATCCTAAAAAACTTTTGGCAGAAAAAACTATAACTTGTTTGATACTCATTAGATTTGTCATCAGATCACTCACCCACTATAGTCTCTATTTCGTCCCCCTGGAGGTTGGCTTAATGACTCGGCGTTGGCCGTCACTGCAGTTAATTGCCTAATATATATAAAATATATGAGTACGCATTGTACGGAAAATATTGCCTTGAGAATGCCTGAACCTATTGGTTTTTCTGAAAACCTCAAAATGGCCGTACAACACTACTCATATGAGATCCAGAAATGAGAACAATAGAACTTATTCGCCTGAAATTGAGCAACTTCTGTCAGAAAAAAGAAGAGTCAGAAGAGAGTGGCAACTTCGCAGGTCTCCCCAGCTTAAAAATAGACTATAGGAAAAATATCTCAGTTAAGAAATCTTCTTGAAACTTAGAACATATTTGGAAAACCTTGCAAATAATGCAGCTGAACTACCACCGTATGCTGTTAGACCGCTTGTGTCTTTAAGACTCAAATTTCAAGCCGTAGAACACGATATCAGTAACACAAACCCCAGAAAAGCTCCAGGTATTGACCAAATTATTGCCAAAATGCTTGAGTAGCTACCACGTGTAGCTAGAAGAATTCTCCTATTTATTTTTAACGATATTTTACGCCTTGAGTATTATCCTGCGGACTGAAAGGTGTGTATGATTACTATTATACCCAATTCAGGAAAGGATTGGATGGACCAATAAAGGCCACATTACTTTTTAATTTCTGTTGCCGTTCTGTGACGTTCATTTCTATAGGAAATATTTTACTATTACTTTTGACGTGAAAATATTCAGCTGTTTTTTACAGTAGGGCATAAATAAAAGAAAAACATTGGAATGAAGAATGAATAAATATATATTATCTTGTATGAAAAAACAAAAAAATTAATAAAAATTTATTAATTTTTAAAAATCTTTAATTGAAACAATTTTTAGCTTTTGACAAAAAAAGTTATATTCTGTTGAATAAAAAATTAATGTTTCCATTCCTGAAAAAAGTAAAACATACACATCTATGGCCGTCACTTAACGTTGAATTCTATTTTCAACAGATTAGTCCGTAACAGAACAGAACGTAAAAGTGAAAACAAACCATGTACATACAGTTTATATTGAACAGAAACAAAACAGCTGATTCAGAACGGAAAAGAACGTACAAACTAATTCTGCCTTAAGTCTGCTGCCAACAATTTCCAAATTGTTCGAAACATTATTGATGGCTAAGTTTACTCCAATTTTGAGCAATATAGGATGTATCTCTAATCGTCAATTCGGCTTCACACAAACTTTTGAGGACAAAAAGTATTGTTCAGCTCTATTCATTGACGTTTCCCAAGATTTGATAAAGTGTGGCATTACGGTTTAAATAACAATTTAAAGTTGCACTTGCCCGAAAACACTCACAAGCTTCTGGAGAGAAGGCGATTTTATAAGCCAAATTCAGCCAATCGAGGCTGGAGTTCCCCAAGGCAGCACACTGGGACCTACTTTATACTTGATTTACGGCTCAAACATACCAACGAGATCCGGAATCAACACTTCAACTTTGCAGATGAGCATCCATTAAAACCATAAATTAGCTTCACGAAAATTGCAGGAGTATATTTCAATATTAAACAAATTTTTAAAACTTTGGAAAATTAAGGTTTACGTATAGAAGTGTACTCACGTTACATTCCCACTGCGTAAACCAACATGTTCGGGTATCCAAATTAACAATTCACCTATTCCGCAGCACAGTGAAGTCTAATACCTTGGTATTTATCTCGACGCATGCTAACGTGGAAGCCTCATATTGATGCGAAAGTCCATGGTACAATTATATATAGGTAGTGTCGCAACTGTGGCCGACATTTTTTTTCTGTGATGATAACTATCAAAAGTGCACACATACACACACATTTTTTATTATTGTTTACAAATTGAAAAAGTTTTTGAAAAAAAAAAAAATGTTCCAATAATAATTTTGAAACGCAAAAACAGCTTCAAACACAACACACAGCTTTTTCTTGATCTTTATTTATATATTTAATTTATTGCACGAGTTTTAAATGCAAAAACTTATTGAAAAATTATTTGTAAAATAAAAACACGAATAAAAATATACGTTTGTTTTTTTATTTTATTTTGTTTTCTTTGACAGTTATCAACACAAAGCAACAATAAAAAGCCATGTTGTTTTTTTTATTGTTGGCTTGTTGTAGTTCCGCTTTTACCTGTTATATTATTGTACCATGCGAAATTAAAAGCAACGCAACTACGTTGGCTTAAGGGCAGAAATTCTACATTGCATTTGTATTGGAAACTTTTGTTATATATTGCAATTCTAAAGCCTGCAGCTGCATTGTACGTAAAAAGCTCACGAATACACAAGGATTTGTGTGGTCCGCTAGTAAAAGACAAATTTTCAAATTATGCGACGAGGCATGTCAGCAAACTGCATCTTCACACAAACCCTCTAGCACGAAAGGTACTAAATTTTAGCGCTCACACTCGGTTGACCGAGGTGTAGGGATACCCTTTGTAATATAGGTTTTTTTTTTTCTTTTAAACAAACTGTGTCAACATAACTTCTCGTCAAAATGTCTGTTGGGTTGCGTCACTTAAAATTGCAACAATGCTGATACAAACTACCAATAATTACAGCAGTGTTCAGTTTGGTATAATCATATCACTCTCTCCTTTTGCTAATGTCGTTTTTATAGGTAACAAAAGCTTTTAAAGTTTTATACCTAATGAGAGAGATATCGATAAGTTCGCAGCACACCGCCAATAGTTGATTCTTTCTATTACATTATGTTCTTATGAATGAAAATGGACACGTCACTAATAAGCATAACTGAAAAGAATTAAAAAAGACCACGCTGCGATCTTTTGTCAATTGGGCTGTCAAGGAAGCAAGTTGAAGTTTAAATAGGGCTTAGACACAAAAATTGCTGAGGCTTAAGAAAACTTTAACATAAAAAGAAAGTGGAAAAAAAATAGTAATAATAAAATTAAATCTCTGAAATTCAGGGAACATTTTTTTATCAGTACATAAAGGCTAACAGAATATCAGGTAAATACAGATAGAACTTATATGTTTGACTCGAACGTGAAATTTTAATAATTGAACATTGTGCTACAGGTGTACTTTAACTCTCGAGTGACAAATACACTTTCCACGTGGCAAATTTTTGTTTCACTCGGGAGTATAACCGTGAGTCACCAACGACTTTTGGGTCAGTTTCACGAAAAAGAAAAAAAAAAAAAAAAAAAAAAGAAGAAAAAGAGAAAAAAAAACAAGGAAAAACCAGCACTAATCGGGTGATCAAAAACAAATTCCCTGGCAAATTAACGAGCAGGAATACCTCACTTTTATCGTTAGTCTTGGTATCAAATTACCATAACCATAAGGGAAATAACAACCTTTGGACTACGTATCTACCTGCCTGCATTTTTGTTTAGTGCCAATGAAACCCACAATACATCAGCAATACCACCGCCATAATGGGCTGAGTTGTCCAGAAAAATAATTCAATCTCAATAACCTTAATACAACTCCAACAATGTTTCTTTTTTTTCCATATAATCCATACATACACCAATAGTCGAAGCCCTACCTAACTAGAACCTATCATAACCTGTCCAAATGTCCTTCTATATTCTACCTTCTCGATTCCCATATTATGTAATCTAACCTTCATTAATACATTATGAATAATTCAAACTATGTATCATATTTAAAATACAGTGCATTCAAGTTATATCCATAACTATTTGAAAACAACCTAAACTAACTTAGCGTTAATCTCCTACACCTAAAAGGATAATTTATGTGACCATTTAAAGCAATCTCTAAGAAAAAGAAAAGAAAATGCAATTACATCATTTCATCTGTCCAATTTCAACGAGCAGAAGGCCTTCATCGTCGGTGAAACCGGGACTCAACTGTAAGTTGTAATCATATTGTGTTTTTTTTTATTCACTATTATTTCTATATTTACTATTACTATATAATATTATTCATTCATAATTGATTTTCAAAAACAACCTTATTTATCAGTTTTGTTTATACTCCCTTCCATCAAATAAAGTTTATCGTTTGTTTTGATTGCATTCATTTTTTTATTCCTATGTATATATGTATGTTTACATACGTACCTATGTACCTGTGTGATCATCTATATATATACGTATGTACGTCATTGTTTTAACCTGATAAATAAGAACGATAAAAATTATATGTTGGAAGATGAGAAGATTAAGCTTTCTTTACAAACTCTCCTGTAAAAGTTAGCAGCTGATTTACATATATAAGATTACCTTTATTATTTAAGTCATTTTTTTTAATATTATAATGTTAAGAGAAAAATGAGGAAGAGAGTTATATCTTTATATTTTTTTTTTGTTTATTAAAGAGAACCATTTTTGGATATGAATTAACATAATGAGTGTATTGTAATTACTTCATAGGTAAAACTTCAGAGACGGTGGTAAGATCGGTCAAAAAAAAGGGTGTTTTCATATAATTCATACAAGCCCAAGAAAACCCAAGGTAGGGAGGGTATAGAGGCTGAGCTTTTACACCTAAGCTCAAATCTCGAAAGAATCTGGAAATTTATGCTTTAGAGATCCTAATTTTTGTTTGTTTATGTAGTTTTCTTTTATATATATATGTTTTTTGTTTGAACCGACAACAGGGCATTTAAAACCGCACGTAATTTTTTTTTTCTCATTGTATGAAAATGGTTTAATGGAAAAAGAGCCCCGCCCATAACTCCGATCTAGCTAGCTAGCCTGTACGTGCGTACTATTCCAGTAAGACCATGCGACAACGAATCCTTGAAACAGCAGGGAATACCATCTGGCGTTGTTCCCAATTCGACATTACAATAGAAAATGGCGCCCAACGTGGGGCCCACAAGCAACAAACCACAAGACACAGGCCAGCCACAAGCTCGTCCCAAGCTCGAAGGCTACCTGCATTTGCATTTAGAATACCACCTGCAAAGCTTATAAAATTTGTTTTTATAATCCACAGAACATTTTGTTCGTGGCGTTCCCACAGAGAAACATTAGACAAACAACTTTTGGTAATCACTTTAACGTAATTGTGTTGTTTTTGGCTTGCGCCATGAATGAAAAAGTACTATCTGAACAATTTGGAACTAAATTATATTGAATCTGATTTTTTTTTTTGTTTTCTTATAATCCATTGTTTCAGTGGTATTTAGTCATTCCTTTTTGTGTTCGTAAAGTGATTAAAAAGAAAGGTATCTTAAGAATTGCTTAATTTGTTGTTTGAATATGTAAGTGTGTTCGGAGAGGAAAGCATAGGAATTACGATTTTTTTTTTGCTGTCTAAGTAGCATTAGTCGTCCACTTTTTTCACCCGGATTCATTGCATGCTTTGAGTGACTCATTATTCAGATCTTATTAAGTTGAATTTTCAGATTTTTTTTTTGTTGTTTCGAGATTAGAAAAAAAGTATACTATATATGTAGAAATGTCTTAATAATACACTTTGAAGTTTGGTTTATTTTTAAATAATTATGGTATTTCAAGTTTTATTTCAAAAATAATAGTAGTGTATTTAAAAGTTTAATAATTTTTTAAATGCAAAAAAAGAAAGATTTTCTAATTAAATAATTATATTTCATTAAAAGATTAAAGTTCTGTAAATTGTCCGTCCGAATTTTCAACTTTTACAACTTTTACAATTTCTTGTACAACTTTTTTTTCAACTTTGTATGATCAACGTTTAACAACTTTATATTCGGAGGTCTACAACACAACTCTCAAATTCTTCACTCATTTTCTTTTCGGTGTTTTCATATTCGTCCGTGTTGTAATATTTAGTATGTAAGTCTGTCTGCTGATCAACTCTACTACCCTACATATATATATATATATTTATATAGGTATATTATTTATATTCCATCTTACCATCTGTTTCAAAAGAAGTTTTACTAAAACGTTATATATAGAAATATCTGTAATTCATTTAAAAATGTCTATTATTCATAGTAATGAAAACATACCATCTGCAGTAGAAAGTGATAACTCACCTCAATGTTTTATATGCAAAACAAATAACGCATTTGACGACATTATGGTATCTACACCATGTAGCCATGTGTTTCACAAGAAATGTATAGTAGAAGTATTGAAGGAAACACTAGCTTGTCCGGTGTGTAGCAAAGCGTGTAGGCAAACAAAGTTAATACCATACAATAGTTTAGCAGGGACAGAAAAAACAACTGTTGCTACTCCAGTTTCTGCTAATACCTATCTAAATTCCAGTCTGGGTGCTGTACCTAAAGTTTCAGCACAAAATGTGAATTCAAGTCGTAATTTAATAGATAACCGAATATCTCAGAATTCAGTTAGCAACCGAACTGACAACCAAATACAATCAGTAGATAAAGATCACAATATTTTACAACCTAATTTATATTCTCAAGAAATGGTATATAATTCCGAATTTCAGAATATACAAGATAGTACCTTACAGTACCTTATAAATGAAGCAGTTAGGAACCAAATTGCAGCTATGCACCTAGATCAAAACCTTCGTTCTAGGCTAAGCTGTGATAGTCAAATTAGAAGTAATCAAAATTCGCAAAACGTAAATAACAATACCAACTTAAGACAAAGTTTAGGAAACCACAACTTTCACAACAATAATCCTAGTCGAAATTTAACAAATCGGCAAAATCACAGAAGACCAACGAATAACCAAAATTTTGATTTAACGGCCGATAAAGTTTCAAATATTATGTCTGGTTGGCATGTAAAATTTTGTGGCCATGACGAGGACAGCTTATCCGTAGATAATTTCATATATAGAGTTCAAGCGCTTACCGTTCAGAGTCTTCGAGGCGACTTCGATATTCTTTGCCGACATATTCACCTACTTTTCTGTGGAAAAGCCTGTGATTGGTTTTGGCGCTTTCACCGAACTGTTGACCATCTGGATTGGGCAACATTATGTACAGAACTCAAGAATCAGTTTCGAGACCGTAAAACCGATTTCGATTTAAAGGAACAAATAAGAGGCAGAAAACAAAGAATGGGGGAAAAATTCGACGCATATTATGATGCAATATTACAAATTACCGACCGTCTAGAAAATCCCATCAATCCGCTTGAGCTAATTGAAATAATCAAGCGCAATTTGAGACCAGAAATACGCAAAGAATTGTTGCATTTTAACATTATTCACATGTCCCAATTAAAAGAATTTGTGAGAAAACATGAAATTCTTGAAGAAGAATTAGACAACCGAAGATCCAACAAAAATTTTCTTCATCGGAAGATCGTTTCAGAAATCGGATCAGAAAATGTAGAAGAGCAGTCTTTAGTCCAGTTTGATGAACTTGATGAAATTATATGCTGGAATTGCTGCAAAAAGGGTCACCGTTTTGACGATTGTCTAGCAGAACGGCGAGTTTTTTGTTACGGGTGTGGAGCACCGAACATATTTAAGCCAAATTGCATCAAATGCAGTAAACTTTCAAAAAACTATCTAGGCAACCGCTCAAAAAAGTATCAATCCACGTCAACCCAAGTTTAAAGGCGGTTGGATGTCAAACTAAGTCACTTTTAGAAAATAATAGCACTAAACTTTTACATACAAATATTTTGCAAAAACCGTTTAAACCATACCACATAAGATTGCAAGAATATGAAGAGGCACGAACAAGAATTTTTAACCATGAAATAGCACCAGTTTCTGAATTAAAGAGAGTCAGGAGAAGCACAAAAAGGTTAAGAGAATATTGGAAGAGAGTACTTAAGAATCGCAAAGTCATTGTATCAAACGCAGATCCTTCCGATATACGACCTTTTGCCACGGTTACAGTTTTTAACAAAAATATTATTGGTTTAATTGACACTGGCGCTAGCATTTCTTGTTTTGCGGGAGACTATGCCCGAAAGTTCTTACAAACTAAAGAACACCCTTTCAAAAATTTTAAAATTAACTTGAAAACTGCTGATGGAACAACGCACTCTGCTGTAGGTAGTGTGACTACATTCATCACGTTCAGAGACGAAACAAAACCATTAACGTTTTTAATTATTCCGCATCTAACACAAAATTTATATTTGGGGGTTGATTTTGTAAAAGCTTTTGGCCTTGCAAAAGATTTGTTTATAGATAATTACAGTAGTAAGGTGAAGTTACAACTTCATGAGCTCAATACAGACACCAACTTTCATTCACTTGACAGTCAACAAAAGATTTCTTTAGACATAGCCATTAACACATTTCCATCATATGCGAAAGAAGGTTTAGGACGAACTTCTCTAGCTACGCATTGTATAGATACGGGCAATAGCAAGCCCATAAAACAAAGATATTTTCCTGTCTCACCGGCAGTTGAGAAACTTTTATACGCCGAAATAGATCGAATGCTAGAATTAGGGGTGATTGAAGAGTCCAAAAGTCCATGGTCGTCGCCGGTAACGCTTGTGCAGAAGCCTGGAAAGGTCAGACTCTGTCTGGATGCCAGGAAGGTCAACAGCGTTACAGTTAAAGATGCATATCCGCTACCTCTCATCGATGGAATCCTCAGCAGGCTTCCAAAGGCTAGGTTCATTACCAGTTTGGACCTGAAGGATGCCTTCTGGCAAATTCCAGTGGATGAGCGCTCAAGGGAGAAAACAGCGTTTACGGTTCCGGGTCGACCCTTATATCATTTCGTGACCATGCCTTTCGGATTGTGCAATGCACCACAAACGATGTCCCGACTCATGGACCAGGTGATTCCACCTCAGTTACGTACCAAAGTATTTGTTTATTTAGATGATTTACTTTTGATCACCGAAACATTTGATGAGCACATCTTACTGTTGCACGAAGTTGCGCTGTGTATAAGGAAAGCAAATTTAACAATCAATATCGAGAAAAGTAAGTTCCTTCTTAAGGAAGTAAAATATTTAGGACATATAATCGGGCATGGCACGATAAAAACTGATCCAGACAAGGTACAATCTATTCGAGATTTTCCTATGCCAAAATCAGTACGTCAACTTCGAAGATTTTTAGGCATTTGTGGTTGGTACCGTCGTTTTGTTCGTAACTTCGCAACATTAACAACGCCTTTGACTGATCTTCTGCAGAAGAAGAATAAGTTTGCTTGGTCGGATGAAGCTAAATCATCATTCGAGGAGCTGAAAAACTCACTCAGCTCAGCACCAGTTTTACATAATGCCAATTTCTCACGTCCATTCTCCATCCAGTGTGATGCAAGTCAATATGGAATAGGGGCTGTGCTCGCACAGAAAAACGATGATTTGGAGGAAGTTCCAATCGCTTTTATGAGCCATAAGCTGACGGCAGCACAGAGAAACTACTCCGTTTCAGAACAAGAATGTCTTGCAGCGGTAATGGCTATAAAAAAATTTCGAGCTTATGTCGAAGGGCAAGAATTTGAGGTAGTCACAGACCACGCGTCACTTAAATGGCTTCTAAACCAACCTGACCTGCACGGTAGACTGGCTCGATGGGCTTTGAAATTACAAGGCTTTAATTTCACTATTCGTCATAGAAAAGGTAGCCAAAATGTAGTGCCTGACTCACTGTCACGAATGTACTCTGAGAATAATGACGAAATAAATGTTAATTGCAACGAAG
Source organism: Thecocarcelia acutangulata (assembly GCA_914767995.1). Classification (NCBI taxonomy): domain Eukaryota; kingdom Metazoa; phylum Arthropoda; class Insecta; order Diptera; family Tachinidae; genus Thecocarcelia; species Thecocarcelia acutangulata. The sequence goes on along the minus strand of OU612096.1, from coordinate 52,205,956 downwards.
AAAAATTTATAGCCGAGATCACAAATTCCGTCGAAATTGACATGCAATCAAAAGAATTTAAATCTGAGCAATATCTGTCATTAATTGAAAAAATTAAGACCAAGCTGGATAAGCTTCCTGATTTTACGATTGTAGATGGACTTATTTACAAGCGATGTGACTTTGCCTCTGGTGAGGATTTACAGGAACAGTACTCGTGGAAACTTTTGGTACCCACCTCGTTGACTACTGAGCTCATAAAGAGAGCACACAATCATCCGTTAAGTGCACATGGGGGAATTGGAAAGACTTTAAGTCGCCTAAAAACCTTTTATTTTTGGCCCAAGATGACGAAGCAAATAGTAGAGTATATAGCAGCGTGTGAGACCTGCAAACAAACTAAAGCGTCAAACAGATGTTTACGGCCACCTATGGGACAACCTTCTATACCGGCTCGAATTTTTCAGAAGTTATACGTAGATTTATTAGGACCTTATCCTAGATCTTCATCAGGAAATATAGGAATAATAGTAGTCCTGGACCACCTATCAAAATTTCATTTCTTAGAGCCAATAAGAAAATTTACTTCTGACGTGATTATTAAATTCCTTGAACAACGAATTTTCCATATATTTGGAGTCCCTGAAACCATAACTACAGATAACGGTGCACAGTTCACTTCAAAACTATTTAAAAACTTCCTGACAACATATGGGGTTTCGCATAATCTAACCGCTCTATACTGCCCACAGTCAAACGCTAGTGAACGTGTAAACAGATCAGTGTTAGCCGCGATAAGAGCGTATGTCAAACCATCACAAAAAGATTGGGATGAGAAGTTATCCGCCATTAGCTGTGCCTTACGCAGTTCGGTGCACGCTAGTACAGGTTTTTCACCATATTTTATTTTATTCGGGCAAAACATGCTTACTAGTGGCAAATCATATGCTTTGCTACAAAAACTTAATATGTTAGAAACAGCCGTTGAGTTACGTTCTGATGAAAAATTGGAATTAATCAGAGATAAAGCTAAGGAGAATATACGGAAGGCATACGAGCGAAATGTTAAGTATTATGATCTAAGGAACTTCATTCAGTCTAAGGCAATAGATCATTTCAACAAGAAACTTGCCAACCAATTTGAAAAGGCCAGAGTAAGAGCAAAGTATGGATCGCATTATTACGAATTAGAAGATTTAGAAGGCAAACTTTTAGGAAAGTATCACGCTAAAGATATTAAAGCCTAACCTCTAACACTTAGTAAAACCAAAACTTTTTTTTCTTTCGATTTTTTTTTCTTTATAACCAATTGTGAAGATCTCACTTCAGTTTTTGTCTCGCTTTGAAAAAGCATCACCAAAATCTGTTTTGTAATATAGGTTTTTTTTTTCTTTTAAACAAACTGTGTCAACATAACTTCTCGTCAAAATGTCTGTTGGGTTGCGTCACTTAAAATTGCAACAATGCTGATACAAACTACCAATAATTACAGCAGTGTTCAGTTTGGTATAATCATATCACTCTCTCCTTTTGCTAATGTCGTTTTTATAGGTAACAAAAGCTTTTAAAGTTTTATACCTAATGAGAGAGATATCGATAAGTTCGCAGCACACCGCCAATAGTTGATTCTTTCTATTACATTATGTTCTTATGAATGAAAATGGACACGTCACTAATAAGCATAACTGAAAAGAATTAAAAAAGACCACGCTGCGATCTTTTGTCAATTGGGCTGTCAAGGAAGCAAGTTGAAGTTTAAATAGGGCTTAGACACAAAAATTGCTGAGGCTTAAGAAAACTTTAACATAAAAAGAAAGTGGAAAAAAAATAGTAATAATAAAATTAAATCTCTGAAATTCAGGGAACATTTTTTTATCAGTACATAAAGGCTAACAGAATATCAGGTAAATACAGATAGAACTTATATGTTTGACTCGAACGTGAAATTTTAATAATTGAACATTGTGCTACAGGTGTACTTTAACTCTCGAGTGACAAATACACTTTCCACGTGGCAAATTTTTGTTTCACTCGGGAGTATAACCGTGAGTCACCAACGACTTATGTATGTTTACATACGTACCTATGTACCTGTGTGATCATCTATATATATACGTATGTACGTCATTGTTTTAACCTGATAAATAAGAACGATAAAAATTATATGTTGGAAGATGAGAAGATTAAGCTTTCTTTACAAACTCTCCTGTAAAAGTTAGCAGCTGATTTACATATATAAGATTACCTTTATTATTTAAGTCATTTTTTTTAATATTATAATGTTAAGAGAAAAATGAGGAAGAGAGTTATATCTTTATATTTTTTTTTTTGTTTATTAAAGAGAACCATTTTTGGATATGAATTAACATAATGAGTGTATTGTAATTACTTCATAGGTAAAACTTCAGAGACGGTGGTAAGATCGGTCAAAAAAAAGGGGGTTTTCATATAATTCATACAAGCCCAAGAAAACCCAAGGTAGGGAGGGTATAGAGGCTGAGCTTTTACACCTAAGCTCAAATCTCGAAAGAATCTGGAAATTTATGCTTTAGAGATCCTAATTTTTGTTTGTTTATGTAGTTTTCTTTTATATATATATGTTTTTTGTTTGAACCGACAACAGGGCATTTAAAACCGCACGTAATTTTTTTTTTCCCATTGTATGAAAATGGTTTAATGGAAAAAGAGCCCCGCCCATAACTCCGATCTAGCTAGCTAGCCTGTACGTGCGTACTATTCCAGTAAGACCATGCGACAACGAATCCTTGAAACAGCAGGGAATACCATCTGGCGTTGTTCCCAATTCGACATTACACCTTGCCACAATCAGGGCGTTAAATAAGTGATTTTTACCGATGTAACTGCTGCAAAATAAAGATTTACAGTATACCCCGTGTAATTACCCACCGCTTAAATGCCTTTTTCGTTTATTCACCCCTTATATTCAATCCCGTTTTTTTCTTCACTTATTTTCATACAAAAATACACGGTTAATTAACTTTCTTTTAAATACCCATTTACAATCCCAAAATTCCCTATAAATCCCCTCATTTATTTACCCAACACTGCCTACCTATTCACTTAACTCTGTGGACAAATTTGTCACTTGTTACACACAAAGCGTAAATTTTTGTGAATGCAGCCAATTTGCTTTTTAACGTTCTGATACCCTTTTTTTATATACATACATGCATGTACTCCTGCTATTTTTTTCTATATATGTATGTATGTATAATTTTTGTGACAGTGAAATTGTTTTTGTTTGTTTTTATTGAATAAAATATTTTATTTTGAAAACTTCTTTTGCCTTAATTTTTATTTTGACGTATGTAACGACTTTGATTTAATTTAAGTCCGTTTGGATAAATGCCTTCGTAGAGGTACTTAAGTGTCTTCGCATAATTACCTCTATGAGGCAATTAAACGTCTCCACTTTTATGCCTTATTCGCTCAATTACCCAAAAAGTACAGCAACTTGAGCGCGGTAATTAAGCGGGGTTTACTGTATTCTAGCTTTAGCTGGACTTATTTAATTTGTTATGCTTAGTATTAAGATTTGAATACTTATTGCTAGTTCACTTTGAAGATTCAATAAATAACTAAATTCTTTGAAAAAACTAGTACATTTAATAATAATACAGAATGTAACTGAGTACATATTTACCAGTGCTGCTTTATCCATATTTCAAACTGCAGAGGGTTTGTGTTGTTACTGAAAACAAACAACATCATTTACTTTCGTTTGTTTTCAGAATATTGCTTTAATTGTGTTGCTTCGTTCCCAACATTCTTGTTAACACAAAAATTGTTGATTTTGTAACTTTTTTACATTAATATACAGTGCATGTAAAGTAAATTTTCTATAACTTTGCTTCTGGCTGCGTAAAAACTGTCTAGTAACCTTACTTTTTTTCTTACTTAAAAGATTGCAAATACATCGTTACGTTCATTAAATTAACGCATAAAAAAATAAGCTCTGAGTCAGAGAATGTGTATATTATGTATAATAAAATAAATTTGTGTTGTTTTACTGCAGCAACAATAAAAATTTTAAAGTTTGAATATTTTTTGTGGCTTTGGGCAAGACCAACATGTACATCATCAAACAGAATCACAGCTCTGAACCACAATATGACATTTAAATTATGTACTAGAGTTCATTTAAAAGAATTCAATTCTAATATTTAGCTACAAGTTGTTTCTTTATTCTTTGGGTAAGCAACATCCAAGAACTGCAACTGGAAATCATCTCAAACTTATAACATATTAAAAAATAAAGTATGTAGTTACTAACTTTGGAGTGCATTTTATGTGCAATATAATTTTTGGGTTTTTTTTTTACAAAAACAACAGAAATATCAATTAAGAAATTTTCCAAAGGAAATTGAAACACTTGTAACGTGGTTTTGTCATCAGCTGAGGTAGCAAATCGACGTCCAGGGTCTACTTACGGATCCACGAACCTTAAGTAATTAACAAGACAGGATTTTCCCCGTTGAGGCTTACAATTATCCAAAATTCTATTTATTGACTACCTTATTCATGAAAAAATTTTCATGTTTATTATTAAGCTGTTATTGCACTAACTTCTATACAAATTTTTCATAATAAGAGCTTAATAAACATGAAAAATGTTTATAAATAAGGCAAGTATTTAAAATAATAACAATGATACGTTTAGGCTCATTATGCTTGCGGTTCGACTTTTATTTCGTCTGTTGCTGGTGAGATTTCCTCTTAGGATGGGTCGGGTGTATCTTCGCACAGACAGGCCTCGGGTTCAGTATGATAGTCGTGCTCGGCATACACTGGAATTCAATTCTAATATTTAGCTACAAGTTGTTTCTTTATTCTTTGGGTAAGCAACATCCAAGAACTGCAACTGGAAATCATCTCAAACTTATAACATATTAAAAAATAAAGTATGTAGTTACTAACTTTGGAGTGCATTTTATGTGCAATATAATTTTTGGGTTTTTTTTTTACAAAAACAACAGAAATATCAATTAAGAAATTTTCCAAAGGAAATTGAAACACTTGTAACGTGGTTTTGTCATCAGCTGAGGTAGCAAATCGACGTCCAGGGTCTACTTACGGATCCACGAACCTTAAGTAATTAACAAGACAGGATTTTCCCCGTTGAGGCTTACAATTATCCAAAATTCTATTTATTGACTACCTTATTCATGAAAAAATTTTCATGTTTATTATTAAGCTGTTATTGCACTAACTTCTATACAAATTTTTCATAATAAGAGCTTAATAAACATGAAAAATGTTTATAAATAAGGCAAGTATTTAAAATAATAACAATGATACGTTTAGGCTCATTATGCTTGCGGTTCGACTTTTATTTCGTCTGTTGCTGGTGAGATTTCCTCTTAGGATGGGTCGGGTGTATCTTCGCACAGACAGGCCTCGGGTTCAGTATGATAGTCGTGCTCGGCATACACTGGAATCGGGTATGGTGGAAACTCGCTCTCTCGGGTCAGGATAACAATGGTTGCTGGTGATAATTCCTCTTAGGACTGGTAGGATGTATCTCATATTAGTCTTGCCACAGTCTGGGTACCTATTTAATGGAGAAAAGAGAAATTGTTTCGCGAACAGTCTAGTCCGAAGGCGGCTGGGGGAACAGTCAGCTGAAGCTGCTGAGTAAATAGTCAGCCGAAGCCGCTGGGGGAACAGTCTAGCCCGAAAGCCGCTGGGTATAATTTATGCCCTGACGGGGAAAAATGCTTTCGAATATTCGCGGTATAGATACCTGTCAACACCTGCACCTGGGTAATCACCGATGACTTCCTTCGTTCTTTGTCATCTTATACTTCTCAGTGCACGAACTGTATGAGAATTATTATTAACTACGGTTTTAATTCAATCAACTTAAAGAAATATAATTTCAATCAATTTAAAAACAAAGCCATAATTTTCTGGGTGTTGTTGTATTTTTTTCAGTTTGTGCGTGTGTGTACCTTATTCATATGAATCATGGTAGGTAATAATAAATGTATGCTTTGTTACAACAACCATTATTCTCCGTGGGTGTTGTTGTATTTTATTTATTCCTGTTAGTTTGTCCATTAATGCACATCAACCATCGTGATCACTTAATGCTAATTGTATATAAGGAATATTATGTACGAAGCAACATAAAAATGTATGCTTCGTTACACACTGAGTTAGTTTAACTCATAATCAAATTTTAAGTGCCAATTTCACGATAACGAAGCTGTTTGTTCGTTCGCACAATTACATTTAAAACAATAACAAAATTTTGAATGTTGTTTTTGTTTTAAATGTAATTGTGCGAACAAACGAACAGCTTCGTTATCGTGAAATTGGCACTAAATTTATCGAAAATCCTGCTTCAAACTTTTCAGTTCAGTTTATGAACTGGTTAAAAAAACACGGTTGGTTTTAGTGAGTTGATTAAAATAACTAACTTTATTCTTTATTTTTAGGTTCTTATATACTAATTAATTTTTACAATTATTGATTTTGTGTAACTGTATTTGTTATTTATTTTGTGTAGTTGCATTTTTTTATATTATTGCATTTTTCTTCATTTATATGGGAACGGAAATGCAAGAATACAATTCTTAAGAAAAAGTTTGGTTTTAATAATTTGTTAATTTTTATTAAAAGTTTTGGAAAACAACTCTTAAGAAAAATAAATTGTTAGGCTTTGGTTTAATAATTTTGTTTTATTGTATTTTTGTTCATGTGGGAACAAAAATGTGGGTTAACAAATACATATGTATGTATTATTTTAGATTATGTTATTGGTATGGTTTTTTAGGGGAGTGATGGAAGATATCATAACACTTCAACCCAATTGGCCGTGTTATGCAAGCCTTGTTGAATTTACTCGACGACACTATGACGACATTGCCGGCCAATTACTGAGTCTTTTTCGAACAAAGGGCACTTTATTCGTGCACGACAATAATAGTAACACTGTCAACTATGACAATGACAATGCCATAGAAATTGACATCGGCAGCCAATCTAATGACAGTGGTATCAAAGTTGTCATTAACTACAATTGTAACGCGACAGTTATCAAAACTTACATCAACAACCAATTTGACGTTAATGACATACAACATTGCCAGCAATAACATAAAATTAATCGGTTAAGCTCTTTTTTAATAGAAGCATAGTAATTCAAAATTACCTTTGAATAAGGATTTTTTGCTTTATTTTTGCAATTTAATGCAGGTAAATTGGTTTCTTTTTGTCATATGTACATGTGCAAAAGGCTGCACAGAATGTTTTAAAAAACACTGCTCACTATTCTACAGTAGTTCCAAGCACTGTATTTCAAAACACACAAGCTGTAGAACATTTAGAAACAGAACAAACACTTCATAGTTTTGAAACGCCTTCACGACTTTCTTAATTTGAACTATGGAAAGACGTGCAATCGAGCAATGCGTTACAGTTATTCAGGTTTGTTATGAAAGTGGACGTTTAAATCAAAATGCAATTTTGTCAATTTAATCGTCAAAATGTGCATACAATCGGAAAAATCGTGCAAAACTTTGAGCAAAAGTGTTGCTGCTATTCGCGATAGTGTGGGTGAAGATCCCTCCTTCTTAACACGTCATCGTCCCCAACAATTGCAGCTCTCACGCTCGTCGTTGATAAGCATTATAGAATATGACTTGGATTGTAAGCGTATAACAAGGTGCAATTGCCTCAAGAGCTAAAGCCTGTTGACCATTCCAAGCGTTATCAATGGTGGGAATAGTGGCAAGAAATTGCAACAGTGGATGATCAATCTTCGAAGGAAATACTTTCCAGTGATGAGGCACATTTTTACCACAATGGAGTCGTCAATAAGCAGAATTGACGCATTTGGGCGAATGATAATCCAAAAATGATTGTCGAAAAACCAATGCACCCACAACAAGTGACTGTGTGGTGCGGCTTATGGGCTGGCAGCAACATCGGGCCATATTTTTTCCAAAATGAGGCCGCACGGGCAGTTACTGTGTATGATATTCGCTATCGTGAGATGATGATAAACTTTTAAGTTCTGAATTGGCTGGTATGGATGTAGACGATATGTGGTTTCAACAGGGCGGTGGCATTTGTCATATAGCTCACAAAGAAATGACTCATTTGCGCAAAAAATTCAATGACCGCATTGTCTTACTTGGTGGCAATGTCAGTTGGCCGCCAAGATGTGAGTTGACACCGTTGGACTTCTTTCTTTGGGGTTATTTGAAAGAAAAAGTGTAAAGTGTCCATAAGCCAGCAACAATTCAAGAGCTAAAGGATGCGATAATTCGGCACCGTATAGAACCTCAATTATGCCTCAGCATCGTCGATAGGATGGCGGTGTACCGGCAAGGTCGCGGCGGCTATTTGTCCGATAATTTTTTTCAAACATAATTACACAATAACAATGTTTTCATAATAAGTAGTTTGTAAATAATTTATGTTTTATTTAAAATCATCAACGGCTCTTAAAATTAGGAATTGCTTAGTTTATTTTCACAGTATTGCTCGCAATCGGTATTGATATCTTGAAACTAATCTATCACAGTATTATGTTTATCAGCACACAAGCGATTATATACAGCCATCCCTAAACAAGAGCGGCAACCGTTTTTTGGCTGTCAAAAGTTCTCATGTCCGTACATTTTGTATGGAGCATACCGAAACAACGACGCGGCAACGCAACGCAACGGCAACGCTTTGCAATTGGAAAATCCAATTTTGACAATGCGTTTCACAGTAAAGTAAATTGCAAAAGAAAATTGTAACGCTCAAAGTCGGAGGCCTCGTTTTGGAGCAACACGTGAAGTCGTGTTCCCGTTTTTTCATATATTTCTATTTATTTAGTTATTCATTTAATTATTTCATTTATTATTGACTATTAACGCAAGAAGCGTTGTTCTATTTGCTTTTGAATTAATAATTAATGTATTATAATAAGTTACATGTAATGTAGGTTAAATTATTTCTAATTTTGAAAATTGTGTTTAAAATTAACGGTCAGCATAGATGACACCACCACACCATGAACGAATAGCAACCATGAGACAATGTGTGCTAAACACAGCCACACATATGGTCGCTCGTAGGTGTTAGTACGTGTATGTGTGCTCAGGTTAGAGTATAAAAGCACGAGCATCAGAACTTTTTGGGAGTTTGGCAAGTGGACGGCCTGCAGGTAAGAAGTGCCTTGAAGAAGAGTTTTTAATTCTAATTCAAAGCATATAGTTTTTTTTGAGTGAGCATAGCCAGAGGCAAAGTACCAATAACGGGTAGTGAGGAGTTCTTAATTCCTAACATATTACTCTTGAGTGGTTCATCTTTGCCTGGTTTGCCTCAGCGTCAGGTTGGTATTCGAGAGAGAGTTTTGAATTCTCCTGAGAACATTTTGCCAACGTTGGAGGGCGACGGAGAGTGCAGGAGTTTTCAATTCCTCCATAGTAGCCCGCAACCCCGCTCCAACGTCGGCCGTAGGTGGTGCCACAGCCACACGTGACCAAACACATAAGAAAGAATTTTTATCAGTTTATTTAAATAAAGAAACTACACTGAAGACTAATTCTTTGTTGCCTTTATTGAAACGACCCTGGACCACGCTGAGCTATCCCAGCATAAAGCGTAAGTGTCGTTACAAAATAATTGTAAACAATTATATATATATTGCATATTTATTTCCAACTTGCTTTGCCGTATTCAGAGCCTCTGCCACTTGATACTAATAATTCAAGGCAGTTGCATTCTCTCTCTCTCTCTCTCTCTCTCTCTCAAAATTCAAAATGTTAAGGATATATATAAGTTTTTTTGTATAACTTTGTTTTGGGAGAAAAATATTAGAACATGTTGCAGCACAGTCAAATGAGGAAATCTCCTAGAACTTGTTTTTAATGTAGTCCCATTGTACATCTAAGTGATAATTAATGACGATCTTGTTGCCAACCAGGATCGTGCAATTTAACGCCTAAACTCAAATCCAAGGTCCAATGTGTCATCTATACCAACGGCCAGTCATCAAAGCCGAGGGAGCTATTTAAAGTGTATTTTATTCTATACTTAGTCAGAACGTATCTTCTATACCATCCAATAAATAATCACAACTCTCACAAAAAACACGCTTCATATCCCTTAAAATTAAGAAATTGCAAATACAATTAATCGCATGAATTAAACATGGACAAACAAAACAAATTGGCCGTAACCATTAACTAAAATTCAATGTTTAGCTTATGCAACAACATTTAAAGCGGAGGTAACTTTCTTAATGTGGCTTTTAATATATAGATTATTATATACTCATATGTATATAGAATACCAATATTGTAGATTGGCTCAACTGTGGAGGTAGTCCGGAGAGTAATTGAAAGAAATATACACGCAGTTCGATATATGATTGCAACAACATTAGTACATATCGCTCCTTTATTGCAACATAGTCATAACGCAAAAAAGCTTGTTTCGAGAAAACCACATTTCAAGTTTTTAGTTTCCATACAAGTCTTAGAAAAAATTTGTAGAAAATATCTTCTAAAGGTAACAGTTTAAAGGTAATTTGAATAATATTTTGGCACAATATAAAAGGTAGTACTGTTAACAATTCGGCATTGTTAACTCGAAAAGCTCATTTTTTGAGATATGACTATGTTGCAATAAAGGAGCGATATGCTTATCCAAAGTGATTTAGACAAAAAATAAATTTAAATTTTCTTATTTTAATTGAATACAATCCTGTGTAAATATTTATTATAATTTTTTTAAAATCTTTTTTTTAATTTTTTTAATTATGAATTTTAATGAATTATAAAATGAATTTTATTTTACTTACCTAACACTTACCCCTTATACTTTCACCCACTAATAGTTACTGGTTTATTTTGCATGCCTATACTCACCACTCTGTTGTTGGCATTGGCAATTCGATTGGAAAAGGTTCCAATGTCAGTTTGGATTTTATTCGATTTCTTACCAGGGGGCTAATTCTGTCAATCGCTTACGAGCAAGTTCTTACTCGAATGTGCGAGTTTTTACACTTTTGGGATTATCTCATTCGATATCGAGTAAAAGGTATCGAAATTTCTAATGATGGCATTCGATAGCGACTAACCATTTGAATGCAACAGTGTAACTTTTTACTCGTAAGTTACTATCGAAAACCCGTCAAACAGAAAAACACAAAAGAAATGTAAGTTCAAAATTTGTTTTGAATATAAAATTAAATGTATAAATAATTTTTTATTTCAGGTCAGCAGTAACGAAAATTAGTTTTACACAAAGATATATGTTGGCCAATTTTATGGCAGTGCGTACCGACTTGGCAAAAGGTGTATTAACCAACACTGCGCAAGGGAAATATAAACCCAACCGATTGTGGCAAGATGTGATTTTGCACCCAGCTTTGTAATTTTCCACACAGTACTTTGGCTAATCCCCATTAAAAAATCATTTCCAATGGAGTGTTCGAATCCTCCTGAAGCCAAAAGCGCATGTTTGCGTTAAATGTGTCCTTTGTGAGTATAAATCGTCTCTTGAAACTGTGAAAAAACATTCTTTATTTTATGGATGCATTTGAACAAAATATTGGCTGCACTTATTCCTTGTTTGGCAAATTTAAAGGATCTGCACTTGCCCTAATTTTTTTCCTTATTGTATTAAGGATAACCATTTCGGCGAAATCAGACGATGATGCATAATATAATAACATTGGGTCCATTTTTTTTGCGTTTTCATTTTTATTGAATTTGAAGCTCGTAAACTTTAGCTTATTTTGTCAAAACATATGATTTTTGTTGACAATTTTCGGTAGTGTTATAAAACACATTTTGCCAGTATTTTGCAACACTGAAGTGATAACTCGACTCGTTACGTAACGAGTCACATCGTTAGAAATTTACACGATATTGAAATTATTTTCTACTCGATAGTAATTTCGATCATGAGTGACAGAATTAGCCCCCAGCATATACAAAGGAAAGGCCAGTACGAACCTCATAGCAACTTTTTTCTATTGGAATTATTGATTGTCACCATCCCATACCTAGTCTGAATATAATCACTTATTATCACACAACAGCAATTATTGTAAAACCTAAAAGGTAAAATCCTTGTAAATGAACACCTTATTTTCTTTTCTATGAAAAGAAAAAATTAATTCACCCGGAGTTAATTATTATACCAATTCTGTATTTTATAAGGCAGAATTGGTTAGCACAAATTTGCTTTTTTAGCCTAAAAATAAGCAATTTTGTTCAATGCTATAATATTGCAATTGAATTTTATTCACTATATTTGCTTCTAGTATTGGTATCAATAAAAAAATGTATAAAGACTTTTTATGTTTTCTTTTTATTTAAATTCTCAATAATTTATTTAGATTGTTGGGATATAAAGTTGAATGTTTGAGAATATTTATTCATTTATTTATTCATTTGTCTGGTATCCTGATAATACAAAACTTGGTTTTGATCATTGAAATTATCAGTCATTAGTAGTAATTTATCTTATACATGTACCAACGTTTAAAACAAAGTTATAACAACGAGTTTAATAAAACATAACTATCACTTTAAAAAGAGAAGGAAACGTATAAATTGGAAAAGAGAATAATAAATAAGGAAATAATGCTAGCAATAACAATACAAATAATGAATGCATCTTTCAAAAATTTCCAAAGTCTACTGATGATTAAGGTGGTTGCCACGAACATACAGCTGGGAAACATAAAAAACAAGTTGTTTATACATGTTTTGATTGTATAAGCATCAGAAAATTTCTTCAACTTTACATGCTTCACTCAGGAAGACGTATTAGAATCGTTTTTATATATAAAATCAAATACTGTTGGTTATGATGGACTACACCCAAAATTTATCAAAGTTACACTTCCATACACGCTACGTTATTTAACACATTTCTTTAATATGATTATAACAACATCTACGTTCCCAATGAAGTGGAAACATGCCAAAATCATACCAGTTCCGAAACCTGATAAAAGCTATCGACCAATTGCAATTCTGCCATATCTCTCAAAAGTTTTTGAACGATTAATTCACTCGCAGATAAGCTACTACTTGTATACAAACTCCCTGTTAAGTAATAGACAATCTGGATTTAGACCACAACATAGCTGTATTACTACTCTGATTGACGTCACAGAAGAAATTAGATCCCATATTGATAAACGCCAAATGGTTTCATTTCTAATATTGCTCGATCACTCTAAAGCTTTCGACGCCGTACATCATTTTGTTCTAATCCGAAAATTAAAGTACATGTTTAATTTTTCGTTGACAGCGTTAAAACTTTTGACATCTTATCTAAGTGACAGATGTCAGAGTGTTTTCCATGAAGGAATGCTACTTAATGCCGAGAGGAATACCACAAGGATCGATACTTGGACCGCTTCTTTATGCCATATACGCAAACGATTTACCTTTGTATGTAAAAAATTGTAGTATTCAAATGTATGCTGATGATGTGCAACTATATAAAAGCTGCAGTGTATCCGACATTGCTAATTGCATACAACTGATAAATGAAGATTTGGGTCGTATAAATCTGGGGGCGTCTGCAAATGGGCTAAGTCCGAACCCTACAAAGTCCATTGCTATGATAATTGGAATGTCACAAAGAGCAAATTTATGCATTCCACCAGTCAAGATTAATAATGTAGTCATAAACTTTGCCGAAAGTGCAAAAAACCTTGGTGTAGTTTTTAATAAACAGTTGAATTGGTCAGATCATGTTAAAGTTAGCTGCGGTATAACTTTTTCTATGTTGAGAAATTTATATATTTCTCAGTACTATACGCCTATTAATATTCGAATGCTTCTTGCCAAAACGTATTTATTACCCACATTACTGTATGGCTGCGAATTGTTCTCTAGCTGTGATGCTATTAGTAAACGTAGGCTCAATGTAACGTACAACAACATTGCCAGATATATATTTGGAATCAAAAGGAACAGGAGCATCTCACAATATGCCAAGGAAATCTATGGTGTTACTTTCGACAGCTTATTAAAATGTTGCTCTCTATTGTTTTGACATAAAACTATATACAAAAAGAAACCTTCTTACCTCTATGACAGAATAACTTTCTCCAGGTCGAATAGAGGGCACAGAATAAAAAACATGAAATATAATAAGGCCATTTCTGAGCAACACTTTTTTCAAATCTGCCATATTTCAACATTTTTCTTAAATTATTTATTATTATTATTATTATTATTATTATTATTATTATTATTATTATTATTATTATTATTATTATTATTATTATTATTATTATTATTATTATTATTATTATTATTATTATTATTATTATTATTATTATTATTATTATTATTATTATTATTATTATTATTATTATTATTTTTGTAAAAACTAGAATTGTTAATAGTATTCTCATCGTATCTTTTGTTTACTTTATTATACCTTTGTTTTTTTTACTTAACTTTTTCTTATACATTTTTTTTTTAACTTCATTAATTGTAATTACAAAATATCTCCCAAATCACTACCCAATACTGTAATATAAGACTAGATCTTGTTGTAATGTATTACCCAAACTATACGAAATAAACAAATAAATAAAATAAATAAATAAATATATTGAAAACAGTGTGTTGTCAGTTTAATTACAGTTTATTGCTCTAAAGCTAAGTATGTTATTGTGTGCATTTCTGTAATGCTTTTGTTACCGTCTATAAATTTCAAGATACATGTATGGTTGTATACAATAATAGCATTTATGAAAATGTGGTTTAAAATCACAATAGCTTTTATCACACCCAATATCAAAAATTTGTGTGTTATACATTATGATACACTAACGCACATACAACATATGTAACTAAGTTTACACAATAAATTTACTATTGGCGTCATTAATAATATTTTCGTTTTCGTCGCTAACACTTAATTTCTTCCATTTAAAGAACAATATCTCCATAAGTGTACGATTGCCGTTTTAAGTGATAGTATAAGTCAAAAAGGTTAGTTTATCAAAATGTAGACATATGTGTGCGTCTGGTGACCAACAATACTATGACATAGCCAACCATAAAGCCGGCTAACTTTGTTATAGTTGCAACCAATCATACTATTATCACAGTCTTTACAATTTTTATGGTCAACCATACTGCTGTTGTGATAAACCGTACTATGTTACATACCTATAACCATTTTAATATTGTTATATATTACTCTTAATATCGCAATCTCAAGTGCATAATAAATATTTTTGTTTATTACAGTTAATAGATACTTCAACATTAAAAACAAAATTTTCGCTTTCCAATCCCATCGAGAAACAACCCGAATAACTATTTCGAATTATTTTCAATTATTTTATATAATAAAAATATAAATTTATATATTTTAGGTTTGATTTATTATCAAATTTATGTATACCAAATGAGTTATATATGACAATAACATGGTTCTATTAAAATAAAGTTATTCCGACATTACTATAGTTATTTAATCAACGTAGTGTGGTTAGATATGACAAAAATATGGTTTCTTAGTATAATAATATGTTTGAGTATGACACTAATATGGTAACTTCAATTAGTATTATGGTTACTTACAATACTATGGAGAGTCATATCAATCTTTTTTAAATATAAAAATATAGTGTTATCAGGTACAGCAGTGAAAAAGATTTACATCAGCACCTGCCTTTACGGCCTTATCTCCTGTTCAACGGAGGGAATTATTCACAATTCGCCAGCGCCCCCGTGTGACTTTCTAGGCTCACACAGGTAGCAATATTTGCCATATGTTTGTAGCCATATGAGCAACTTCTTGTTGAGGAGTTCTAGCCTTCTAGTACCTCCATTATGCAATTTAACAGCAATCAATGGAAAACAAGGCTTAATGAATTAGTAGGTCGAAGCCCACTGAGAGCATCAGCCCTTAAACTAACTCACCCGTCAACCATCATCACTGGTTCCTTACAGTACAGGTATCTGTTGTAAAGGCAACAGACCCTCGGGAAGTTGTTAGCCCCCGAAAAAACCCACGCACCAAACAATTGTCAAGGATACTAACACTCCTGCCTCAGCCAGAACATTTTAGCCAAGGTAGGCACCCCAACTATGATCAGCCCGGATTGAACTGCTAGCAGAACCACCCGGGGGGCATGCTGATTCCCGTTCCGCCAATATAAACCCTTGGTAAATGTTTCGGAAGCCAACACAATATAAGTCATGCGGCTCCCTAGAGTTTTATTTGCTACAACAAACGAGGGACCCCTTCCCCTCTGTTATCAGGTACAGCCATAAAATTCAACAATATGTATGTTGCCCTTAGATTATTGTCATATCTATCGTATATCTTTTCTACGTGAAATTACATTTAATTTAACAATTGAATGCTAGTTCTGTGCACTTAACATGTTTATTAAAAACTTTTTTTTTTGACATATTAGTCTAATTGTAATAACTTTTGGGCTGCTGGGGTGTAATATACTCGTACACATGTTCAAAATAATTTGATGAAATATCGCTTGTTGGAAAAAACTCATGTTGGTTTTTTAAGGACTTCTCTTAAATAATTAACCAAAATAAAAATGAATAAATTAAGGCATTCTGTGCTCTTCAATAAAGAGAATTTCCCATTGCGCAGGTTTTTCATTTGTGCTCTGTTTTTGTTTTGAAGTAGGAAAAGCACGTGTTTTCATGTCGGTAAGAAAGTTTCACTTTCTAGTTATAAATTGTGTAATGATTGTTATGATTGCGAAAGTTTGTCTGTGATGCGGTAATGTGTTGAACAATTTTTTACAACTCGGGTCAAAATAATGTGTGTTATTCGGTAATAATGCAGTTTTGACATTGTTGTGCCAACTTCCCCTTTGACAAGGTCATTTACAAGCAACTCTTATACGAATTTTATTATAACAGTTTCGAAGTTTCGATATAACAGTGTATGGTTTCACATTTTTTTTGCTTTGTATTTAATAAAATTTTTTGTTTTCGTAAATATATTTAACCCCAGAAAGACGGACAGTGGCCATTTGACCCATTTACAAATCTAACTGCTAATATTCCGCTTATGATTAATATCAAAGATTTCTTATTTCGTGACTTTTAATAATACTCCATAAAATATAAATTAAAAGTAATTTTTTTTATTTAGGTACTAGCTGACCCGGCAAACGTTGTTTTGCCTTCAAATTTTATTAACATTGATATAGGTAAAAGTGAAGAAAAAGGTAGAAACATGGGTTTTCATTGCGAAAGCAAGCCGTAATGATGGAATAGTGTATTTCACGAAACCATTAGGATTCATGGTATCAAAACGTCTTCCTCTTTATAATTTTATTTAAGTATTCTTGCTTTTTTAACGTTGTTCATCATTTTTTTCACCGAAAGTCAAGTATCATTACAGATATGTGGTTGGTTTATACTTCGTTACATAGTGTTTACCGATCCTACTTTAAGTTACAGATTGTGAGATTGCCAATATCCAGTAATTTATTTTAAAATACTTGAACATATTGGTCATTCTGCAGCTCGACACACACGTCCATAGTCAGTTTAAGTTTCTTCATGTGTTTTTACAAAATGGATGGCTTTGATTATGCATTAAATTCACCGTATGTAAGCATACATCTACTGAGTCGTAATACCGAACTACGTCGTAGCAATTGATGAATGATACTTTAGTATATATTTCGTAACACTATGATTACCGATCTGACATTAAATTGAGGATTGTGAAGTGGCAATCTAGGTAATTCTCGGTTGTATAATTAACGACATCATATTGGGAAGTAGAGTCACCAAATTTAACATTACCAATTCGCAAGCAATATAGCCTTGCATCCGAAAATTCATATCGCCGACATCACGTCCGCCCAACTAATCATGATTTTTGTAACTTAGCGAAATGTTTGAGAGCACATTATGGATGAGCTCAGATTTTGATTCTGTAAAATTGCAGAAAAAGACGGTAAATTTAATACAGCAACCATATTGGTGGAGTAGATACAGCAACCATATTGGTGGAGTAGATTGCAATATTTCAAGATATGATTGACCTTATTTTCACAAACTATCAATCTGATATGAATAGTAGTGAGCTGAACTTATTTTTTTCTTAGCTTCAGTATATAGAACTCCATGTAAATAAAATGAATGCATATCCATTGCAATGGTTATCCATTGTTCGTATTGATTATTCGATGAAACATAATTTACAGAAATTAAATTTTACGTGATTTTCTTTCCCAAGGATTTGAAAAAGGCGGGCGTTGAGAACTTTGCACAAAACTTTTTCTCTCCGTAAAAACAGTATTTAAGATAAATTTAAAAAGTGGATGTGATACAATAAATTTATCGTTTCGAAAAAATTTTAAAGTGGGTTATGGCGAACACTGGATAAAAAAAATTATCCTAATCATCGGTCCAGAAGTCCCTATTACACTTAAAAATTTCTTTCTTTCTGTTAGTTCAATTATTTGCACAGATAAGTGCACATATATACGTTAAAAAATCCGCCTTATCTTCCATAATAATGGGTGATTTTATAAGAACTATCGGAAATTAAAAAAAAAAAAAACACATAAAATTCAGAAAAATGCATGAAATATTTATTTGGATCGATAGTTGGGTCGATATAATTTAATGTTTGTAGATTATTTCATGCAAATGTTGGCCGCGGCTGCACCTCAAATGGTCCATCCGCTTAGTCCAATTTTGGCATACTCTTTCCAACATTTCGGCCGGTATCTCACGAATAGTGTTGGCAATGTTGGCTTCCAGTGCGTCAATCGAAGCGGGCTTGTCGCTATAGACATTAGCCTTAACATAGCCCCACAAAAAATAGTCTAGAGGCGTTAAATCGCACGATCTGCGCGGCCAATTGACTGGTCCCAAGCGTGAAATAAACTGTTCACCGAACTCGCCTCTCAATTGGTCTATTGTTTCGCATGCTGTGTGGCATGTGGCACCGTCTTGTTGAAACCACATGTCATGCAAGTCAAGCTCTTCCATTTTGGGCAAAACAAATTTTGTTATCATCGCACGGTAGCGCTCAGCATTCACAGTAACGTTGTGATTCGCATCATCTTTGAAGAAATACGGCCCAATGATGCCGCCAGCCCATAATCCGCACCAAACGGTTGTTTTTTGTGGATGCATTGATAGCTCTTGCAATGCTTCTGGCTGCTACTCACTCCAAATACGGCAGTCTTACTTGTTCACGTATCCATTCAACCAGAAATGAGCCTCGTCGCTGAACACAATTCTTCGATAAATAAAAAAGTGGATCTTCATCTAACTTTTCAAGAGCCAATTCACCAAAAATTTGGCGTTGTGGTAGGTCGTTTGGCTTCAATTCTTGCACCAGCTGTATCTTATAAGGCTTCACACCCAAATCCTTCCGCAAAATTTTCCACATAGTGGAGTAACAGAGGCCCAATTGCTGCGAACGGCTCCGAATCAATAATTCACGGTCATCACCAACACTGGCCGATACGGCCGCAATATTTTCTTCAGTTCGCACTCTACGTAAGCGTGTTGGTGGTTTAATGTCCAACAATGTAAATTTGGTGCGAAATTTTTTTACAATAGCCCGAATAGAAGCCTCAGTAGGTCGATTAAACTGACCATAAAATGGAAGAAGCGCGCGATGAACTTTCTTAACAGAGCACGCATTTTGGTAATAAAATTCAATAATTTGCAAGCGTTGTTCGTTTGTAAGACGATTCATGATTAAATTATAGACCAAACTGAAGATGTTTGACAGTGACACAAGATACAAAACGTGCGTGAGCTGTCAAAACTAGTGTTGCCAAAAATATAATAGCAAAAAAATCACTCGTTATAAGGTAACTTTTTAGGAAATAATTAAGGCTTGTCCTCTATCTTGTCGCACCAAAAGAAGTCCATCCATGTAGACTGCCATTAGTTTCGCGCTCATAATTAAAAGCAGTGTTAATTATAGCGATACTGGATTTCTTGAATTTGGAATTGGATCCGCAGATGTATTTGAGATCGTGCTTAGCATTGCAATTGGTGATCTCTTTTGAAGTAATATATTATTGGTAGAACGTGCACGACGACTCACATTTGATCGAGCAGGTTCGGTGAATTACTTTCAAAGTGAAAAAAATCTAAAATGTAAAGATTTGTAACAACTAAAATTGCACATACATATGACTTCAATGCACGTAAAACCACTTCTCTTTTTCATTAGAAAAATATTCAAACTTGCATGAGTTGCAGAATAGACTGAAATTGAATACGTTAAAATCACCGCCCTAACAACATCAATTTGCCACTATTTTGTTTGCATTGCATTTTTGTCGCTATAAATCAATGATTGAAAATACTTGCATGAGAAATTTGAAAATTTTTCGTGTATAAATTCGCTCGAAAGATCTTTTGAAATGATGAAATGAGTGTGGACAAAAAGTATTGGAATGAATGATATTAAATAAAGCCAGGGGTAAAAAGGCATGTGCCCAGTTTAGCGTTCAAATAAGAGAGACCGAACGTCCTTTCTAATCAACAAATGTTATGATTTGCATGAAAGTATCGTTTTAACAGTAAGAACAACAATAAGGCATACCTATGACACAATGCAGGTGTATAGCAAGTGTAATATTGAATGGCCAGCGCATAAACAAAACAACGGTCGAAACAATACCTGAAGAGATTCAGCTGAACAGACCAAATGTCATTGTATTTATAAGACATTACGATACGTGGTTTGATAACTTTTCAAGTGATAATATTGAAAATGAAAGTCGTTTTGCCAATATTTATATGGGAACATACATATATCAAAACTTAAATGACATATCTCCGAAACCACTGGGCCGATTTCGTGCAAACCACAACCATCCACAGACCATCACCAACGTACCTTTCAATTTTGGTTGCAACCGGTCGACCCGTTTGCGCAGTTACATCCAAGTTTACATTTATTTTTTAATATACATATATAGAAGATTTGAAGTAACCCGTTTAGTTATAAGTCGTGTAGACTCAATTACACAATTTAAAAGAAAGTAATCTCTAAAGAGGGCGCGGTCGAAAAAAGGCGTTCTTAGTCTTACCTGTGAGATTTTTTAGGTCATTCCAGCGGTCTGGCCTTCCCGGCAGGCATTGTCTGCAAGAGATTGGGCGTGAAACGGGGCATGTAGGAAACTTAAAGATACCAGAGCTTTAGTGGTGTGCTGTGAAAATTTCAGTCAGATCGGTCCAGCGGTCTGATCCACACGGCAAGCATCGTCCCGCATGAGATGGGGCGTAAAAATGGGCGTGCCACATAAAACGTTTATGTTTACCTCGCTTACAGCAAGATGTATATACAATTTAAAGTAAATCTATTAAAACCCATTTGAAATCAATTACTCAATTTTAGTAAGGGGCGTCAAAGTGGGCATGGCCAAAAGAAGGAAGCATCGTATAAAAGATACCAGAGCTTCAGTGGTGTGCTGTGAAAGTTTCAGGCAAATCGGTCCTACCGGCGAGTGTCGTCCCGTATAGGATGGGGCGCAAAAATGGGCGTGGCACATAAAACTTTTATTTTTACCTCGCCTATAGTAAGATGTATATACAATTTGAAGTAAATCTGTTAAAACCCATGTATTGCTCAATTTAAAAAAGTGGGCGTTAAAGTAGGCGTGGTCGCGCCAACCTAGAAACCTTCCCGGGCTCATGCACAACAACTTTGCCAAAGATCATCACATGTTCAAATGCATAGTTTACGATTCTATAAAGGACAAACATACATACATACAAACATTCATTTTTATATATATAGATTCCAAGTTGCAAATATTAAAACAGCCACGTAAAAGAAGGATAGAAGACATCTGACCCTAATCATATCTGACTGCCGCTGTTTTATCAATAATTTTCCCAAGTTTTATTTCCCGAAATAACTGCAAAAAAAAAACGTGCGTAGCAAATTTTTGGTTATAAAAATGCCATTATTATGTTTTTTAATTTTCTCTAGTATACCGTAAAGTAATTTCAGCCAACGCATACTTACATTGCTTTTACTTATTTTTATCAGGTTGTCAAAATATTTCAATATGACTAGATCTCTTCGGGACAAAGATATCGCAGCGTGTTTGCAATCTTATGACAAGGCCCATCATCTGATTGAAAATGCAGTTTGAGTTATTAGCAAATGTAAAAGATAGTGAGTGTTACGCTACTGAAATAAGTTCTAGTCATAATTCGATCAATGATGCACCATTAGATAGGTTTTTTTATTTACGTAAAAAGGAATTTGTTATGATATTTACTTTTCACTCAGTTTCAGAAGAACGCGGAAGAATTCTTTGGACAACTTGTATTTGTATTTTGTATTTACATTTATTTGTGGCAACTTCTATAACAAAACTTAAGTTTTAAAATAATAGAAGTGCAGTCAATTTTTAACAATTTATAACAGAAAATAGCTATATAAAATAATAGCATTGATAAAAAATAAAAAATATTGAGTAAAAGTATTTATAAATTAATATAACATACCAATAAAATATTATAAATAGCTTGTTTTCTACGTTTCCCAGCTATCTATATGTCGACATTTCATAGGACCTACCCTAATCATCAGTAGACTTTGGAAATTTTTGAAAGATATTCTCAAACATTAAACTTTATATCCCAACAATCCAAATAAATTGCTGAGAATTTAAAAAGAAAAATGCTCTAATAGTATCTGTCAAAACACAAAAAACAAGTTTTTTCAGTTATACACGTCTCTAACATTTTTTTACACCTTTCAAACAAATGAACAACCGTTGGTTGCTACGATTTGCTTTTTGAAAGTATCGAAAAGCAGAGAACAAAAATTCAAACAATTGAGTTTTCCATTCGTGAAGTTCCTTGCCGCTTGCTTTGAAAATTCGACCTTTACTAACGGAACACACAGATCCTTATGCGTTCGGGAGTTTTTTTTATATTCTATGGAGTTGCAGTAATCATTCTAAGAATTTGGTTTTGTCCTCTTTGAATTTTATCAATGTTTGACGCTGAGGCGGTGGCCCATAATTAGATTCCGTAGCACTGCGTTGTATAACAAAAGTTTGCAAGCCAGCTTCCAGGTAGAATTTCTGCTCATAAACCAATTTAGTTGCGCTGATTTTAGTTTCAATGTGAGACTTACACCTTAGCCTACGGTCGAGGTGTATTCCAAGGTACTTGACTTCATTGCGTTGCGGAATAGGTAAATTGTTAATTTGTATAGGCGAACATGTTTGTTTGCGTGGTGTGAGTACACTTTTTTTTTAACTTTTATTTCCCAAAGTTTTAAACATTTCTCTAGTATTGAAATATGCTCCTGCAAATTTTGTGAAGCTTCTTGATGGTTTTTATGAACGCTGCACAATGCTGTGTCATCTGCAAAAGTTGAAGTATAGATTCCGAATCTCGTTGGCATGTAAGAGGCGTAAAGTGGGTCCGAAAATGCTACCATGGGGAACTCCTGCTTCGATTGGCTGTAAAGGGCTTATAAAATCGCCTTCTCTGATAACAAACTTCCAGCCGCATAAGTAGCTTTCCAGAAGCTTGTGAGCGTTTGCAGGCAAGTTTAACTTTATTTTGTGCATCAAGCCGTCGTGCCACACTATCAAAAGCTTGGGAAATGTTAATGAATAAAGCTGAACAATACTTTTTGTCTTCGAAAGTCTGTCTTTTGACATTGTCTACTCTGTGTGTTTGTTCTACGGTGCTATGTTTAGCCCGAACGCCAAATTATGATAAGAGATGCATCTTACATTGTTCAATATTGGACTCAACTTCACCATTAATAATTTTTTGATAAGATATCGCACA
Source organism: Thecocarcelia acutangulata (assembly GCA_914767995.1). Taxonomy (NCBI): domain Eukaryota; kingdom Metazoa; phylum Arthropoda; class Insecta; order Diptera; family Tachinidae; genus Thecocarcelia; species Thecocarcelia acutangulata. Next base: position 52,182,173 of record OU612096.1, on the reverse strand, counting down.
TGTGTCACCGAAGGTGGAGGCCATTTTAATTCAATTATGTTGAAAACTTCATGAAGGAATTACATTAATAAAAATGCAGTATCTTTCAAATGAATTACTAAAAAATAAATTACATACGCTTTACAATTATTACATAAGTTTTACAATTATTACATAAGCTTACAATTATTTACAACTTATTTGAGTTTCTTAATATAGCAAAAGTGATCTACCACCCTGAATAAGATCTCAAGCAACCTGAAAGTTAATACGAAAAAAAAAAAAAAATGCGCCTGAGCCTTAAAAATTCCCCAGGAAATATATGTGTGTCCTCACCAAGTTACAATACCCCTTTATTTGCCTTCAAGGGGCAAAATACAACCCACAAGAACTGGTGAATATCCTTAAAAAGCTTTTTTTTAACTCTCTTTTTGTTTTGTTTTATTCATTGATTTTTACAAGCAAAATATCCTTAAAAGAGAAAAACTTTTGTTTCTTGTGAAGAGAAAAACTTTCTAAAAGCTTTAAAAAATAAAAGAAAAAAGCAAAGAAAATTTTGGTTAGCGAACAGCATATATTAGTGAAATAGTTAATAACGAAGGCCTCAACTGAACGGATGTATTCGAGTAGCGAGCTAAAGTTTCACATGTCGTTCTAAAGCCATACCAAATGTATTGAATATTATAGAAAATATATAACACTCAGTAAAAATATAAAAGAATAAATTAATTTGTTAATATTTAAAGATACTAAAATAAATTTATAAAATTATGTAAAAATAAAAGAGTTTCGAAAATTGCAAGAAAAATGTTAAATAAGCAACGTGCGCACTGCGACAGATAAAAGTGTATTGTGAGTGCAGCAAAAAATTTAAAAAAATACTTCACTATTATCATTGGTGTGGCTCGTCAGTGCCGTCGCAGTTTTCCGGCCTGTGAAAGAAGACGAGACCTTCGACTGAAAACGTGTATAACGGGTTTTGTGCGTGTGTGCGTATGTGTGTGAGTCTTATCGCCTTAATAAATGAGTTTTGTTTCAAAGCTGTAAGTGGTATGATGTGAAAGTCTGTGAGTTCATGATTGTACGAATTCGGATAAATACAACAATTTTAAATAATATTTGCTTTCAGTTTAGTGAAGTATCTTTATCGAGCAAACGATGTGAGTGAAAGCAATTGCATGTATGTTAAGTGCTTTAAAAGGATTCAAGGATTCAACTGTAACAAAAAGGCAAAAAAAAAAAAAGAATATGAAGAAGTGAAAGTGCTTGTTTAACATAAATATATTTGTGTCAAAAGATAAAAACGTGAATGGTAAACAAAATTTTAAAATATAAAAAAAAATGTAACAAAAAGTTTTTAATTAAAATTAAATTTTTCGAACTTTTTATTTGAGTTAATTAATTGTGTTTCGTATAAAACTATCGTTTGTTAAGGCAAAAAGAAAATCAGTCCCGTAACAGAACAACCAGTCATATATAAAGAAAATTATCCAATAACAATATTTTGGGCTGATGACAGAATGGCCTCTAGAAGCGGAGCGACTATAAAAACAATAATAGTGCCTATTACGGATATGTGCAAAGCGATGTAATTTTGTTAATATTAATTTTACTTCTGTTTTGCTTAATTCTTTCTTGTTTAATTTAACACATAAAATGTTAACGAATCAACACAAATTCAAAAAGCCAAAATAAAATTTATTACAGAAAACTAAAAGTGATTAAACAACAACTTTCTACGAACTGTTACACAACGTGCTTTGCTGAACAAACTCGCATTAAGTTTCGCTTTCACTCTGGTGTTTATTGAGCAAACACATAAAAGCATAAGAAAGCGGTGGTTTATAGCGCCATGTAGCGTCATAATATGTTATAGCTTCTAGTGCCCACTCCGACATCAGCCTTAAACGTACAGAAAGAAAAGTCAGATAAAATTAGTGTCCCCTTCTTTTAGTATTTTGTTTTAATGTCTAGTATGATTAATAATTCATTCGATTTTGAAAACAACCACAAACAAAATTTATTCTTGCCACTTACAAGTATATGAGAAGTGCATATAAACCGATGGAATTTATTGCTTTGTATTCAATGCTCCCCTTTTGTGGCACAACTTAAAGGAACATCTTATAATAAATGACAAACTCAAACAAATGGATTATGTGGCAAAAGAATAAAAGATCATAAATCAAACAGATTGAAACTAAAAAGTTAAGTCATTCAGTATTTAAAGATATTGAGTGAGATAAATTTGTCAATATAATATTGTTTTCAATACAAGTTTAAAAAGTGTTGTTAAGACAAGTGTTTTTAAATTTTTTTTTAATAATTGCTGTTGATGACTTACAGTTGAACTTTTAAAACAAAAAGTGAAAAAACGAGCTAAAACTAATTCTATTCATTTCGTCAAGCTTTTTATAATATATCTGTGCTTTGATAAGTTTCACTTGATAAAATATAAAATAAAATGATGTTGTGGTAAATACTCTAATAATAAACTGAATTATATTATTTATATGTACATATTTTTTAATGTTTGAAAAACACATTATTCAAGTTCTTGGAATGATTAATTCAAAAGATGTTCAAGTTCGCAAGGTTTTTCCTGTTAGTGCTTAAAATGTTAGCAATGATTCAATAGTTCGTGGGGAAGAATTAGGCTATTTTTAACGCAATTAGAGGTTATTTATTTTTATCAATTAATTATGAACAGCTTGTTGTCTATATGTCGATATTTCATAGGAGCTACCATCATCAGTAGACTTGGACACCTTTGAAAGGTATTCTTTAACATTTTACTTTATATCCCAACAATCTAAATAAATTATTGGAAATTTAAAAAAAAAATGTTTTAATAATACCTGTCGAAACACAAAAAAAGCTTTTTTCTTTTCTCTGCCTTTCTGTACACCTTCCAAACAAATGAACAATCAATCGTTGGTTGCTACGATTTTTTTTTTTTTTTTTTTTGAAAGTATCAAAACGCAGAGAACAAAAATTTAAACATTTGAGTATTATTCACTATATTAGCTACTAACATTATATTAGCTATTAAACAGCTTGTTCTCTATGCTTCCCAGCTGTCGACATTTCATAGGAGCTACCCTAATCATCATAGACTTTGGAAATTTTTGAAAGATATTAAAATTTATATCCTAACAATCTAAATAAATTATTAAGAATATTTGCAATAAATTTCTTCAACTCAAGGTCCTTTTTGTTTATTTTTTTTAGATTTTTAATGTATTTTTCAATATTACGTCTTCCTTCGAAAGTCTTCTGTAGGAACGTTTGTTGGTTTATGTTATAAATTCAATAAAATATTTGAATTGAAGAAGAAATTTATTGCAAAGAAATTCATTGCAAATATTGAATTAAATAAAGATCAAAGCAAATAGGATCAAGTGTTTAAATTATTGAGAATTTAAAGAGAAAAATGTATTTATTCAAAGTTTTTGAAAGGATCCTTCTTCGACAAATTTAAGAAAATAATTTATTCACCGACATGCAATCGGGAATTCTACCGAAGTCACCGAAGAAATACGCGGCTACATTGTTAGTGAAAATATTACTGTGCTATTGCATTCGATATGGTCAATCACAATATGCTGCGTATTTAATTATTATAGGTGTTTAATTTCACCTTCTCTGCAACTGATCTTGTCTCATCATATCTAAACAATCGCTATCAGTAAGTCAGTCAGTGCAAATACCAAATTATCCATATCGCTGCCAGTTTTAGGTCTTCTATTGTTTATAATTTACATAAATGTCTTCCCAAGCCAATTAGTACACTGTAATATTCATATGTACTCCGATGATGTTCAAAATTATATCTGTAGTTAACTAAGGAAGATTGACGAAAGCGTTTTAAAATTGAATACGGATATATCAAGAATTAAGGCTGGGACTGCAGCTAATGAATTGATTATTTTTAAATCCACTTAAATCTATATCTAAGTGCCTTGTAATTGCCAGAAACACCTTAATTAAATAAAATAAAGTGTAATAATGTGTAAATGTAAATAATATTGCATTCGGAACAAATTGAAATTGTTAGGAAGGCGAAAAACCTAGGCATTATAATAAGTTCTTCACTAACATGGTCTGATCATGATAACACTAAAGGCCCAATCAGACTATTATACAAGTATAAATACTTTCATTAGATTTTGTGAAATAAAAGTCTAAACATATTTCTTGCGACTGTCAAAAAGCCTAACGTAAATTAGATTTTGCATTCACACCATCACACTTGATATAAGCCACCATAAAACTTTTCACGGCGGCAGGTGCGCTATTCGTCGCAGGCGATAGACGTGCCGGCGCGTGAAATTCTTCAACAGTTAAAATAATAATTATGTATAGCACATCCAAATTCAATAGCACAAACATATTTTATGTTCTAAATATAGCATGAGCAAAATACATTTATAAATGACAGCTAAATTCCAAATTTCGAGCTTTTTTATAACGACAAAACATACTATCAGTGACGGCACCCCATCGGCTACGAAATAGCCGGCTACTCAATTTTTAATTAGCTGGTTTGCTAAAAAACACAACCCTGATCCAATGTAAAGTATTATCGTTTTGAAAAATTTCAAAAAACAACAAAGTCGTATGGGATGTCAAATTTTTATCGTATTATTTTCCGTATGTATGACGGATAACATTCAGACTATCAAACTTGCACGTATTATTTAAATTTTTGACAAGTATTAATACAAAGTATAATAGTCTGAACTGGGCTTAATAGGCTGCAAGAATACATTCATTTGTTTGTGTGCACATTGAAAAAACAATATTCATTCAAATATTGAATACTTTAAGAGAGATTAACAAAGTAAAGCGAGAAAAAACGGAAAAGATAATGAATTGTGTTTTATAGTTGGTCGTAACAAATAGATTCAGTCGTATACTCTTTCTAAATTAAATATATATTTTCTCTTATTTGTAAGAGCAAAAGCACGCAAATACAATATAACTGTTTGATGGAGTGTAAGAAATATCGAATGAATGAATGAATAAAACGATTACAATTCAAATGCACATTACATTCGTTATATACTACAAAGTAAAACATTTTGTTAAGACGTAATTTGCTTTTAAGAAATGTGCGCAATAAGGTCTGAAAATTCTAAATTGGAGTTGGTGTTGGTAAAAGAACTTTAATGGTATGTTATTGCACACAGTTACGTACATACATAATAGATCCATATGTATAAATACAATCGAATGCTACTTCGATTCATTCGAATGATAATAACATAATTAATATAATTACATATATTTGAAACTTTTTCTTCTTGCTTTCGTTTTATTTGAATGTGGTTGTGTTTGTTTCTCCACGAGTCGAGTTAATATCATTATTCGTTCGGTTTGTGTATTCATTTCTTTGTTTTTATTAAAATAGAATATGAGTCTCTTCGTAGTCAGTTGTGTGTGATACGCAATCAAATGCATATATTCAAATGCCGTTTCAGCGTAATAATGCAGACGTTAGATAACACTAAAGCAGGGAAAGTATTTGTGAGGCTTCGTTCATTATGGGCAACTAAGCATGTAACACTGATATACATATAAGCTAAGACTTATGCTGACATTAATATACGTTAGCAAAGTTTTTGCGAGCAGCGATCAGAAAAGCACCAGAAAATTAGCTTCTACACATAATGATGTTCTTAGATATATTTGCAATGTGCCACATTGTATGTTTTTCTCATATCACATTTTATGAGATTAGGCGTTTTTGTGACCCGTTAAGAATTTGTTGTATTCTACTGCTACTACACTGGTGTGCCGTCTTACTGGTTTAAACGTCTCATTTTACGCAATCAAGAAGGAACAAAAAACTGGTCCAAATACGATTTAGAAAGTTAATATCTGAATGACAATTTTTTATTCACAGTATACGACTATGGAACTCAATACCAGCATCCTTACCAGTTTAGGAAATGTCTGTTCAATTTCTATAATCGAAGTCAAAAACTTGTTGTTTAGTTCTAAAATTATTTTGAATTTTGTATGTTCATCTTTCTTTTTTTTGAAAGTTTTTTTTATCACTTCCTGTTAGATTTCATATATTATATTGTTTTATTTAAAATCTTTGTAATTGTATCTATGACAAATATTATATTGTAACGATTTCTAAAATTCATATTATAATTATACGACTCTAAGACTTGTAGTATAGGTGTATCGAAAATAACCATACCTGTCAAGACGTGTACAAAAGAAAAATGATTATTTTTTGTATTGTAAAAATATTTTTCTTTTTGAGTTCCCAATAATTTATTTACAATATTGGGGTATAAAGCTAAATGCTTAAGAATATCTTTCAGAGGTTTCCAAGTCTGTTAATGATTAAGGTAGCTCCTATAATATGTCGACATACAGGGGGACCCTAACAAAAACTTTTGAACTAAGTAAAATGATTTTTTTTTAGATTTTTTTCTGATTTTTTTTTCATTGTGGCTACAATCAATCTCATTACCTTGTTTCAGCTTGACGTTGAGTTATGGGACACCCTGTATAGACGGCTAGGAAATATAGAAAACTAGCTGCTTATGATTTTTTGATTTGTTTCAATATAGAAGCTAATAAATTAATAGCCAGTTCGCCGATGTCGGAAGGATAAGTTCATTCGCATTCTAGGCGAAAGAAAATTGATTTGGGTTTTTTTAACTTTATTCTATACGAACGTAGTGTCAAAATTCAATTAAAATACATAAGTAAATGCGAACGAATTATAGTGACATAGACAAACCCAAATTGATTCGAATGTGAGTGACTGACTAGCTTTCTTTCGCATGCATTTTCATTCGATAACGCCGAACTACAGCCTGTTCGGTAAATTCAATTGTTTCTACTTTTATCAATTGTAAATTTTTATATCACTTTATAATTAAAATTTTTACACTTAAAGATTTCACGCGAACTTTCTCCGTGATCGTGGTGGGAAAGGCTATATCATTGTTTAGATTAATTTCCTTATTTTGTAAACTAGGCAGATCGAACTCTTAGAAGCATATGCATATGTTTGGCAGTTTTACAATGAAAATTTTTTTCCATTTGAAAACTAATAAGCTTAAGGACTCTATCCTTAGTAGAAGGAAGAATTACTAATGAACTCCTATTTATACATATACTATAAATGTTTATAATAACAGTGAATTATTTAAAGGACATTAGTTTGACTATATATTTTTATACAATTTATTTATTTTTCAATAACCAAAAAGCTATGAGAAGCTACATACGAGAAGATAATGGGAAAGTACATATATTGTATAGCTTATTTTAATATTTATTTTAATCAAGTCCCAAGCATGCTGTTGTGACGTTAAAAAGTTTTCAATCATATCACGATATCCCTCAACATTCACTGGTACCTTTACGCCGTTTTGATTGATGAATAATTTGAGGCGTTTGCATTGCCCAGATCCGACTATTCTGTTTATTCACATATCCTTTCAAATGAAAATATGCCTCGTCACGCATTATGATTTTTCATGAAAATCGATAGTTAATTTTTATAAAATGTTTTAACGACTAAAACAAGTTGATTATTTGAATATTTTATTATACAAATTCTGCCACGTGTCCTCCTCACAACTGCCAAATATGAATTGCCACCCAAAATGGCGGCAAAATAAAACAGTATACGTTCTCGGTGGACACCCGGTATAAACTATTACACAAATATAGTGCTTAAATTAGAAAGAAAAAAGTTAATAAAAACTAAATTTACCTGATTCTCCAACACACTACACAAACCCCGGGCAACAGGTTTTGCCGTGGCGTATTCCACACCAGGGCATTCTGTTTTTCGGCTAAAGAGGTGAAGGAGTCTCTCGTTTGTTGTAGCAAATAAAACTCTAGGAAGGCGCATGGCTTATATTGTGTTGGCTTCCAAAATTCTTACCAGGGGTATAAATTGGCAGAACGGGGATCATTATTGCCCCCGGGTGGTTGGCTGGAACATTCTGGCTGTAGTTTAACTCAGGAAGGGAGTGTTAGTATCCCTGATAATTATATGATGTGTGGCCTTTTTCGAGGACTAACAACCTCCCGGGGGCTTGTTGCCTTTCCAACAGATATCTGTACTGTAAGGAACCAGTGGTGAAGGTTGACGGGTGAGTTGGTTTAAGGGCTGATGCTTTTGGTGGGCTTCGGCTACCAACTCTTCCATTGATTGCTGGGAAATTGCATACAGTAGCGATTAGAAGGCCCGAACTCCTCAACTAGAGCCTAGAGTGTGAGCTTAGTTAGCCACACAGGGCGCTCCATGGCCGTAAAGCCAGGTGCTGATGTAAATCTTTTTCACTACTACACACAAACACTAAAACTAAACTTTTACAGAATATAGCCTAGTTTTTTTAAATAACTTGTTTTTTCTCCCCATTTTTGTGTGTTTTGAAATTTCAAAGTTTGGCAACGCTGATGTTCTAATATCTGCTTAAGGTTCCATGGATTAGGTCTAGACTACTCTTCAGTAATTCAAGGCTGGGTTATACTAAGACATCGCAATGTTAAAGAGACCACAACTGGATTAGTTTTGGATTACTCCGTTGCGAACCGTTCTTTACAGGCATTTGTGGGCTAGTCGCAATTTTTGCAGGGTCTGCACAATCTATTTTTTTATGCCACTATACATCAAGTAATGAAAAAAACATAATGCCACAGCAAAAACATAAAATATACGCAACATCCGTTGCTATTTCTGTTTACAGCACGCAAACAATCATTTTTGCTTAATTGTGCCTACTTAAATTGAAAAAATTATAATAAAGTGCGAAGAAAATTCAGAAAAAACATATTGTGGCGTTTTTCCTACAACTAAAAATAAAATCAAAAAGTAATTTTTGTAAAATTTATTCTATCAAACAAAATAAATAAATGAGTGAATTCAGACGAACAAAAAAATTTTATCTACCTGTATAATTTCTCAAAATATACATATGTATTTATGTATCTGTAATTGTCGTAAAACGTTAACGATTTTCATAATTTCACTTTAGCTTTTTCCACACAAACACCAAATCCATATTGTTAAGTTATTTTCCACACAACTTATAACATGTACAGCCTCATTATTCAATCAGCATTAAAAACATTCATTCCATTTGTTAAGTATTCGCTGCTTTGTGGAGTGTTAGTTTACATTTGTAAGACATGCAATATTTTTCGTTATGCTTCGTTTTCTGAATAATGTTCCACATTGCTGTACTGAAGTGATTATTATGGTCAACATGACGCCACAGCTTTGTAATTGTATGCCAGCCATAAAATATACCAGTCAAATCGTTCTCTGGTGGCTACGCATTTATTTAGTAAGCTTCATTCTTGCGAGTACATGAAAATATATTAGTGTTAATGAGGCAATATTTACTAAAATAAAGCGTAAAGCTCTTGCAAACCTTTTATTATCATATTAATCATATCTTTAGTCACCGTTAATAGCATCTGGCTTACGTTTTAAATCCCTTATTTTTATGACTTTGTAATGTGAAAATATGCTTGAGTATTAACAAATATTTTTTAGCTGCAATAATAGTCCTAATAACTCGTAATAATAAACTGTCAATATAATTAAGAAAACTGCCATTGTTTCTTTTACCAACACAGGAACAAATCGCTTGCGCAAAATATTATCATAAACTTTCAAGGCTTATGTTTGTAAGGCAAAAAGGCTTTTGTAACAATTATATAAACATCAAAACGAATAATCACAATATATTTATAATATTCTTTATGTAACAATGGAGTTTTTCATTCACTATATTCTAACATTTATACCAATAAAAAATTATAAATAGCTTGTAAAAGCTGTGAAACATAGAAAACAAGCTATTTATAATTTTTTATTGGTATTCTTTGCTTAGCATTCTTAAGTTTACGCTCTAAATCATCCACACGATAAATTTTATTTCCATTAAGAATATTGACATAAATATAAGTAAACCATACATTGGTTCAACACTGACCTTACTGGAAAGAATCATATAAATATCTAGGAGGCAAAAAAACAAAGAAAATTGTATTGAGAGCTGTGGCGTGCTGAATATTACGCTCCTTTACATTTTTGAAATACGAATTCGTTATAAGACCACGAATTTATTTCAAGTTCCACGAGTAAACGCGAAATAATTCTGTTTGATATTTAATTATTTGATCTTGTTTAAGAAAATATTTCTTTTTTTTTTTTTTTTTATCTTGGACCAGTACTCAGGGGATGACCCCTACATATGCAGTGCATTGTACCAGAACTAGGAAAATAGGTTATGAGGAGGGGGAAAGAGGGAGTAGTGTTTGTGAACATTTGACTTGAACTTTCCAACGTTATAACAGACAGGAAACACGTCTGCAGGTAACTTATTCCATAGACGAAGCGTACGGCTGAAAAACGAATTCTGTCTGTAATGCGTAGTGCGATTTCCCGGGCAATCGACCACAAATGGATGAGCTCTAGACGATGAGCGCGTGCTACGTAAAAATGTGCGAGTTTCGGGAACAAGATCCCTAATCTCGTCAGAGCAAAATCCATTGTAGTAACGATAGAACAGAGTAACGCACCCCACATTGCGTCGATGCTCCAGTGAGTCAATATAGTTGGATACCCTACTGTCACCGATGAGCTTCTTCGCCCCCTCCCGCAACAGGTCGAGTAACCCCAAAATAGACTTTGAGGCACCGGCCCAAACATGAGAGTTGTATTCCATTTTCGGTCGGATGTAGGTGGTATAAATAGTAAGGAGGTCGGATGGAGTGAAGTACATCTTACACCGTTTCAAAAAACCGAGGCACTTGAATGCTTCTTTAGAGACATGAAAAATGTGTTCTGTCCAGCGAACGTCACACTGTATCTTCATTCCAAGAACATCAAGAGCATCCGATTCCTCAATATTTATACCATCCATGAGTACAGATGAAGCAGCATTTGCGGTCGTTTGCTTGTGTGTTAATAAGCAACATTGGGTCTTACGAGCGTTGAAGGCGACTCTGTTTTTTCGACCCCATTCGGAGATTAATAGAAGGTCACTATTCAGTGAATCATTCATATTTAGCCTCTTGGCAGCGATATCTGATAGGCTGGGCCTATAGCTAAAAGAGTACGAGTGGCAAATGCTGCTGTCATCTGCGAAAGAGTGGATAGGGTTGGAAGTTTGGTAGAGAAGATCATTTAGAAAAATAAGGAATAGGGTAGGAGAAAGAACGGAGCCTTGCGGATCCCCTGAATTAATCTTGAACTCGTTTGATGAGACCCCATCTATAACAACTCGAATAGTGCGGTCTCTGAGAAAACTCGATATAAACCGAGAGAAGTCATCACCGACACCAAAAGCAGTAAGTTTTGCCAGTAGTGCACCATGCCACACTCTGTCAAACGCTTTTGAAATATCCAGAGCCACCACCCTACTTTCACCGAAATGATGGATTGAGTGGCACCATTTCTCTGAAAGATATGCCATAAGATCGCCAGTAGAACGACCCTTACGAAATCCATATTGACGATCACAAAGTAGTTTATGCGACTCTAGATACCTCATAAGGTGATAGTTGACCATGCTTTCCATTACTTTGGAAAGTGTAGAGCAAATTGCAATTGGGCGGTAATTTTCGGGGTTATTTGCCTCACCCTTTTTGGGTATTGGTGTTACATTAGCAACCTTCCAGCTTGATGCAAACTCACCAAAATGGTAAAGTAAACTGAAGAGGCGTGCTAATGGACGCGCAAGCGTAGAAGAACACTGCTTCAAGACCAGTGCTGGAATGCCATCCGGTCCAGGAGTTTTGTTTATGTCGAGGTCTGCCAAAAACCTTTTAACTGCTCGTGCCCGGAAGAATATCTTTGGCATAGTTACAGATACTCTTTCGAGCTCGGGAAGTGGTTGACTGCTTTCCGGCAAGCAGGAGTTGCTTGCAAAAATTTCAGCCAACAGGTTAGCTTTGTCAACCGGGTCGGTGAATGCTTGGTCATTCTTTAAGAGAGTTGGGATTGATATTTTTTCTCATTGTTCAAAACTTAATCACTCTCCAAACTTTGAAAATGTTTCAATTTTACGAAGAGAAAATAATTATAAGAAGCGTTACATGTTAGAAATGTTAGAGATTATAAACACACCAACAACACAGAGAATTAACTTCAAGGTAGACACAGAGAAATTAGCACAGAATTATAGATATTTAGTTAGTGAGAAATTCTAGATTTGAATTGTTTAAGAATGAATGTTAGGATAACTTTTTAAATTATGTTAATAATTTGTCCACGTTATTCTGTAAACAACATTTCGCTCCTTTATTGCAACATAGTCTGAAAATGTATTTGGAGTCATAACCTGACAACTACTATAATGCTTTATTTTCTATTTATTTAGGTATTTAAATCTATAGATATCTAGCAGTTATCCGAGACTTTGTCTGCGGTATTTTCAGCAGCCTGTTTTGAAGCGAAACCAAAATTAGAGAAAAATATTTTATTATTAAGCCATGAATGCACATGTACATCTGCGTTTTTTGCTATGAAGGTTTATGTTACTTCACGCTTGGACTAGTACTATTGCATTTAATAAATCTGGGTATACAACTTTTTTGTTTTATATTGCAATTATTTTCAAAACCGTAGATGCTTTATAGAATCTGGGCTACTTCTACTGGAATTCCAAATCGGATTAAATTTTTCCTCTATTCCCCTATAATTTTTCCCACAATACTCCATTCCAAAAGTACAATTTGCAATCGTGTGGCGCTGCAGAACTGGAATTCCTGTTCTATTATCTCTGTTAGAATTTCGAAACTCTACAGAATATGATTCCACTTTAGTCTCTATGATATTGCTTACAAAGTAATATTCGGCAGCGCTGCCAACGATATCTACTAATGTTTGCCCATTTACCTGCCCCAAAATTTCATTAATCAATACTGAAATAATTCATTCTTAAACGCATTTTTTTATTATTTATATTACTAACTGAGTCTTGGACAATACTGCAGAATTCATACCATCTTCCCCGATTTGTAAAAGGGCAGGCCCGAATATGCATCACAGCGCAGTTGTACTCATGTTTGTAGTAAGAAGTATATTTTCCATGCACTTACAGCGAAGACGCTATCAGGCATGCATCTGTTTCCACTGCTTGAGTACCTCCAGCATTAACCGGTAGAGTTTGTTTGCAATCATCAGCCCAAGGTATCAGCATCCATTATCTCATGTATCTTGCATTATCATCTAAGGCTTCAACGACTCTTTTGTAGGCCATCGTGTGTTTATCCCAACCCATGAACACGCGGCGTAAGCGAACTCAAACAATATTTTTTGCTTAAAAGCAGTTCTAATAATAAAATAAATTTATATAGGTATGAAAAATGAAAATTTCCGATATCGGTCGATATATACCCGAGATATAGCCCAAACCGGGTTTTTCATGAAAATGTCGCGTAAGCGAACTTAAACAACTTTTTTTGCTTAAAAACAGTTCTGGTAATAAGATGAGGTTATATAAATATGGAAAATGAAAATTTCCGATATCGGTCCATATATACCAGAGATATAGCCCAAACCGGGTTTTTCATGAAAATGTCGCGTAAGCGAACTAAACAACTTTTTCACCTTAAAGCAGTTCTGGTAATAATATAAGGTTATATAAATATGGAAAATTAAAATTTCCGATATCGGTTCATATATACCCGATATATAGCCTAACAGGCTTTTTGATGAAAATGCCGAGTAAACAACTTTTTTGTGCTCAAAAGCAGTTCTGGTAATGAAATAAGGTTATATAAATATGGAAAATGAAAATATCCGATATCGGTCCATATATACTCGAGAACCGATTTTTCCAATAACATTTTTTTTTTTTTTTGCTGAAAAGCAGTTCTTGTTATAAAAGAAGGTTACGAAAATAGAGAAAATTAAAATTTCTGATATCGGTCCATATATACCTGAGATATAGCCTAAATCGGGTTTTTCATGAAAATATCGCGTAAGCGAACTTAAACAATTTGTTGTGCTCAAAAGCAGTTCTGGTAATGATATAAGGTTATATAAATATGGAAAATTAAAATTTTCGATATCGGTCCATATATAGGCGAGATATAGCCTGAACCGATTTTTCCATTAAAAAATTTTTTTTTTTTTGCTGAAAGGCAATTCTCGTTATAAAAGAAGGTTACTAAAATACAGAAAATAGAAAATTCCGATATCGGTTCATATATAACCGAGCATATTTAGGTCACATTTTTAATATACTATACATATTCGTGACTATCGTGAAGGGTATTTTAGATTCGGCCCAGCCGAATATACTACACTCTTACTTGTTTTATTTAAATTTTTAGTTTCTATAAAGCTTAACTGCCTTATTTATATAAATTTTTTTAAGTTTATGAAGCTGTTATTGCACTGATTTCTATCCAAATTTTGTAAACATGAAAAAAGTTTTTAATAATAATATTTAGTTTTTGTCAAGCTTTTCTTTAGCTTATAAAACAGCACTCATAAAAACCGCCATTCTTTTTCGTAGCAACTTTCAGAAGGTTCTCCACCATTTTGACTTTTTCAAAGCCACCGAAAAGATCTTAATTTTCCTGAGGCATTTAACTTACGGTCAGTGTCGTCTACCTACCCTTTTTCTCCTACACTTGTTATCTCAACCCACATTAAATTACTGCATTACACAAAAGGGTTTACACGAGAGTACAACAAATTTATTAATTATTTTAATTATACGTCGAAATAGATCACTATTACCATAGGCAGATCTATAAAAAAGACGAATCAAAATAGGATAATGTAAGCCAGGAGAGCTCCACTATCACTGTTTTATTATTATTTCCAGAAATTGCCAATTGGTTTTATTCAAGCTGAATATGGAAAAAAACTAGGGTTTTAGCACTTGGTAATACGAGTATTCATTACAAATCTTTTAGCTGATTACAGTTGAGAGGTTAAGAAAGACAAGTGTTGAAAAACACTCAAGTTAAATGCAAAGATTGACAGTTTTATTACTTAGCCTTTTTGTAGCAAAGCAACAAAACTGACTTTTGAACTTTAAAAATTAAAAATACTGTACATACTCGGCTCAAATTACCGCATCAGTGATCGAGTATGCTTTCGCATCGAACACAACTTCGTGACGTATCGAATACACAGATTCCGTCATTCGAAAGCTCACGACAATATTTTCATTTTCATTGGTCACACACTGTATTCGGTGTAAATTGAAAAAAATTGTAATTAATAATTTTGATTGGGCTCCACAAGGATTTTAGTGGTACCTTACATCGACACAAAAGTACCGTTATCTAAAAAACGGTACTTAGAAAAAAAATACAGCGTTTTTCTAGGCATGTGGCGTTCTTGGTATTTTTCCAAATTTATAATTTGTAAAGCAGTGTAATTAATTCCAGATAATAAATAACACTTTTAAAAATATAATGGCAACATTAATATTACTTGTCGCCCGAAGATGATTCTAATACTGTATGCAAGTGCGTTACAAAACTGATGCATTGTCATTGCTGACTGCTGCATAAGTAAATTCCACCATCCGATTCCATTAGTACGAGTAATTAGCAATTAATATACATATGTATTTTAGAATCACTAAGCGGTTTATGCTTTCAATGAACGCTTTTTATTTTCATCCTTGTGAACTGAGTTTTGCGTACAGCATTAGCTGCTAAGCTGCAATTGGCAGTAACTATACCGCTTATAGAAGTTTCCATCAGCCGCTTTAAAACTATCATGTGGTGTGGTTATGGCAAAGCGCTATATATTTTTGACCAAGCTAGGAAGTTCAACCATATTGCTTCAACAAATATTTCTTATATGCTTTTAATTTCAAATATGCACTTGTTTTTTACTTTTGTGCACTTTAACAACAAAAAACTTTTTTTCGATCACTGTAAAGCTAACGAGTGCATTTTAAACAGCTGATAATTGATTGCACACTCGTTATCGCATGCTGTAATCTCGAATTACGATATTAACTGTCCGTTAACGACTGCAGTAGTCCCAATAAAAAAAAATTACGAACAGTTTTACTCGATCACGTATGCGGTAGTTCGGCCCCTAAATTTATAATTGCGCTAAAATTCAAATTTGATAATATGTCAAAGATAATATAACAATTTATAATAACAAATAATTATAAAATAAATGCCGTAGTATGAATTCACTTTGAATTACTTTTTATGTATAAATATAAGGTGGCGCAAAAGTAATCCTCCTATCAGAAAATGCTATACATTTTGGGATTGGCCCCTAATGTCAGTTATGTTTTGACATTTGTGTTGTAAACACACGCGAAATACACGTTAATAAACAATGTTACGCTACACTGCTCGAGAACGCGGAATATTGGTGACCACCAAGAGGAAGATGATTTTTTATCAAAAATAATCATGAGTGATGGGGCCCATTTCCATCTTAGCGGGTACGTAAATAATCAAAACTTACGCTTCTGGAAAACTGAAATTCCGCGTGTAACCCACGAAGAGCCATTACACCCGCTCATAGTGTGCTGTTTTCGCTGAAAGAGTTATCGGACTTTTTTTCTTCGCAGACGTCGCGGGCCAAACGGTTACTGTGAATGGTAAGCGCTACAGAGCAATGATCAACGAGTTTTGCCGCGACTTGATGAATTGGGATTGGAAAACATGTCTTTTCAACGGGATGGTGCTACGGCACACACTGCACGTGCCACAACCGATATGCTAAAGGATGCATTTCCCGGGCGCCTAATCTCCAGTTTTGGCGATTTGCACCGGCCAGCAAAATCGCCTAACTTGACCGCTGCAGACTTCTTTTTGTGGGGCTTTTTGAAATCGCGGGCTTATGTCAACTAGCTTCAGAGTCTTGCAGCTCTTAAAGACAATACCTGTCAAGACTGTGAGCACTTATCGCCGGAAGTTTTGGCCAATGTGATGAAAAATGCTATAAAAAGGGCGCAAATGACAATCAACTGTGACGGCGGCCATTTACATGACATCATATTCTCGACTTGATGTAAAAAAATTAAAAGACCAAATTAAAATAATACACAAGAAGAATCAAAGTATTTCATTTTTTTTTAAATTATAGCAAAAAAACATCGGAACGTTATTTTTGCGCCACTATTAAAATATATAAAAGTTGTTAAGTCCAAACAAAATTTGGCCACTTATAAATTTATACCTTAGCTGGTACGCAGAAATTTATTTTACTTAGCAGGAATTCAGAATTCAAAAGATAAAAAAAATATCTAGCGTTAACGTCTTCTCCTAAGATTGGTAATGAGCTCTTTTAACATATGAAGGTAGCCCATATGAGGTCCTCAGGTGGAACGATAACAAAATATCAGAAATTTTTGTAGATTTATTATCATTTCTCATCAAATTAAAACTCATATGACGAGACCAATTTTCACTTTTTACATTTTGAAATATGATTAAATAACGAAATGTCTGTTCACAAGCCCTCAAACAAAAAACGCTTTGTTTTAAACAATAAATCTTACAATTGACACTCCGAATCAAACAAATAACAAACAAAAAATTAAAATGACCAATATACTCGTAAAGTAATTTAAGAAGTAGTTGTGTATAATGAAAATTTTTCAAGTACTATTAAAAAGTGCTCGTTAATTGACATTTTTGAAACATTATTATGCACGGGGCTAAGGAGCGCTGAAGGTTAACTATTTATAAGAGCTTAATTTCAAGTTGAATTGAAGTTTAATTGTTATATGATTTCTTGGTCTTAAGCGTAATGAGCACTTGTGTTGTATAATAAGAAACAAGAAAACCTATCGCCAACAGAAAAAGAGCAATTTATGAGTAAGAAAAGAAAATAGGGACTTAGTTTTAACAATTCTTGGTACTGTTTTTTTCATATTAGCATATTATTTAATTGCGGACTTAGAACCATTTCAAATTATTTCGTTAATAAAGAGTTTTTTATACAACTATCCAGCGAATACTTCTATTGCAAAGGAATGCATTAAAATGTTAATAAACATACTCATCTACATCTATTTTGGCTTTTTAGGTTATTATTTTAACGTGGCGTTGTCATTAGAGGCAAGTACTTACCATTCTCGCTTACGAGTTCTACTGCTTCAAAATATCATTACAAAAAAGTAATTAAAAGAGCTAATTGCTTTGCTTATAAGTACTAAATTTACGAGTTGGTGTCGATAAAAACTATCAAAATGGCTTATGATGTCTTATATAAATGCATAAAATGTAATGGATAACTTTATTATTATAAAAAAAAGACATGACTCTAAATCATGGTATAAATGCCACTTTTATAAAAGCATTCTTAAAAACAAGATCTCTTGAAAAATGCCTTACAGAAGTACTCGTATATGATTCTTTTCAAAAAGCTTTTTTATGATAAAACTACTACTTATATTCTATAATTTTCTTGAAACCCTTTTGCATAAAAATTAATTTTTAACGTCATGCAATTAACTACGTAACTGGGTTTTAGCACTGTGGTTTGTCATTTTAGAATTTTAAGAATTTATAGCTAGTACATTTGAACGAATCTGCCAACGCATATAAAATGTTAATACAACTTTTAAACCGTAACTTGTAATGGCAGCAAAACAAACGACATGAATTGTAAGTTTGGCAGAACAGCAAAATTTATAAATGCAAACACTGATTTACTACACTTTTCATTTTGTAAACATTTTTAAACTCGTTGCTATCACCTAAACCGCTTTTATCTTAAGTTTTAGCAAATCCAAGTATTACTCAAATTCTTTTATTAAATTTTCACTGCAACAACTACTTACATCAGTAGTACAATAGATATTAAGCAAGTCATTACTTAACTAATTATAAGTAATGCAGGAGGTAAATACTATGATAATGAAAAGTATGTTCTAAGGTACGAGCAACACATTACCAAGTTTTCGCTGGGTATATTTGCCTAGAACAATTACTTACACACGTACATATACAACAGATATTAAACAAGTCATTACCTAAGTACTATGATATCGAAAATTTTAGGTAAGTGCAACACATTACCAAGCTTTCGGTCGGTAAGCATACATAAAGAAAAAGCTCGTACTAAATTTAAGTTTTTTTCATTGTTTTATTTTTAGTAACAGGATAATTAGTTAAATTTTTGAAAACATTTTTCAACGATTATCATTATGACTACGGTAGCTCCTATGAAATGTCGACGAATAGACAGTTAAGAGAGACAAAAAACCATATGTAAATATATTTTGATTGGTATACGTGGGCGGATTGATATTGTTGCTACCTAAGTAGGAAACAAATTTTTTTTCTTTTCAAAAATCATTTGTTTCTCAACATAGTCTCCTTTCAGTTCAATACACTTAGTAAGACGATAATTCAACCTTTTTATACCATCTGAATAATACGATTTTGAGAACCCCTCAAAATACGCATTAGTTTCGGTAATCACTTCTTGAAAGAATCTTTTTCCTGCGAGTCACTTCTTCAAGTTTGGAAATGGGAAAACTAGTTGTAGGAGATAAGTCTGGACTATAAGGTGGATGATCAACCAATTCGAAATGTATTTCATGTAATTTTAGCATCGTATCTAATGCTGTGTGAACCGGTCCATTTTCTTGAAGAAAAAGCCCTTTTTGCTTCTTTAACTACGGTCGTTTGTTCATGATTGCATCAATCAATAGAACCAATAATGCACGACAATACTTTCCTGTGATTGTGCATCCTTTTCCAAGATAATCGTTGAGAAATATTACGTGTACATCTAAAAATACAGTGGCCATAACCTTGCCAACCGATTTCACTATCTTCACCTTCTTCGGAGTACTTCCAGCCGTTTCCACCCATTGTTTTGGTTGATTTTTGGTTTCAGGTGTGTAGTGTAGATACCCACGTTTCAGGACCAGTTATTAATCGACACCAAAAATCAACAGGATTATGTTTTATCGTGTCCAAACACTGCTGTGAGGTGGCCTGTCGAACTCGTTTTTGTTATATACTAAGTAAACGCGGCCGATAGCTTTTTTTTTGCCGTTCATTTATTTATTGAATCTTCACAAAGTGAACTAACAATAAGTACTCAAATCTTGTTTGCAGGCAAGTTCAACTTTATTTTGTGCATCAAGCCCTCGTGCCACACTTTATCAAAAGCTTGGGAAATGTCAATGAATAAAGCTGAACAATACTTTTTATCTTCAAAAGTCTGTCTTATGACGTTGACTAGTCTGTGCGTTTAGTCGGTGCGATGTGCGCTTTTTGTAAACTTTAGGTTCGTTTTTTAAATTTCGGTGGCACAAAATCAAATTCAACTGAACTTTTTGTTTTAATGTAAGAAAAAAGTTTGATTAAACTTCAAAATATTTACGTTTCATTTTGCATTGAAAATGTACCATGTTATATGCACAAAGTAAGAAAATCTGGCTGTTGTATATTCTCCCATATTCCAAGAGGCGTCATGGTCGTCACAACCCTTGATTGTACACTCGACCTCGATAGCAATTATCTATTCTTTGATACACCTTTGCATTCCATCGCTGTTGGCCACGAATAAATAAATGACAAAATTTTTACATCCTTTTCATGTGATTACGATGACGCCTCTTGGAATAAGTGAGATCATACACACTCTCGAAAGAAAACGTTTTCAAAAATTTTCTGATTTTAGAGAGTGTTTTGCTATTAAACGATCAGGCCAAGTGCGTCATATATTGCAATACGAGTAAATTCAGTTTCTGAACAGACAACGGTTTCGGTAATTGAGAAATTGCCAAGTTATTAAATGAATTATAAAGTTTTTCCTAAAAGTTTGCATTAAATATTGATTACGGTAAACTTAATTTTTTATTTGTTATAATTCTGGCAAATTTTCGTGTATTTCAATAAATTCTTTTAAAGACCCCACTTACGAAAACAGATATGAATGTACACTATGTTTGATAGAATTGCTATTAATCGAATTTGAAGGCTTGTAGTATGATTCTGTACCTTTTAATGATCCGATAAACGTAAATTCTTTCGACAGTAATGTTTGTATGCTCCCGAAAATAATTTTGACGACGGCAAGCAGTTATTTTGGGTCGCTAATAATAGGCAGTAAAAGTAAAGTCTGAGTTCGGTCGACTGCAAATATAATATATATATAAATGATATTGCTTAATAATAAATTTGATAAAATTTCGTTATAATTATTGTAAAGGTAATATTATGTTAATAACACTATCGGAGTCGTACTAAAGGCCAAGTTTGACAAACAGGAATTCTAGCTATTGAACGAATTTGATTCCATGCCATCAGGCGGTGCTATCAGACCAGTTGGATTGTATAATAGTCGCTTAAAAGACTGTTTCAGTATCGTGTTTTAATATAAAAATATTGTGCTTCTTAAATTATAAAAAAGATTTTCAAAAATGAAAGGAACAAATTAAAAGCACGGTGCGTTTTTGTTGAAATAACGCGCTTTTTCCCCCATTTTGGTGCGTTTTGAAATTTCAAAATTGACGACGCTGACAATTAAACACTCTAATATAAAGTGGTTTTAAAGTAAGTCAAAAGTTACATGATGTCTTTATTTTGATTTCCCATAATTAGCGCACGGGCTTGCCCTTGGCTACTCTGCGGTTATAGCTATCTTGTACCGAGTGTTAGTATAAGCCGTGTTTTGCGAATCGCCCCTGAATCTAGATCGGTTAAAATATTGCACCCTTAGAAGCTTAGTGTAGAATTAAACAGCAGCAATAAGTCATACGAACATTTTCCTTTAAATGTGAAATTAGTTTGTAAAACGAAAATTATTATTATTATATACAATCCAATTGGGAATTACTTAAAATTTTGTTACTAACTTCATTTTTCTTTATGCCAATATTAACCATAAAAAATTGCCCATAAAATATTTTTAAAAGCAATCGTTTTCCATCACTCGATATTTTTCGAAACGATCGCTCCGCAGCGCACACCTGAATTAATCCAATATAAGATTAATTAAAATCAAAACAAATTAGAGTTTTCTTGTTATAGTTTTCAGAAATGTTTACAAGTAATTCACAACCTCTACTTTCTGAAAATACCAAAAAATAAATATAATTAAATTATTAAAATTTAATAATATACATACAGCCAAGAAGACTTTTTTTTTGCTAGGATCAACAAAAAAACAGATGTTCCACTATTTTTCCACTTGTGGAAGAAAAAGTATCAAAAGTTGTTTCCGCTTTACACACATTATAGAGTGTATGTGTATGTATGCATGCACATAATTTCTATACAACTTTTAGACACATGATTCGCTTAAGCACCAATAAAACATTATGTTGTATTTATTGTAATACGAGGTTCACCTAGTAGAAATGAATTTGCTTTGCATACAACCTTTTTTTTAATAATTCAAAAGAAATTTTGTAATTTTTTTTTGTTTCTCTGCTTTCAACTGTAAAAGTCATCAACTTCTGTGGTATTTAGAAAAGTTTCCATTTCAAGAAACAAAACCTTCTCTTAAAGATTGTTCATGCAACTAATTGTATTTAAATTCAGAATAAAAACTTTGATTTTATTCCCAAACTGCCACAATGTTGTACACTCATCGTACCATTTAATTCTTTTTTTATGTGAAAAAAAGGAAACAGTTTCTAACTAAAGTTTTGTTATAAAAATAAAAAAAAAAACTTAAATGTTAAAACAAATTTTGTGCTGTTTCCTTGTCCCATATTCATTGAAAGAAAAATGTGCTGTTTTAAGAGCAGTTTGTTGCCCTGGTGATATCTATTAAATAAAATATGTATTTGAATAACAAATACAAAAAGCAAAAAAAAAAAAAAAAAAAAAAAACAAAAATTCCGGGATTTAATAAACGAAATGCAAAAAAAAACTATATAGAATATTATTATGCAAATAAAAATAATATCAAATACATTTGCATATTAGGTAATGTCAATTCCAATCATAAAAGTGTGTCATTATTATACAAAATGGAAATAAATAAACAAATAAAAACAAAAAGTTTGCTGTAAATATTACATATACTTATACATGCACATACGCAAAGAGTGTTTTTATGGAGGAGTAGACAGTACTTTGAAATGGTATAAAGACATAAAATTTACTTTATTCGAAAGATAATCTTCTGGCATATGATTGCCACGGCTGGCTTGATATAGATGTCCAATTTCGTTTACTTTTTCTAATATTTGTGGCCATATATCGGCAGTAACGCGGCTAATGTTGTCTTTCAATCACAATGCCCAATCATTTCGGGCTTATCGGAGTAGACTAGCGACTGCAGATATCCCCACATAAAATAGTTTAGCAGCGTTAAACAGCACATTATTGGACACCAACTCACGAATCTTAAACGGTATTCTTGCCGTTACCAAACGTTTCAATAAATTAATTTTGACACCTGCTGTGTATCATGCTGCTTTGTCTTTTTGAAACCACGAACGAAAAATCATGCCTCTATAGCGGTCACCACTAACTGTAACGCTATGACCATAACCGCTTTTAAAGAAATACGGACAAATGATTCCACCAGCCCGTAAAGCGTGGAAAACAGTCACCTTTTCTGGATGTTATGGGGTCCCAACATACACTTGAAGACTATTACCACTCCAAATATGACAGTTTTGTTGATTGGCGTATCCACTCAAACAAATCTGAGCTTCATGGCTAAAATTCGCTGATGAGTACTGGAATCAATGGCAATCTTGTTTTGGCCCAACTTATACAATTTTGATGCTTTGTGTGTTAGTCTGCGTTATGTTGAAACGCCAACCCAAACTATACATAAATCATTCTGTTAATAGCATGATGCGCTCCTGCATTATTTAAATCGTTTGTATATTTAGTTATATGTACATACACTGAAAAAATGTTGTTCAGAACTTCTCTGAATTTTGACATTACTTTTATGAATTGTTTCATTATTTTTCAACCATTGTAACTTTCCATAGAAATAATGAAACAAATTTCATTAGATTATTTTAATGAAAACCTTCATAAAAGTAATGAAACATTTTAATAAAAAACATGACTTATTTTCATTAAAGTAAGAAAGAGAAATCATATGAATAATGAAATAATTTCTTCAAATCAAAAAATAAATTTCATAAAGCACATGAAAACTGTACATTAAGTTAATGAAAAAATAACATTTATTTCATGAAATGACTTCTTTGTACTAATGTAATATATTCATAGATGTATGGAATAACTTCATTAGAAATGTGAAATGAAGTTATTTCAATTATTATTATTCATTCATTCATATGTTATTATTCATTGAACACCTGGAAAATTTACATTAAATCAATGAAATAGTTACACTTGTTTAATGAAATAATATCATTACACACATTAATAAAATATATTCACAAATCTACGTACATAATAAAATTAATGGAATTATTTCATTTATTCATTGATACTTCATTTCATTACACAAATAATACTATTTCCTCGCTTCTGTGGAATTGTTCCTAATTTTGATAAAAGGAAATATTGAACAAGTATTCACCAAACAAATCAGATTTGATTTAAAGTGACTTCAATACACTGGTATTTAAATTAAATATATAAGCACTTTGCATAGAAATATTAAAAAATACATATTCATATTTTTCCCCTTCATTTGTTTTTCTAGCATATTTTCCTGTTGGGATAAGAAAGTAGTGAAGTATCCACATAATTTTTGCTGAAAATATAACTGATTCTGGAACAGGAGGCATTTACATAATTAGTTTTGTAATATGTTTTGAGTTTTAAAGTATAAAAAAACAACTGATATGAACAATACAATATCGTCTTACCTTTGTTAGCATCCGCAACCAATATCTCGCTTAAAAGTTTCGATATTTCGCTTGATACACTTCTTTTGCTTTCTCACTTCAAACTGAATGTACACATGCAACGTATTCGTAGCAATAAATAATTTTGTCATTAAGGTTAAGAAATTTTTCATAGATTTTATGGAACTTAAAATTTTTTACCGGGTAAATTAAAATTTTTGTTTGTTTTATAACTTGAATTTTAATTAATTATATTGAAAAAATTTTTAAACTATAATTATGCTGATTTGAGTACATATATGTATGTGTAATATGTGTACATACATACCCAAACTCGGTAGCCAGAAATTTATTTGACATTGATCGGATAAATTCTATTTCATTGGAATTATGAAACTCATAAAACTTACTATTTAATAAA
Source organism: Thecocarcelia acutangulata (assembly GCA_914767995.1). Lineage (NCBI taxonomy): Eukaryota > Metazoa > Arthropoda > Insecta > Diptera > Tachinidae > Thecocarcelia > Thecocarcelia acutangulata. The sequence goes on along the minus strand of OU612096.1, from coordinate 52,157,018 downwards.
AAGAAAACTTGACATTTTTTAAGATGTAGATTAATAAATGCCCATGTATATATCTTACCAAAATGCAAAGAATTAAAAAAAGAATTAAATTTTGTTGTAGTCATAAATCCAATGTTTTTTTAATGAAACTATGAAACTTAATGAAACAGTTCTAATGGAACTATTTCATAATATATATGAAATTTCATGCATATTGTGAAAAGTTTTCACTGGATTAATGAAAAAAATTTAATGAAACAGTTTCATTAAATATATGACGCATAATTCTGTTGAAATTTCTTTACCTTTGCTTTAAATAATCAACTGTAAGCGTACAAAATTATTTACATACAAGCATATGCATATGAATGCACATGCGTGCAAACTGCATTTCGTAAAATAATTCTCTTTTGCTCTCTTTTTTATATTGTTCATAAATATGATTTGCTGAATGTCTCTTTTTTATAATTTAGTACTGATGAATTGAAATATCATAGTTTAAGCTTAACTCTGTTTTTTTAAATATTAATTTTTCATTCGACTGATTGCAATTAAAGTAAAACCATCAAAATTAATTGTAAATTGAAGTTTAAATTTACATATAGATCGCCTGCAAAAAAGATTGCCGACTCAAATCACACTTAACAGCTGACAAAATGGCCTCCAGTTAAAAAAGTTTAGCCAACCTCCATAATATAATACCCTTTAGATGTATACCCACCCATACATATATAAACTGCGTATATACATACGTTGAAACATATTTTAAAAATGTATACAAAAATTTTATTCAAAACTCGCAATTAACTTACATGAAATTTTTTATCTGCAAATATTTGCATAAATAAATAATTTTTTACAGCATATTGTGGCTTCAATATGTCACTTAAAACCTATTTTTGGAGCCAATATATTTTGTGTTTGTGTGTGAAATTTAAATATTCATCATACGTCACGGCTTAACTTGTTAGAATACATAATTCAATAATCTAATCAACACCGACGAAAATTTTGTTTTCTGTGCTTTTGGCTCATCGTATGATGCGTAGCAGAGCTGTTCAAAAGTTCGTATTCCGTTGGTTGAAATACATGTAGAAGAAAATAAGTGTTATATGGTTCAGCGAAAGTTTTTTAATGGCACATGGCATTATTAAGTCATACAGTTGTTATTAACAAATAAAATAAACATCTTATTCCATACAATACAGAGAAAATGATTTTCTGCAATATAATCTAGTGTCGAATTGCTTTATATAGTATACATGTTTACTGTATAGAGGGTGGTTAAATTTTAAGGGCCGATATTGCTTTTAAATGAAACGCAATTTATTTAGGAATTATTATCATTTCTTTTCATTATGATAATATTGGTGTAGTTCAAGTATGTTTAGAACAAAATATCGATCAAATGGCTGCACCATGTTTGATCACAGGGCACACCTTCATCCCTGGGTCCAATTTTTTAATGAACCTGAGGCATAATTGAGGTTCTATCTAGTTAACGTGCTTAATTATCTCATCTTTTAGCTCTTGAATTGTTGCTGGTTTATCGACGTACACCTTTCTTTTCAAATAACCCCACAGAAAGAAATCCAACGGTGGCAAATCATCTGATCTTGGCGGACATTTGACATGGTCATCACCACATATCGAATTAATCGAAGCTATCAAATACGCTTGGTCCACCATTTCGTTGGGTTAAATTAAAAATCTATATAATTCCATTCCCAATCGAACTTTCGAGGTGATTTGACATAAGAACGGAACCACTTATTACTAATTTTATTTAATATTTTTCAACATGTAACAAATTAGCAATAAAAAAGTAATATTTTTGCTTAGAAAACTGAATATGTATATTGAAATTATAGCAAATGGCGCTATCCTGACAACCAGTTCTGGGCTACATTTTTTAATATAATTTTTCTAAAAATTAAAAATAAAATATTAAAACTTTGGAAATTTTTGAAAGATATTATATTCCAACAATCTGCTTTTCGATACTTTCAAAAAGCAAATCGTAGCAACCGACGGTTGTTCATTTGTTTGAAAGGTGTAAAGAAATGTTAGAGAGGTTTATAAATAGAAAAGCTTGTTTTTTGTGTTTTGACGGATATTATTAGAGCATTTTTCTTTTTAAATTCTCAGCAATTGGTTTGGATTGTTGGGATATAAAGTTGAATGTTTGAGAATATCTTTCAAAAATTTCCAAAGTCTACTGATGATTAGGGTAGTTCCTATGAAATGTCGACATATAGATAGCTGGGAAACATAGAAAACAAGCTATTTATAATTTTTTACTGGTATAAATGTTAGAAGCTTAAATAGCGAATAAAAAACTTAATTATTAACTTTTACGTTATACTAGCCAATTTTGTTTTATTTCAAGAAAAATTTATAGAAGTCAAATAGATAAAAATTGTAAGTCTATATCACAAATAGATTAGGTACCATTTAACATTAAAAGAAAAGGTGAAGAGCGGCGTTAACGCGCAGTGTATATACAAACGAAAAGAATTTATTATTCCCCTACAAAAAAAAAAAAAAAAAAATCCACTAAACTTAACATAAATTATTTTTTCATTTAAAAATAATAATATTTAAAAAAATTATAGATAGTTTGCTTTCTATGCTTCCCAGCTATCTATATGTCGACATTTCATAGCAGCTACCCTAATCACCAGATATTCTCAAACATTCAACTTTATATTCCAACAATCTAAATAAATTGTTGAGAATTTTTGGCATTAAAGCTAGAATTTAATATAGTGAATAAAACTCAATTGTTTAAATAATATTGTGGCATAAACTACACACGTACATTTAACTGCTTATAAAGGAAAAATAAAGCTCACCTATATTATGTATGTGCTGTAGTAATGACTTTATTCTCTTGATATATCGCTCCTTTATTGCAACATAGTCATATCTCAAAAAATGGACTTTTCGACTTATTAATGCAGAATTGTTAACAGTACTAATTTTATTAGTTGAATTAATTCAAATTACTTTTAAACTGTTTCCTTTAGAAGATATTTTCTAAAAAAAATTTCTAAGACTTGTATAGAAGCTAAAAATTAGAAATGTGTTTTTCTCGAAACAAGTTTTTTTTGAATTATGACTACGTTGCAATAAAGGAGCGATATATACTTATTGTAAGCTAATGATCTCAGATTTCATCTGTATGTACATTAAGTGCGTCGATTTGGAAGGACTAAAAAGTTTACAGTATTGCGTCATTGACTTTGAAAAGTTCTACTAAGACATGTCCAAAAAAAATAATAATTTTCGAGACGCCCAAATTTCAATTCAATTCAGACGACAATTTTTTTTATCTACTTACAAAAATATTAAAAATAAAATTTGTTGAAAGTCAAACAATTGAAATTTGGGCGCCGCGAAAATGATTCTTTAGATATGTCATAATAGAACTTTTTTTTCTTCCTGCCAAAAGCTAACAAAAAATTGATGGCACAATATTGATTGCACACAGCATGATATTCTGTTTCAATACTCATAGTTAAAAGCACGAAACCAGCATTTGTTCCAACGCAAATTTGTACTAAACGTTGCATCCTTTGGCGTAGAAAATTAAGCGATGAAAAATGAGAAAATTGTTTGGCCCTTAAAGAATTTCTGTTTTATATACAATAATTTAAACCATTTTTTATTGCGTTCGTTTTACCCTGAACAAATTAAATACCATTTTTATTTTACATAAGTAACCCCAATTAAAATATAAAGTGCTTAACCACATTAATTAATAGTGTTTTGTGCTTTTCCTTTTTTTTTTTTGCATATAATTAAATTGAACTGAAGTAAACCATTAAAACAAAGACAACAAACATTTTGTTCAGAGCTCTTAAAAAACTCGACATTAATTTAAAATATTTAATAATATTATAAAATCACTGAACCACGTTTTATTACCTGTAAATTTAATTAGATTAAATATAAAATTAAAGAGAAAAAATGCATCAATAATTCAATTAAACAATTTCCAGGCACTAATACGACTTCAACCTTTATTGCTTATTACTACGATAATTAACTGTGCAGATAAGTGTGTGGGTGAAAAATTTATTTCAAAAAATGTAAAAAGAGCATTAATTTTTCACATTTTAAAATGGTAAAAACTGCTTCAAATTGCCTCAAGTATGTAAAGCATCAAAATGTGGTTTAAGTTTAAAAATGTTGCCACACTTATAATTGAAACGTTTCATTTATTACTAATAACAATACTGCTCGGTAACCCATTCAATGTTAAAGAAATTGATGACATTGTCGTAATGGCAACCACAACGAAAACAACTCTGGCAACAATAATGGCAAACAATGCCACCATCCAACAGCCACCAGCAACTATAGTTATAACAACACAAGCACCAGCAACCTCCCTGTCAACTACATTATCCAACTCATTATTTCAAGTGAATGGTGGCAGTGATGTCAGTAAAATGTATGATTCAACGCTGGCACAAACCAGCGACGAGCACGGTGAGTTAAGATAGTGAAAACAAATTAATTTCACACAAGTTTTATATTTATTATTAAACAAATTTTAGTTTAAGAAACTTATAGAAACACAACGAAAGTCCTGTTTTCTGTTCTTTCTTATCAAATGCCATTTAGAGTGACATTATTAGAAGATGAAGCAAACAAACTTGTGCAGCATCTTTAAATTTTTGAAATAGAATAGTTTGGATATTACAAAGAAAAATGTAAAACATTCAAGATAATAGTGAAAAAAGTTTTTACACTGCGGGTGATTATGCCGTCAACCGACTGAACAAATTTAATCAGAGTATGGGACAATCCATTTGATTTGGTTTATTTTCTATTGATTGTATTGATGTTCCTATTGAACAGCATATTTCAGCAAATTTTTAGATTTTTTTGGCTTATGGTTTCTGAGATATCGGGTTTTGAAATAACCGTATTATAAGAACACCGTGTACTCATAACTTTTCCAAACGGAATATTTTTTTTTGCATTAATTTTCTCGTTCTAATCAAAAATAGGGGGAAAAAAATTGTGCACAGTGGGCTTGGATGTTGTTTTCGGGGGAAAAAATTAAATCCCGAAAACTGCATCCACGCCCACTGCGCACAATTTTTTTTTCGGAGAAATTTTTTTCTCCGAACTGTTCGATTTGACTTGAACTGCCTTATATATATTTTTTTACTTGGATCAATATTCAGGGCAAGAGCACGAAATATGCGGTGCATTTTACCGGACGTAGGAAAATAGGTTTATAACGACGAGGACGAAAATGGAAGTAGTTTTTTTGGACGTTTGACTGGAACTCTACAACGTTATAGCTGACAGGAAACACGTTTGCAGGTAACTTATTCCACAAATAAACCGTATGGATGAAAAACGAGTTCCCCTTATAATCACAAATGGATGAACCTTGGACGATAACCACGTGTTGCATAAACATATAAGGGTTTGGCGAACAAGATCCGTAATTTCATCAGAGCAAAAACCACTGTCACTGATAAGTTTCTTTCCGTGGGTGAGTACCACATGCCACTTTTATCTACTACTATAGCTTACCATATTCAATAAAGTAAGAACTCTAGAACTCAATTGAAAATATCAAACTTTATTTACCTAATGTTCAATTTCGTAAATCTGCTACTTGTAGTTATAATACAAGCTTCATTCACAATCTGGGGTAATTGACCTTGCATTACAGCACCTGCGGCATAGATGAAATAGAATAGTTTAGATATTACAAAGAAAAATGTGATTATGCCGTCAATCGACTGAATAAATTTAATCAGAGTATGGGGCAATCCAAGTCAAATCGGACGGATCGCAGAAAAAATTTTTTTTTGATTTCTTTATTTTCTATTAATTGCATTGATATTCCTATTGAACAGCAAATTCTTAGATTTTTTTGGCTTATAGTTTCTGAGATATCGGGTTTTAAAATAACCGTATTATAAGAACACCGTGTCCGAATAAATACTCATAACTTTTCCAAACGGGATATTTTTTTTTTTGTATTATTTTTCTCGTTCTGCTTATTATTTAATTAAAAATAGAAAAAAAAAAATTGTGCACAGTGGGCTTGGATGTTGTTTTCGGGGGGATAAATTAAATCCCGAAAACCGCAACCAAGCCCACTGCGAACAATTTTTTATATACTGTGAGCGTCAAGATAAAGTGTACAAAAAAATGTCTTAAAATATTGTGTTTATTTATGATAAAATTTTACATATAGTTATTTTTAAATCAATGTACAGTTCTCTACCTTATTCTAAACAAAACAATAAAAAATACTTACAACAACAAAAGTCTTACAACAAAATAAAAAATAAAAAAAATTTCATTATTCACGCGTCCAAAAGAAGTGTACAAACTATTTTAAAATGAAAATAAAATCAATTTAGTATTTAGTTGATTTTCCTTTTGTCTTAATTACGGCATTTCTGAGCATCGATTCTATTAATTTTTTAGTTATATCAGATGAAATTTTCTGCCATTCTTTCATTATACTCGATTTCAGCATATCCTTATTGCTAATTGTCTTTTTCGGATTTTGCGGTCCAAATGTTCCCAAAAATGTTCAATTGGATTTAAGTCCAGTGATTGGAGAGGATGATTCACTACTTTGGGAGTGCGATACAGCAGCCATTCTTTTACTATATAGTATGTATGTTTGGGGTCGGTCCTGTTGGAAAATCTAATATCTTTCCAAACCCAATTTCTCCCCACTGCCTGCCATTTTGTAATGAAAAATGTTCAGGTAGTCCATCTTATTGATTATACATTCGATAATAACCAAATTTCCAACTCCGTTTGCCGCCATAAACCCAAACACCATCACTGAGCCCTTATCATGCTTAACCGTGGTTATTAAAACTGGTTTTTTATGTTGCTACTTTTTGGCGTATTCTAGGCGCCTCTTTTATTTAGTTGACGATATAAGTGTTTTTTTCGCGGGACCATGTAACTCGTTTTCGAGTAATGCTCATCGTATTGTACTGGCAATTAAGATAACTCCTGTTATTGCCAAAACTTCCTCTGATATTTTAACGGCACTTTTAAAAGATTTCTTTTTTACATTCCGAACTTAGGTCTTTCAAAAGTCTTTGCCAGCCAAAATCTTTGAAAGTTTTTTCTTCGTTCCGAAGTTTTATGACTAACTATCTTATCACACTAAAATTTTGTTTACACCTTCCAAAATTTGTTTGTACATTCCAAATGCGTCACTAAGCAGCTTTAGCGAAAATCTTAAACAAGCCGCTAAACTTGGTTCTAGCCTTTATTTAACACGCAGAAACATTCAAAATAGAACATATTCTTCAGAAGTCGAGCAACTTGTGTTAGAAAAAAGAAGAGTTAGACGAGAATGGCAACTTCGCAGGTCTCCGCAACTAAAAACAAGGCTCCGTGAGTGCACAAATCAACTAAGAAATTTGCTTGCAAACCAAAAAACGGCTTCTCTACAAACGTATTTAGAAAGTCTGGATGGTACTCCTCAGTGCGACTATTCTTTATGGCGGGCGACTAAGGGTTTAAAAAGGCCAGTTAGAGGTAAGCCGCCCTTGCGAGAACTGTCTGGTGACTGGGCTAGAGATGACTCGGAAAAGGGTAATTTATTTGCTAACCATTTGAAAAACGTTTTTACCACAACTAGGTCTGATAATGCAAATGAGTTGCCGCCTATTGTTAGTAGACCTCCTGTGCCTTTAAGATTCAATTTTGAAGAAGTTGAAAATGCTATTGGTAATCTAAACCTTAAAAAAGCTCCAGGTATGGATAAAATCAGCAACAAAATGCTCGTAGAGCTGCCTCGTGTAGCTAAAAGAATTCTTTTTATTTTTAATGCTATTTTACGGCTTGAGTATTACCCTGCAGAGTGGAAGGTGTCCATAATAACAATGGTTCCTAAGCCAGGGAAGGATCACACGAAAGTAGAATCATATCGTCCAATAAGTCTACTGACAACTATTTCAAAACTTTTCGAAAAATTGCTAAAGGCGAATTGGATCCAACGCTTAATAAGGTGGAATGTATTCCTAATCACCAATTTGGTTTTAGAGCGAAACATGGCACCATTGAGCAAACACACAGGTTAGTTAACGTCATAAGAAAGGCATTTGAAGATAAAAAATATTGCTCTGCCTTATTCATCGACGTTTCACAAGCTTTTGATAAAGTATGGCACGATGGCTTAATGCATAAAATAAAGTTTAACTTACATAACCTTATGGAAAGCTATTTATATTGTCGCCAATTTATAATAGAAGGTGATTTCACAAGCTTCGCCCAGCCTATTGAAGCTGGAGTTCCCCAAGGCAGCATATTAGGGCCTATCTTATAATTGATCTACGCATCTGACATGCCGACAAGCACCAACATTCACACTTCAACATTTGCAGATGATACAGCATTCCTTAGCATACATAGTAACCACCAGCAAGCATCAATAAATTTACAGGAACATATCAACAAACTAGAGAAATGGCTAAAGCTTTGGAAAATCAAGGTTAATGAACAAAAGTGTGCCCATGTTACATTCGCACTGCGTCTAGGAACATGCTCACCCATTACTATTAACAATAAAGTAATACCTCAACACAGTGAAGTCAAATACCTCGGACTAACATGGAAGTCGCACATCGAGGCAAAAGTAACGCAGATGAGATTGAAAGCAGTGCAAATTAACTGGCTAATAGGCAGAAATTCGACCTTGAAGCTTGATTGTAAACTTTTGCTGTACAACTCGATTCTAAAGCCAATATGATGCTATGGAATTCAACTATGGGGCACAGCCTCGGCATCTAACATTGAAAAAATTCAAAGAAGTCAAAATAGAATACTCCGTAGAATTACAGACGCTCCATGATACGTTAAAAACTCACGAATCCACGCAGATCTGAACGTACCTTTTGTGAAATCTGAATTTGTGAAGTACGCGACAAGGTATATTAACAAACTTGAAATCCATCCAAATCCACTTGCAGTTAATATCCTTAACTTTGGTGGTCATACCCGTCTGAGAAGGAGGGACACTTTGGCTACCATTAGAGCTCTAAACAGATGACTGAATTTTGAAATAATAATCGCATAAAAATAAATTTTTGTCCAGCACTGGCAGGACTTTAATCACAATTATTTTTTTTATTATTTTTTTGTATTTTTTTATTATTAAGAGAATACTTATTATCATTACATGTCTTATGTAGATTCAATAAATAAAATAATAATGTTAAAAAAAAAAATCCATAGCACATACAAATTTACTTCACACCAGGAGTTTTTACTCTGCCGATCACAATTAATTAACATTCAGTAGAATGCTAAAATAAGGCAAATAATATATGACGGTATTATTTTACCGTAGCACACCGCTGAAATGACATGCAACATGTTCACTTTATTTTGACGCGTAAAATATGCATTTAAATTTGTTTTTGCTCTATAACTTATATAACTGTAAGAAATTGCTCAGCAATTGTTTGTCAAAAAAGTGTTACATTATTTTTTTCGAATTTGATTCCATTGTGTCCATTTTGTGAATATAGTTTCTTAAATCATACAGCCATATTCCGAGCAACGCGATCTGGATGAGTATGTCATTCAGATGTCTTCTCGTCGAGTTGAACAACTTGTTTAATGCTGCCTTGTGTGGTAGTTATGAAAACAAATAAAGACAATTTTTAATTTGTGTTTTTTTTTTTAATTAAAAATATGTAATTTTAAACAAATGAGTTGGTTAAAAATATGTTTCTGGAACGCAAACGGCATCCGCAAACACAAAAATGAAATTGAGCACTTCCTTCTGGAAAAGCAAATCGATAAAATGTTGGTTGCTGAAACTCATTTGACAACCAATAGTTTTTTCAAAATTAATGGCTACATACTGTACGATACAAAAGATCTTCGAGGAAGATCTTGCGGAGGATCGGCAGTTCATATAAAATCCAGAATTAAACACTATTTACTAAGCGAGACACGTGAGGAGTTTCTCCAAGCAACAAACATATGTATTGAATATTTTCATGAAAAAATCGTTATTTCCTCGATTTGCTCACCGCCACGATTTTCAGTAACAGAAAGCCAATAATCACATTTTTTCAAATCACTTGGTCCTCGATTTTTAGCGGCTGGCGACTATAACGCTAAACACACTTTTTAGGGATCACGTTTAATTTACCCCGAAAGGCCGCGCGCTTTTTGACACCATTTCCAAAATGGGTTTAGATGTGGCTTCAAGCAGACAACTCACTTATTGGCCGTCAGACCGACGAAAGATCCCAGACGTTATAGGTTTTGGAGTTATAAAAAAATTTTCTTTCAGATTGGATGCAAGTGGAGCCTTTATTAGATTTGTCATTAGATCACTCACCCACTATAGTCTCTGTTTCGTTCCCCCAGGTGGTTGGTTCTACGTTTTGTGACTTGGCGTTGACCACTGCTCGAGTTAATTGGTTAAAATATAAAAAATAATTGAATACACATTATACGGAAAATATTACCTTGATATTGATGTGTCAAATAAAAAAATTTCTGGACACCTTAATCTAGCCGTACAACTTGCCACCACTAGCCATATAAGATCCAGAAATGTGAACAATAGAACTTATTCGTCTGAAATTGAACAACTGCTAACAGAAAAAAGAAGAGTTAGAAGAGAGTGGCAACTTCGCAGGTCTCCCTAGCTTAAAAGCAGGCTACGGGAGTGCATAACTCAATTAAGAAATCTGCTTGAAGTCCAAAGAATGGCTTCCCTTAAAAATGATCTGGAAGGTCTTGATGGTACCCCTCAATCCGACTACATATTCTCTAAAGCGACAAAAGGTCTGAAAAGACCCGTAGTAGGTAAGTGACCTTTGCGAACTGGAGATTGGGCAAGAAGCGATTCTTAAAAAGGGATGGTGTATGTTAGTCATTTGAAAAACGTTTTAATTACAAATGATACAGTGGATGATGTAGCTGAATTTCCGCCATGCGCTGTTAGACCACCTGTGCCTTTGAGACTTAGTATTCAAGATGTCGAAAACTTTATAAGTAAAGTAAACTCCGAAAAAGTTCCCGGTTTTGATAAAATTACTGGCAAAATGTTTGAACAGTTACCTCGTGTGGCTAGAAGAATTCTTCTTTTTAGTTTAACGCTATCAGTTCGTTCCACTGGTAAAAGATGAATTTTCAAAGTATGCGACAAAGTATATTAGCAAATAATAATTTCATCCAAATCCTCTTGCACGAAATATACTTAATTTTAGCGGTCACACTCGGTTGAGAAGAAGGAATACCGTTGCCCCATCAGATCATTAAATAGGGGATTTTACGGATATAATATGCGGCGCAAAATAAAACTTTTTGTTTTTTGTATTTCGTATTTAGTATTAAGATTTGATTACTTATTGTTAGTTCACATTGTGAAGATTCAATAAATAAATAAAAGTTTAAAAAAATATGTAAAATTCTTTCAACTTTTTATTGATATAAAAAGAAAACATATTAAAGTGTAATTTTGAATAATTTTATTTCCTTTGCAAGTTCAGTTTTAGCAAATTCAATCAGTTCATTTCAGTATAAACATGTGAGTTGAAGTCGCCAATTTTAAGCGATATACGTTTACCAGAACACCTATTTGGCATTTTCAAATCTAAAACGCTTAAATTACACGATGTGCGTTTCTCAGAACATGTTTGTTACGTACATATCTGCCCAAAAAAAGGAGGATTGAAAGAAAATTAGATTCGTACTAAGCGCCCTGGAGACGATCGAATAAACCTGCCAATCACATACAAGTAGGCAGGTGGTGTGAGTGTAGTAGTATTTTTTCGGCTACACTTAAGGCCCATTTAAGGCCCAATTAGCCGACCATAAATGTAGAAATGTAAATGTAGTCGGAACAGCTGATCTTTTTTGTTATATGAGAAACCATGAAAATAGAATTTCATTACGTGTTTACGTGACGTGTTCAGTATGGTATATATTATTGAGAATGGAAGGGTGGCACAAAAGCCCTGTTTTGGTACTCCTTGTTTATTTGATAACTAAATTGTTTAAGTAGTTAAATTTGTATACACACATAATATATTTTAACAAATTTAGGAATTTTCTGTAAAATACGCAAAATGGATATACATACATTGGTAGCATAATTTATATACTGCGCACAATTCTTGCAACTGTCACATTATATGTAACCACGACATTTATTCGCCCGATTTCCAAAAATATATTCCTCAAGCATACATATATTCCTCAAAAATATATTCCTCAACGATAAAATTAATTTTAAAAATTGTTTCATAGTATAGAATTATGCTGATATAAATGTAAGAAAGCAATACAGTATTAAATATAAGTCTGCGATGAAATGAAAATGTAATAACAAACAATTTTTAATATTTTTTAAGTATAATAAACTAACAATAATAAGTATAATAACTAGTATTTTATTATTGTTATATATTAATATTGTTATATATTATAAACAATTGAATTTTATTCGTAGCAACCGTTGGTTGTTACGATTTGTTTTTTGGAAGTATCAAAAAGCAGAGAACAAAAATTCAAATATTTGAGTTTTATTCGCTATATTAGCTTCCAACATTGGTACTAATCAAAAAATTTTAAGCAGCTGTAATTTATTTTTGTAATTTATTTGATATCAGGATATGGACAATGAAAAATTAATTATTTTCTTCAACAATCAATAAAATAAAAATGAAAATCAATACACTTTTTATTCACATGCAATTTTGTTTTTTGTTTATGTCAAAAACACATGATACGGTTTGAAGTGTTCTATAAGTGCTACTACATTTACATTTACGTTACATTTACATCTACGTTACAGTTACAATTTCTACGGTCAGCTAAATGGGCCTTTATGAGTTGTCGGCAATGGATGATGAAAATCAAAAAGTTTTGGTATTTTTATTTGAAAGCTGATTATTTTATCGCCCCCTGTTATGATTGCAAAAAAAAATCATTTCCTTTAGTTTTGCTCTTTGCGCTCCGGTCACATCATTAAGTCTCTTTCAAGTTTTTTACACAGCTGTAACGTAGGTTTTGTCAAATTTGTCTGGATAGTTTTTATTTATAATAAAAGAAACAAAACGTCATAAACAATGCAGCCGCAGAATATGAGAAAACAGCATGTTTTCTTGAACGTAACTGGGACATTCGCCTTGAAAGAAAAATTTAAATCAAGTTTTGTTCAATATTTAAATTAAAAGAAAACTTGGACGTATGACGCCCAAGCTATGATTGATTTTATGTGATTTTGAGGAAAAAAATATTGGGTATTTTGTGTCAACATCCAAATGTTTATTTGTACGTTTCTTTTAAAACCACTTTATTTACGATTTTATTTGATAGTCTACAAGGCGTTTCAAGTGTTTAAAATTTATATAATTTTTTTAATATTCGCGCCATAAGCGAATATTTACATGTACTCGTACATGTACTCTATATATTGTTAACTTTTAACATTCAATATACATTATGCATTTCATTACCTTGTAGTGTGGAAGGTGTTGGACTAAATTTTGATAATCTGAGCAGTGTCGAAGGTAAATACACTGGGCACTGATCAGTTTTAACTAATTTAAATGCTGTAATAGAGTTTCCTTTGGTCTTTCATGTTATTATTGTTAAAGTTAAACCTCTACAAACACTACTCCCTCTTTCCTCCTCATCATAACCTATTTTCCCAAATCCAGTACAATGCACTGCAAATGTAGGGCTCATCCCCTGAGTACTGGTCCAAGATAAAAAAAATGTGCGTTATTGAGTGATTACAGTAGAGCTACAATTGAGAAAACTGTGGGTGAACTAAAATAAAATAAAGTAAAGTAAAAAACATTTTTGCTTTAATGCATTCTACTCCTTTCAGTCTTCCTATACCTTTTTTTCTTATATGTTTTTTTGCCGGTCTTAAGCAATGCACCTTCATGTAAAATCCGATGTTGAAACCAATACAACCGTGAAAACCAGGGTTGTCAACTATTTATAGCTAAAACGCGCCGTGAACTTACCCAAAAAGCAAACAAATAGCCAAAGTTTGAAGAAGAAACAAACGTTTAAAATTTTCTTTTTTATGTCTGTAGTTGACCCTTACGAGGTCTGATAAAAAAATAATCGTCATATTCAAATTTCGTGAGTTACGTATGTTCGATTTACAATTTTTCTTCTGTTAGTACACATGTTTGCCCACTGTAAATTCAATCAGTTTTTATGCTATTTTTGCAGTTTTAGTAAAGTGGCTAACTTTTGTACAATGTACAAAAAATACTCAAAATTTACGGAAATGCAATAATCTTAATTTTACTTAATTTTATGTGACGTTTTTACAAATTGGATAAAAGTTTTAGTATCCTTAAATAAATATGCCAAATTTCTTTAAAACGTTTAGTCATTTGCACATGAATTAATTTTTCAAAAACTTATGAGAAAAATGGCAATATTGCCGTCGGCCGATAATTTCTAAACTATAAATTGTTTTACATTGTTTTTTCACACACTGGTCACGTTGTTTTTATGTTGTATTCGACAAGTAATCGATACCAATAAAAAAATTATAAACAAGCTGTTTTTTGCGTTTCCTAGCTGTCTCTATGTCGACATTTCATAGGATCTACCCTAATCATCAGTAGACGTTGGAAATTTTTGAAAGCTATTCTCAAACATTCAACTTTATAGCCCAACAATATAAATATATTATTGAGAATTGAAAAAGAAAAATGTTTCAATAATACCTGTCAAACACAAAAAAAAACATTTTATTTTGCACACGTCTCTTCTTTTCTCTACACCTTTCAAACAAATGAACAACCGTTGGTTGCTACGATTTGTTTTTCTATATCAAAAAGTATCAAAAAGCAGTGAACCAAAACTCAAACAATTGAGTTTTATTCACTCGGATTGCTTGATTTCAATATTGATACCAATCAAAAAATTTTATTTATTCGTAGATTGTTGTGGTATAAAATTGATTGTTTGAAAATATCTTTGAAAAATGTCTAAAGTTTACTGATGTTTAGGGTAGGTCCTATGAAATGTCGACATATAGACAGCTGAGAATCATAAAAGGCAAGCTGTTTATAATTTTTTGATTCGTAGTCGACAAAAATAGAAATTAGTTTAGTTGCTCAAAAAAATTAGCTGAGACAACAACCTGCAGTCGTGTCATCTTCCTGTTGTCAAAATAAATCTTATTTAAATGCATGTATTTTATATTTAATATATTTAAGTCAGTTGTTTGCTGGATTCAATGTGTTTAGTGCTTTAATGAAAACAAATTTAATTTTTGCAAACTTGAACTTTAAGTGAATCATCATAAAATTAGCTTCATATTTTCTAGTCTCAAATCACAAAACCACCGTTTAGCAACCTCTTTTAATCCTTCGCTCGTTGTAAAGAAATCAGACGTTTTACAAGCCTTGAGTTTAAATTTTTTTGTAAATGATTTTATTTATTTTTCTTTTTTTTCAGTTTTTCACTTTCATCTGGGTAAATGTGTAAATAGTGCCACTAACAGCAGGCTAAGAAAAAATAGTGAAAGCAAATAAAATAGAAAAATATGCAAGGTTCAAGGCTGAGTCCTTTCAAGTAAACCTCAATAATTTTACTATTGTACGAAACCTAGCTTTTAGTAAATTCATGTGTGTACAAGAGATTATACATATACATATATGAACGAGTATGTTTCACGATAAGCAGTTTCTTGGTATGTAAATACGCATAAGTGCTGCACAAACAAGAGTGTGTTTTATTTCAAACATCTAAATTGCTTTATTTGTTTGTATGTGTATGATTGTGTGTGTATGTGCAACTTTGGTTATAAGTCTTAAACATTCCCTCGTACAAAGTTTTCATTTATAATTTCATATTTAACTTTTGTGTATGCGTGTTTGCCTACGTACTAAACTTTATGATAAAATATATTATTGCAAAAAGAAAAATAATGGTATTAAGTTTTTTCTTAGCACTTTTGAAGAACAGTGTTCTACAACTCAGTTTGACCTTATTTAATAAAAACTCTTTTGCAATACAATATATTTTCGTACTTCTTGAGTGTTTTTCTTAACATATAATTGTGTTTGCAAGCTTGTGGAAGATAACAAGCAAATTGTACTTAAACAACTAACATTTTTAAGCATAAAATACATGAAAGATACAAGACTTTAGAAACCAGGTTTTCTTTTCATTGGCGAACGAAAAATTATTTTGTTCACAAGTATATTAGAGTGAAGATATAGGATTGTTTTCTACAGAAAGTTTGATGGAGTTTACTTTTGACTTCAATTACTATTTTTATTCTCTAAGCGAATTCTACAAACCTAACGAATTTGTTTTTTATTTTTTGTCTAATATACATATATTATGTGATAATATATTTATAGCGAAAAACTTCGCAATAATCTTTACATAGCCGTACACAACAAAAACTATTGTATTTACTAAAGTTAAAGGTAATAATAATAATAAGAATAAAGTTTTATAAATTATATTAGCTTCTAACATTGATACCAATAAAAAAATTATAAACAACTCGTTTTCTATGTTTCTCAGAATATCTTTCAAAACTTGCCAAAGTCTACTTATGGTTAGCGTAGCTCCTGTGAAATGTCGTCATATAAACAGCTGGGAAACATAGAAAACAAGCTGTTTGTAATTTTTTATTGCTATCAATGTTAGAAGCTAATATAGCGAATAAAACTCAATTGTTTGAATTTTTGTTCTCTGCTCTTTGATACTTTCAAAAAGCAAATCGTAGCAACCAAGTCCCAATTTTCACGAGGCAATTTTAGTTAAGCAATTCTTATAAAATTTTCTTTTAAACTTGCTTTTATGTTCAGACACAGCAATTTTACTTGAGCAACTTCCGTTTAATTTTCACTTCTTTTAAATTAACACTGCTGTCTATTTTTTGAGGTTGTCCACAATATTTTTTTTTTTCAAATGAATGAATATATCACAATTTTGCGCCAATATTACTTTCATCATGGACAATACATAAAATAAACACAAATGAAAAAAAATGTAAAATTTCTGGCATTACCAATGATAGCACAAAACGACTTTCCGAGTACAAGCAAGTCTGTACTCATTTTTACACTCACCACTCTTTTCTCACGTATTTGTCCACAAACTCAAGAACTGCGCAACTAAAGTTGCCATGTAAAAGTTGGAACCAACGGTTGTTCATTTGTTGGAAAGGTGTAAAGAAATATAGAGACGTGTATAAAAGAAAAAACTTATTATTAAAACATTTTTCTTTTTAAATTCTAAATAATATATTTAGATTCTTGGGATATAAAATGAGAATATCTCTCAAAAATTTCTAAAGTCTCGTATTCGTACTTGAAATAAGAACAATTGAGCATATTATTATTTACTCTATTAGCTTCTAATATTTAATTATTAGAAGAAAGAATATATACAGCTTGTTTGCGTTGCTTAGCCGTACATGTGTCGACATTTCATAGTAGTTAGCCCAATCAATAGGAGACTTGGAAAACTTTAAAACATATTTTCTAATATAAACAGAAAATAATTCAATGGCTCGGTGGCTGAGCGATTAAGGCAGCCGTTCATGATACGTCGTATCCCGACTTCAAACCCGAAAATGGGTGCTGATGAATAGTGTAGCGACTACGAAACAGCTAATTGTTTGATTATTATTTTTCTTGTCTTCTTCAATCACAAATTATTGATCACAGCAGATTTATATTGTAAAAAATTCTTCTTAAGAAAAACTTTAGAAAGGAAAAACTTGAACTAAGACCCGATGTTCAAAACCAAAAAAATTTAATAAAAAAATTGTAAAGATCATCAAAAATTCATTATTAAATTACAAAAATTTGTATGTTAATAACTAAGAAATAAATTCCGCGTGTTCAGAGACAGAAACGCTTGGCGGCTGAGTGGTTAAGACGGCCGTTCATGTCACGTCATGACCCGAGTTTAAATCCGAAAATGGGTGCTGATGAGTAGTGTAACGGCTACGAAGAATTCTTCTAGCTACAAGAGGTAACTGCTCAAGCATTTTACCAGTAATTTGATCAATGCCTGGGATTTGTCTTATTGATAACATTTTCGACATCTTGAAAGTTAAATCTCTGCTGCAGCATCCGCTGTATAATTTCTGGTAAAAACATTTCTCAAATGGTTAAGATACACCATTCCCTTTTCAGAGTCGCTTCTTGCCCAGTCGCCAGTTGAAGTTCGCAAAGTTGGCTTACCTACTATGGGTCTTTTCAGACTTTTTGACGCTTTCTATAGAGAATAGGCGGATTGAAGAGTACCATTAAGACCCTCCAGATAATCTTTAAGGGAAGCCATTCTATGGATTTCAAGCAGATTTCTTAATTGAGTTACGCATTCCCGTAGCCTGCTTTTAAGCTGGGGAGATCAGCGAAGTTGCCACTAACTTCTAACTCTTCTTTTTTCTGACAGTAGTTGTTCAATTTCAGCCAAATATGTCCTGCTGTTCTCATTTCTGAATCTTATATGGCAAGTGGTAGTAGCATGTTGTACGGCTAGTTTAAAGTTTTCAGAAAATTCGTTAACTGATAAGATAATTATAACGATATATTATCAAATTTCTATTTAGCAATATTATTTAAATATATATTCGCTGTCGACCAAAATCAGCTGTTAGGTTTAATGTGTATTGCCAGGTACACAACAGAGAACTTCAACTCAAAATTTTTTTTTTCATATTAAAGAATAACGAAAAATTCAGTGATGATTAAAAATCATATTCATTATGCTACATACATGAAATTCTGATTATGAGCCAAATTAACAAAATCATTTTATGAACAAATTCGCACAGGCAAGGCAAGGGCGTGGAGTAAATTCATCATGCCCAAACGCTCTTATTCTTATTAACGTATACAACATGTTTGAATCGAACTCTATGTAGCTTAAGCGATATGGTATACGAACAATGCAAACAACATGGACAATAGAGTGGGTCACTTATGTATGGGAAAAAAATAAAAGTGAATTAATAAAGTTCTAATAGTAAAATTTTGCTGTTTGAGGCATAAAAAGGTAATACTTACTTGAAAAAAAAATGTTCAATTAATCTTTAGCCCGCGGCTTAAAGTTTCTACCATTTTTAATACAAGCACTTTTTTTAAACTTTAATATTTTAAATATTTTATTTTGTTATTAATTACATTAATTAATACAATTTCACAACAAATTGCTACACTGTAGTTTTATTTGAGAAAAATATTACGCTTTAAATGTAATTTAATTATTTTTTGACCATAAACTCTCTTTTGCTCTCGAATCTGGGCATAATTTTTCTTGATTCAAGTTTTGTTTGTATTAAGTCCTCTCTCGATTTCCTATCACATAAGGACATGGATGCTTCTGTCACTATTTTCACAGTGCGTTCTAAAGCTTGCATATGACATGGTAGTTTTAAAAAAGTCATGTTTTTTCCATCTAGAGCTCTAATAAATACGTTTAACTATTTATTAGTGACATTCCGAAGATCTGGAGGATCAAAAACGTTTGCTGCCGATTTGTTGTGTCAGTATAGTTATTCTAATTAAAATCTATATTCGGTACTTGAAATACGCATGACTGCTTTCCAGTACATGAAGAGTTTCGAGCTTCTAGAATTTTCTTTGTTTCGAGCTCTCTCACTTTTTTATTTTCGTTCGACAACATTGACAGGATCAAATTTTCTTAATGGGAAAAATAGGCGCTGTGTTGAATTGAGGGATCTATTATTTGTTTATACTCTGCTAATAGATATTGAGAACTTTTGACCAATTTCCAAAATTTTTAGACCCATCTTTGCAAGTTGGATTGGTTTTTATCTTGAACCAGACTGGGGCGTAAATTTTAACGCAATATTCAGCTAATACTTTTAGATTATTCGATGGGTTTGATGTGGAAATGTACCTCAAAATTCTGTTTGCTTTTGTTAACCATCTTGCATGGGACAATTTTCCCGAAGATCTGTTAGCTAAATAATTGGGACATTGTCCAGGAATAACGGATATAGTTATTTCATACAAATATTCTGAACTTAGGTCTTCGATCTTTACTTTCGAAAGTTCACTTTGTATCTTTTCATATTTAACGATTGGAAAGTCTTTGCAATTTCCTAATAAATTACCAATAGGGCCAAATGGGCCTGTAGTCGCTCCATCCAGTTTATTAAAAAGACGCCTTAGAGGTAATTCATTTAAGCGAAGCATGCAAATAACCCACTACAAGGGGCGCTGAAGCCTTTCTTCGAAAAGTTTAATTACGCCACTAAACTTTCCAGTGTTGACGACATATTACCAAGTTTAATGTTCTTTGACAAAAGCAGGTCAAAAATCACTTTTTCAATACTTTTAGACGTGACATTTAGAAGTACTGCGTAACCAATGTAAAGTGAATTTTTGTTTAAGTCCTAGAGAACTTAAAAGCCCTTAGGATACAGTTATTATTATGTTGCCTCTACAACATCTGCAATGAAAACACACAGAAAAAAGTTTGTACAGTACAAGTAATGAGTGGACTAATGTGTTAAACTTTGAGGTCCACACGCGGGCTGTTACACTAAAAATAATTATGCAATATTTTATAGGTTTCTTATTGACGAAGTAAGACAGCTTTTTTTGCTATTAGAAGTTAATTTGAAGAAAAAAATTTTTTGACCCAGCCTAATGAACAAGTTTGATCATTTTTGTTTGTTTTTTTATTGTTAAACAAGTGTCGGATGAATGGATAAAATTTTGTTGCACATGCAAAGGAGAACAAATAAAAAATAATAATTAATATTATTTCGTATATCAAACTGTAAATAACATTCCAATTTTGCCATAGACAACACGAATAGACCAAAAAACCAATGTAAATTAATATGAAAAAACTTGCCTTTGTTGATAGAAATGAACGAACTCATGCACAATGATTTTTAGTTTTTTGTACCTCAATGCCTATCAAAATTTTGAGTGTCGAGTAAAAAAAAAAACAAACGCACGAGTTGACAAGTTTGATCAGACCTATTAAAAAAATAAGCAAGTGTTCAACCTGCACGTGGTTCGATTGCCTAAAATGAACAACGCATAAAAAAGTTCAAGCACGTTTGATTATGAAATATGTCGAATAAATTTACGGTTATCGGATCGTTAGAAGTTACAGAATCGCACTACAAGCCATCAAACTCTATTAATCGCTACACAGTGTAAATTTCGTTTATGTTTTCGAAGTTTACCATAATCAATATTTAATGAAAACTCTTTTGAACAATTTTATAGTTTAATTTACCAATTACCAAACGAGTTCACGCACCGTCATAAGTACGAATTTCACTTTTAAGTATCCGCATTTATTGTAATATTTGACAAACTTGGCATGATCGTTTAAAAGCAAAACACGCTCTAAAAGCAGCAAATTTTATAATAAGAAATGTTTCTTTTTTTTCGAAAATTTGTATAATACAAGATTGTCTTACTTTGTGCATATAATATGGTGCGCTTTCCAGATTATAGCTCCGTGTTCTGATTGCGCTCTACAAAATGAAGCGTAAAAAATTTTGACAATTGAATACTATTTTCTTATATAAAAACAGTTACAGATTTCAGTAAAGCCTTTGACAGTGTTGACCACGTTCTTTTACTTAAAAAACTTGATGGTTTGGGGTTCTATAAAACTACTGTAAATTGGGCCAAATCATATCTTGTTGGTCATCAACAACGTGTACGTTTCAATAATTATATATCTAAATCTATACCTGTAAGCTCTGGAGTACCGCAGGGAAGCCATCTAGGACCAATTATTTTTATATTGTTCATTTATTACTTTTTTTTAATTCTTTTATTGTTATATTTAGTATTAAGATTTGAATACTTATTGTTAGTGGTATTTTTCAATAATTTCTAAGAGTTCCTCTTTATTAAAAACAACTTTTAAAAATTTTGAACAATATACAAAATTTTCTTTGTTTGATTTCGGAAAGAAATGCATTAGAGTTTTCTGAAAGCTTTTAAGGATTTCATAGTTCTCGCAAAAAATAGCTGCAGTTCCTTTAATTGGTAGTATTTGTTTTAAAAGTTTGATGATTCGTTCCTCACCCTACTCTTTTATTGTTATTATATATCTAAATTTGGTTTTGAATAAAGTTTCCCTTTTATATTTATAACGCTTTCCTAGATTTATTATTATCTGATTTTTATAAATGTTTATTGGAGAATCTGATATAAAAATATCGTCATAATTTCCATTAGCATTGTGAGTTGTAGCTAGATTAGTTTTAATCGATTTTTGTTCTTCCGTCAGTACGTTCACTTCAACACGACTTAAATAATCAGCAACTTTATTTGTTTTCACCTTAATATATTCGATTTCAAAATCATATTCGTTAAGTTGTATTTTCCATCTTTGTAATTTCATATTCGGTTCTTTCATTGAATCTAGCCATATTAGTGGTCTATGATCCGTCTGAATCTTAAATTTTCTTCTAAATAAGTATGGTCTAAAATATTTTGCTCCCCAAACTATAGCCAGTAATTCTTTTTCAATAGCACTATAATTTAACTCATGTTTGTTTAAAGTACGTGATGCAAAAGCAATTGGATGACCATTTTGGGATAATACTGATCCTAACGCTTCCTTGCTAGCATCAGTAGTCAATACAAATAGTTTATCAAATAGAGGATATGATAAAACTGGGGCACTGGATAAAATTGTCTTTAATTTATTAAAAGAATCGATCCTTAACATTAATTGTTACACCTTTCTTTAAATTTGAAGTCATTGGTAAAACTATTTGGCTATAATCCTGTATAAATTTTCTGTAAAATCCGGTAATACCTAAAAATGATCTGATTTCTTTGATAGTTCTTGGCAGTGGAATTTTTTTAATGATGTTCACTTTTTCTTGGTTAGGTTTTATGACTTCAGGAGTTATAATATGTCCAAGTTATTCCGATTCATGTTGAAAGAAATTACATTTATCAATTTGAACTTTGAGATTATAATCAGATAATCTTTTAAAAATTTGTTTCAATGATAAAACATGTTCTTCAAGAGAAGTAGAAAATACTAAAATATCACCCATGTATACAACGCACTTATTATTAATATAGTCATGTAGAACTTCATTCATTACACGTTGAAATGAAGCTGGAGAATTTTTTAATCCAAATGGCATTCTGTTAAACTCATAGTGACCGTTTGGTGTAGAAAATGCAGTTTTGTGACTATCTTCAGGTAAAATTAAAATTTGATGGAAGCCTTTTGCTAAATCTATTGTACTAAAATATTGGGAGTTTCCTAATTTCGAAAACTACTCTCAATTTTTGTTTTCCTGAATTGTCAATCTTTTTAGGAACAACCCAAATGGGAGCATTATACGCACTATTAGATTTGCTTATTATACCTGATTGTAACATTTCATTAATTTGCTTGTCTACTTCCACTTTATGTATTTCTGGAATCTTCAAAGTTCACTTTGAAGATTCATTAAATAAAAAACGCTTAACAAAAAAAAAAAAAAAAATATTGTTCACCAATGATCTACCATCTGTCATAAAATTTTCCAATATTCTAATTTATGCAGACGATGTAAAAAAATGTTTCAACATGTGGGCTCTAGAATTTGCTAACTCCACAGTTGTGAAGCAATTGTATGCATCTTTAGTCAGGCCAATACTGGAATATTTTTTTTTTTTTTTATAATTCAATTATTTATTGTATCTTCTAAAAGAACTAACAATAAGTATGCAAATCTTAAAACTAAAAATTCATTAATTAATATGGAAAAAAAATTAATTAATATTGAAAAATTTTATTTACTTAGGTCCAACCAATGCTAGACGAAAAGTTGTTTCTTGCGTGTATTTTGTTGGTAAATCACCTTTCCAACGCTCTGATGGTTGCAAGGGTGTCCATTCTTCTCAGTCGAGTGTGGCCACCAAAGTTAAGGATGCTACGTGCGAGAGGATTCGGGTGAGACTCCAGCCTGTTAATGTACCTTATCGCGTGTTTTGAAAATTCGTCTTTCACTAAGGGTACACCTAGGTCTTTGTGAATTCGAGAGTTTTTAACATACCATGGAGCTGCAGTAGTTATACGGAGAATTTTATTCTGGCGCTTTTGAATTTTCTCAATGTTAGATGCAGAGGCGGTACCCCACAATTGAATTCCATAGCTCCATATTGGCTTTAGGATTGCGTACATACATACAACAAAAGTTTGCAATCTAACTTCAAGATAGAATTTCTGCCGATGAGCCAATTTAGTTGCACCGTTTTTAATTTCATCTGGGTGACTTTAGCGTCAATGTGAGACTTCCACGGGAGCCTACGGTCGAGGTGAATACCAAGGTATTTGACTTCAGTGTGTTGCGGAACAATGTAGTTGTTGATTTTAATAGCCGAACAAGTTTTTCTACGTAGTGTGAATGTAACATGGGTACATTTTTGTTCATTTACTTTTATTTTCCAAAATTTCAGCCATTTCTCCAATATAAGAATATGTTCTTGCAAAATTTGTGATGCTAACTTATAGTCTTCATGGACACTGATGAATGCTGTATCATCTGCAAAAGTTGAAGTGTGAATTTTGCAGCTCGTTGGCATATCTGAAGCATAAATCAAATATAAGGTTGGACCCAATATGCTACCCTGGGGAACTCCAGCTTCGATTGGTTGAGCCGAACTTTTGA
Organism: Thecocarcelia acutangulata; assembly: GCA_914767995.1. Lineage (NCBI taxonomy): Eukaryota > Metazoa > Arthropoda > Insecta > Diptera > Tachinidae > Thecocarcelia > Thecocarcelia acutangulata. The sequence continues at coordinate 52,132,372 of OU612096.1, read as the reverse complement.
AATCACCTTCCTTAATGACGAATTTCCTGTCATATAAGTAGCTCTCTAACAGCTTGTGCGTGTTTGCAGGCAAATTTAATTTTATTTTATGGGTTAAGCCTTCGTGCCACATTTTGTCAAAAGCTTTGGAAACGTCAATAAATAGAGCTGAGCAATATTTTTTATCTTCGAACGCGTTTCTGATAACATTCACCAGCCTGTGTGTCTGTTCTATGGTGCTATGCTTAGCCCTAAAACCGAATTGATGGTTAGGAATACATCCTACTTCATTCAATATTGGGGTCAACCTCGTCATTAGCAATTTCTCGAACAGTTTTGAAATTGTTGGCAATAGACTTATCGACCTATATGACTCAACTTTTGTAGGATCCTTTCCTGGTTTTGGTATCATAGTAATGACAGACACCTTCCACTCAATAGGAAAGTATTCGAGACGAAAAATAGCATTAAAAATAAAAAGGACGAGTCTTCTAGCTACTCGGGGTAACTGCACAAGCATTTTGTTGGTAATTTTATCAATACCAGGAGCTTTTCTGGGGTTTAAGTTACTAATAGCATTATCGATATCTTGAAAACGAAGTCTGAAAGGTACGGGTGGTCTAACGGCATATGGCGGCATATCAGCTTCATCATTCAGTCCGTCAATGGCAAACACGTTTCTCAAGTGGTTAGCGTACAGCATTCCCTTTTCGGAGTCACTTCTGGCCCAATCCGCAGTTGGAGTACGCAAGGGTGGCTTAGATCTAATGGGTCTCTTTAACCCTCTTGCTGCTTTCCATAAAGAATAATCGGATTGAGGACTACCATCGAGGCTTTCCAAATAGGTTGTGAGGGAAGCCACTCTTTGGACTACAAGCAAATTTCTTAATTGATTTACGCATTCTCGAAGCCTAGCTTTAAGCTGGGGAGACCTGCGAAGTTGCCATTCTCTTCTGATTCTTCTTTTTTCTGAAACAAGGTGTTCGATTTCAGAAGAACAAGTTCTGCTATTCATATTTCTAAAGTATGTAGTGGTAGCATGTTGCACTGCTTTTATAATATTTTGGGAAAAATCATTAATTGACTCATCAATATCCTCTGGAGTTCTCAAAGATATATTTTCCGTACAATGAGTACTTAAATATTTTTTATATTTTAGCCAATTCACTCTAGACTGGAATACACCTAGGTCGGTAAATGGGGATCCAATGTTCTGGGGGAAACATATAGAGACCATAGTAGGTGAGTGATCGGAGGACAAATCCAATAAAGGCTCCACATGCATCCATTCTAAGGGGACTTTTTTTACGATTCCAAAGTCAATAACATCTGGGATCTTTCGCTGGTCAGATGGCCAATAGGTGGGACTCCCGCTGGAGATTACATCTAAACCCAATTTTGATATAGTATCAAAAAGCACACGACCTTTCGGGGAGATTAATCTTGAGCCCCAAAATGTGTGTTTAGCATTATAGTCACCAGCAGCTATAAATCGGGATCCAAGAGAAGTAAAAAAATTTGAGTAATGGTTTTCTGTAACTGAAAGCCGAGGCGGGGAATAAATTGATTAAATTACCAATTTACTGTGAATGTGTTCAATACAAATATTTGTTGCTTGAAAATATTCTTCACATGTCTCATTTAACAAGTAATGTTTAATTCTATTTTTAATTAGAATAGCCGAACCTCCACAAGATCTTCCACGTGGATCTTTAGTGTCATATAGTATATAGCCATTTATCCTGAAATAACTTCTTGGCGTCAGATGAGTTTCAGATTTGATATCTGACTTGCCTTTCCCTCAGGAAGTGTTCAAGTTCATTTTTATGTTGACGTATGCCGTTTGCGTTCCAGAAACATATTTTTAAATAAATCATTTTTTTAAAATAGCCTGTAAAATAGTTGATTGCATTTTTAGCATTTCCTGCATCATGGTGGTCATAGATGCCGTAAAAGTATTTATTGATTGAACCAAAGTCTGCAATGTGGCTTCAAGGTTGCTAAAATATGGGTCGGGCTGTTGAGACTTGGACTTCTGATTCGCGTTTGGTATATTAGTTTTAACCACATTGGCATAAGAAACTTGGTTAGAGCTTGGAACATTTATTTGGGTTGTTGACTGACCTGCTTGAGGAAAATTGTTGCTTGAAATTGAATACTGGAATATGGCTCGATTATATGGGACCCTTTTTATAATATACATAGAGATCGAATTGAGTTAATCCAAAAACAATTCCTGCTTTTCATCCTACGCAATATCTACCCCAACACTGTAGCCAACTTCCCATCCTGTGAGTCCAGACTGCAACAAATAAAGCTGCCTTCTTTGACAAGTCGAGGAAGAAGTTTAATTGTCATTTTTGTCTTCAAATTGATTAACTGCAATATCTGCTCGGAGTATCTGGTGTCCAAACTAAATTTCGATGTTCCCCAGCGTAGTCTTCATCAATATCAAAGTGCTTTATTACCGTCAGAATTATGCGAATGCAGATCCCTTTCGTAGATTATGCTGTTGTTTTCATGAACTGTACCACGTTATTGATTTTTCGATGAACTTAAATTTTGTTAAGCGTAGTATAATCTTAGTATTAAATTCCAGTAATGCACAATTTTTTCTATTGCTTATAAATTTTTGTGATTCCAGCAATTAGTTATTTTTTTTATTTTTTTATTATTAATTTTTACCAGTAAAAAAATTATAAATAGCTTGTTTTCTATGTTTCCCAGCTATCTATATGTCGACATTTCATAGGAACTACCCTAATCATCAGTAGACTTTGGAAATTTTTGAAAGATATTCTCAAACATTCAACTTTATATCCCAACAATCCAAATAAATTGCTGAGAATTTAAAAAGAAAAATGCTTTAATAATATCCGTCAAAACACAAAAAACAAGCTTTTCTATTTATAAACTATTATAATTTTTTTACTGGTATAAATGTTAGAAACTTAAATAGCGAATAAAAAACTTAATTATTATTAATTTTTGTAATTTTTTAAACTCATATGCGTGTACATATATAGTAAATGCCTGTAAGGAGTTATTCCCCATAGGCATAAATTAAATAAATGAATAAATAAATAAATAAAAAAGTCGAGTTCAATTTGATTCGGTGCCACCGAAATTTAAAAAACGCTGCGAAAATTTAAAAAATCACGCCACGCACCGACTAAAGAATTTTTCGCACAAAAAATTTTAAAAACTACCAAAAACGGTGCGAAAAGCATCGAGTTGACAACGCTGGTTGTAGTCCATTATTTGCGTTGGCTTGGATACATAAAGTGTATTTGATGGTAAACACTGCAATTATAATTTCAATAACAACTCCTACTTCAGAAAAAGCTGTCGTAAAAATTGATTTCGATTCTTAAATGAAAACTATTTTAAAAGAAACTTGAACAAATAATGATTTTCAACTACATGCTCTGTAGCTGACTTTCCTCTTGGATAACAACCTTCAAGGCAACTGCTCAAATTGTGAACCCGAGCAATTACTATTTAATTTCATTACGCTTCGTTTAAGAACAAATAAATACAACTTTCAGAAAATAAATGCAATTTTAACTCATTTGTAAGAGTATTTCAAGGTTTAAGTGGAAACCAATTTGTGCGGGATTCTGTTTTTGCTTTTACAGTTTTTTAAGCATTTTTAACTCAATTCGTTAAGGAAACTTTTTGGTTCCATAATCATTTCATGTTTGAAACTGAAACGACGTTAAAAAATGAAAACATTATTAAAGCTGAAGACTTTTTAGCTTATTTTAAATTCCCTTTCGAAATAATTTTGTAGATATTTCAAGTAGGGCAGAAACCGACGGCAAACATTTTCCTACCTTAATATATATGTAGGTACGTATGTATGTATAACTAGGTATTTACTCGTATATTTGTAAACTTATATGAGTGTTTCAGATGGAAGACAAATTCGCCATTTATTTCTGTTAATGTTCATAGACGAAGTAATGATGTTTAGTTATATAAACAATTCTTTTAGCTTGTTTCTTTAACTGAAGAACTTGAAAAATAAAAATAGTAATCAGATCAAACAATATAAAACTTACAAATTCTTTTAGATAAAAAAGTTAAGTAGCCAATCCAAAAGCATGCTAAGGGATTTATTTGTTATTCTATTGTTGTCGTTTTCTAAAGCACATTTAATTTAGATTGTTGCATAAATTTCCAGCATGAAGTTAGAAGAAATTATATTCTTATATAAGTTAGAAGAAATTATATTCTTGATGTTAAAACATGTATGGTTGGGATGATAATATGTAGAGAGCTCAGTACCGTTATTGAATTGTATGGCTACAGCTAAAAATGTTGTTACGACGACATATCGCTCCTTTATTGCAACATAGTCATAACGCTAAAAAGCTTGTTTCGAGAAAAACACATTTCAAACTTTTAGTTGCCATACAAGTCTTAGAAATTTTTTTTAGAAAATATCTCCTAAAGAAAACAGTTTAAAGGTAATTTAAATAACTATTATCCTAAGGGGCTTGCCTCGACGGAGGCTGCGTTCTGCTGTGGCGGGTCTGACGGGACATTGCCACATAGGGACGCAGGCAAGGAGGTTAAATCTTCCATTTAATGACTTCTGTAGAAGTTGCAGAGACGAGGAGGAAGAAGAGAGCGTTGAGCACTTCCTCTGTCAGTGTCCAGCTCTTTCTTATATAAGGGCATTGTACCTAGGCAGACCAATGCTGCATGATTTGATGGAGGTATCGGAATGCGATGTAAGTGGATTGGACTCCTTTATCCGATCCTCGAGTTGGTTCTAAGCCAGTGATATGTAGATCTACTGAGATACGTATCATATCCAGGCAACACAACGGGACCTGACTGTACCCAAGTGGGCTGGCTTTATAATAGCTGGCAGCCTGTTAAACCTAACCTAACCTAATTTAAATAAAATTTTGCCACAATATAAATGGTAGTACTGTTAACAGTTCTGCATTGTTAACTCGAAAAGCTCATTTTTTGAGATATGACTGTGTTGCAATAAAGGAGCGATATCTGTAATAAACTTTTACAATGAAAATGTACTGTATGGTGCCTGCTGACACAGTTCAGAACAATGGAGCAATAGTGACTTGGAAAAACTGAAATCTCCTGATAATAAGTTGTACGAAATGCAAAGACTTTAGAACTGAGAGTCGACGCTTAAGAAAAAAAATTTGCCGCCCGCAATAACTATGCTAAGTTTTTATCCAATAAGATTATAACACCAAGAACTTTTGTAGAGTTCCAAGTAAATATGCTATTGCCACACTATCCATACTAATATTATAAACTATCATGTCATTGTAAGAGCCAATCTTATTTTTGGCCTGCCCAACCTAATATTAAAACCAACCAAATATTAATATTCTTTCCAACTGTAACAAATTTATTGCCATGCATATCATTAGCATACTCAATAATAGTCTGGCCTTATAGTTGAAATATACGGTCGCTGCCGCATTGTTAATATAAGTGGATTTGATCAAATAATGGTTTACCATAAAAAATGTAGGCAGCCGCAAGGCTTTCGTATAAATACTTTTATTTTTTCTCGTCTACTAAAGCTATTTTTCTTAACTTCAATTCTATTCACATACTTATTTCTAAATGCTTACAATACTTTCAACATGTCTGTTTAGTTATATTTATATACGAGTACAGTGGTGGACATGTAATTAAAGCATAAATGTGACCTTTCATTCTTTCGGTATTTTATATGATCTATTGTTATTTCAACGGAACTTTTCTACTGTCTTTACATTCATCTTTTGTTCAATTTTTCAATTTTCTTTAAAAAGGAAGTCATTATTTAGTGAAAGGAATATTTTTCAAGTGGATACATAATTAAAACATGTCCAGTTCTGCTATTTAAATAAAGTTATTTTAATATCTAACTTCGCTTTGTTGCGAAAAGTTGGTGATAAGTTTGCTTTAAATGATATCAGTAAAATTATATACCTATATTAGCCACTAGGTATGGGAAAAAGACCAAGCTACTTCGAAGAAGAAAGGAAGGTAATCATTAATCTCAGAGGCTCCGAGAAGACGATGAATGACTTTTCTGAATTACTTATTTGATCTAGAGGAAATTTTAATGAATTTGAGAACTCAAATCATGTACCCAGATCCTCCAAATCCCGTAAAAGCACAGCCAGAGATGACAGAATAGTCGTAAGTGCCTTTAAAGCTAATCGATTTAAAAGCTCTTAGCAGCTAAAAGTTGAATTAGAGTCTTCATATGGTATCTATAAATCATCTAGAACTATTCAACAGTGGCTTAATGAAAGTGCCTTACGTGGATACATCGCACAGAGAAAAGTTTCGTCTCAAAAAAAAAATTTTAAATCCGGATTGTATTTTGTCAGAAACAACATTAAGAAACCAACGAGTGCTTGAAAAACTATTTTATGGAGTGACGAAGCTAAGTTTTTCTGGTGGGGTTTAGATAGAAAACGCTATGAATGGCTTCTAGTTAACCAACAACACAATCTCAGATATATCATCAAAACAATAAATTAATTTACTATCAAAAATGGTTTAATTATGTATCCACCACTGTATATTACATATTAATGAATAGTCAAACTTACTAAATACTAAATATTTACTTATTTATAAAAAAAATTGTCATGTTTATTAGGCTGTTATTGCACTAATTTCTCGTAAGAGCTTAATAAACATTTTCTTTTTTTTTTAGCTTTTATTTATTTATTGAATCTTCACAATGTGAACTAACAATAAATATTCAAATTTTATTACTACTTTAATAATAAAGATGAAACGATTTTTATAAATTAGGCCGTTACAACATTTATAATATAACTTTATAATTTTTAAATTAGATTTTTGGTTTGTACATTTATACATTAGATTTTAGTTTAAGTTTTTCTGTTCTTAAGTTTTTTCTTAAGTTAAGTTTATTTGATTGAAGAAGACAAGAAAAATAATATTCAAATCTTTAGCTAGCTGTTTTCGTAGTCACTACACGCAGTGTTGCCAGGAGATTTTTTGTGAAATCCTTACCATAGCGCATAAAAATCGTTATTTCTCCCTACAATCAAATAAATGTTTCCCTACATTTTTCTTTACGCAATTTTTCATTTAAATTTTATTTTAAATTCAGATAGGTAGAACATTTTACTAAAAAGTAAATTAGTTAAATTAGTGTAGAAAACTTCATATGATTAAAAGTCTTGTATGCGTTTAGCTATATAAATAAATTCTTTTAAGTGATTTGGTCTACATTCTAAACGGGCATATGCGTTTTGTGGTGAAATAAGTAAGAATATACCAACGTTAACATAAATGCAGCTTTGCAAGAGTTGGAAAGCCCCCATCTCAAACTAGTTTCATCAATATGCGAAGTTTATTAAATAATTACATGTAGTAGCACATTGTTTATTCCATTATATCTTTACGACGAGCAGTACTTATGTGAAATTTGTTAAAACCATTAACAAACTTAAGTTTGGGAAAAATTCTAGCTAGGGCGTTTCTACTGAGACCAACGATATAGAGATATCCAATCCTTTAATATACACATCTAACATCTAATATTCATGCAATTAATTAAAACCCTTGCAAATGAGATCTTAGAATGCATATGGAATTTGAAATTTCGTGGTTTGGCTCGTTTCTATTTTAGTACGTCCGTTGGTAGCTATAGAAAAAACTCCTCCCATCAGTTTTAATACGATTTTAATGATTTTGGTGTAGTTGGGAAACACTTATTGTTAAAATATTTAACGTTGTATATATATTGGATGAAAATGCATCGATATCCAATTTGAGCAACGATTTTTTATCATATTCGAAAAAATTATAATAGTATAATAATAAATAATATTATTAATCATATCATAATAAATAATACTGTTAGTGATAGTTGGAGAAATTATAATAGTATAATAGTGTTAACCATTTCTGATAATTTAAAAATTCCCTACAATAAGCCTAATCATATAAAATCTGTCCTTTTTTTCCCTACATGTGGAAATAAGCAAATAAATCTTTACAAAAAGGGAAAAATCCCTACGCTTGGCAACACTGACACTGCTCATCAGCCCCCATTCGGATTAAAACTCGGGTCATTACGTATCATGACCCGATGGCCTTAACCACTCAGCCATCGAGCCATTTATTATTCTCTATCTATATTCATTTCACATTGAATCATATATGCATTTTGTTAATTGCTCGCATTGGTTGTGCAGCGTTTGCTGTCTCTGAATAAGCGCTACTTCTTTTTTAGTTATTTACATACATATTTTTGTATTTTAATAATTCTTCGTATCCAGAGATGTAAATGTAAATATTGATTTGTTGGATTTGTGTTGAACTTTATAATTTTTCAAATTAGATTTTTGGTTTGTACATCGGGCTTTCGTTCAATTGTTATTTATGTTATGCTGCTATTTATTTTTCAGGTTTAAGCTAAAATCTGGCTTCAGCCAAGAAAGTTTTTTATTTTTTAATTATAACAACAATTTACGCGATCAATAACTCTTAAGCAAAGAAGACAGCAAAATGAATTGCATACTAATGCTGGTAGTCAACTAGTCCACAACGATTTTTCCTTCTCCTGTAAAATTGCAATTATGTTTGTAAGGGCCTTTCTACATGAGAGCTTAATAAATATAAAGGGCTTAGAAACTTTTTTCTATCACCATGCTACTACTCAATCGATTCATGGGTTTGCTATCAAAATTCAATAAATTCGATTCACATATAGATGAGATACATCCAAAATTCCGAACAAAACTTTTTTTCAATTTTATACGAAATTTTTTGAAAAAAAAAACACTGTTTTGCTTCAAATTTGGCACAATTATTTGGCATAGCGATTAAAAGGAAAACAATTTTCCCCCGATATCGGTGCATGTATATCCGAAATATAGCCTAAACCGATTATTCCATTAAAATGTCGTGTACGGGAATTTCAACCACTTCTTTTAGTCGCTACAAATTTTTATAACAACTATATTTAAAAGATTTGCTGGGCGATCAATGTTTTTTTTTTTTCAATGTAATCAGATGGGCTTTGAATAATAGCGTTTTCTGAAAGTGTGGTGGAAAACAATCGATTTTCAAAATATATGATGAACAATCTCTTTAGAAAAATCACACTATCAATGTATAACAAAAAAAAAATGATCGTTTTCAATAAAATACGTTCATTACACCTGTTTTCCTTTTATATTTATAAAATTTTTGCAGCTTAAGATCTTGTTTTTTATATAAAAAATTTAACAATTTTCTAACATTTATTTTTCAATATTTCGCCAACAATTTGTTGGCGTCTTCAGGAAAAATTAAAATAGTTAAACTGCAGAAATTTTATAAATATTTACAGTCTAAAAAATTTTGACTGCTTTATTAAGAGTTAATAAGAAGAAATTGAAAAAACATTATTTATAAACACTTAATAGCACTATTCAGCTGTTATTAACGATTAATAATTTCCAAAAATTTTTTGTAGCCTCTACCCTTCTCTAAACCTTTAATGAATTGAAATTTATAATTATAAAAAGATTTTGTGCGCAAATTTATAGAATTTTAGAGATGGAAATAAAATAAAACGAAGTTTATAAATTCAATTGATACTATCGGTAAGTGTGTAACAAATATATACATGCATTTACGAGTATACATGTATTTGCATTTCCAGCAAAAATCGTGAAGATATATCATTACTCAAAAGGTACCGCAAAACTTATAGCGAGAGAATCGATCTATTCGCTCTTTCAGGCAATGTATATAAAGTGAGCTATCGTTTTTATATATCGCGCTGTCATAGAAATTGTGCTATTTCTTTCGAGTGGTTAAATTTTAAGGGCCGATGCTATATGTGAACCTTAGCTAAACATCAAGTTTCTTTCTCCATTTCAATTTGTGTGTTACTCAATTTTATTGTCTTATTGCCTTGTTTTTTGGAGAAATTCTTTAAGGGTTCAAATATTATGTCTGAAACAGTAAATACACCGTTTTTTCTATGAAAATCTATAAGAAATAACACCTGTGGTATGCAGCGCCATCTAGTGGTGGTTTTAGGTAAAAATAAAACTCAAAAACTACTTCCTCGGCTCCAAAAAATAGGAAATGCTACAACTTTTCAGAATAATAAAAATAAATAAGCATTATTTGACCAATTTTATAATGATTCTTCCTTGTTAGACAGCGTTCTATTTCTGCCAATTTCAAATGTGTATAAAAAAATCGTTCACTGAACTAAAAAAAAGATTATTGATGATTTTGTAGCGCCAACATTCATTTCCAATTGGTCTCATCCCATTCTCATTTTATTTCAAGTTGTATTTTATATATTTAAGCTATAAGGAGCAAATATAAATTGAATTTAAACACTTTTAAATAAGTTTTTATATTTTTTTGTGTCTTTATTCTGCTGATGCCGAAAAAATATATCCTTCCGGATATGCTAAACCAAACTTGGTTGCATTTTCTATATAAAACATCTGTGCAATAACACAGAGTTGTTACTTAAAGATAAGAGTAGCTAATAACAGAGCTGCAGTCTTAATTTAGGAGTAGTCAGATGATAGATCACTACAAAGCAAATTTTTAAATTATCTTTCAGAGTTGTTAACGACTGCAGAAATTTTAAACTTTTACGAATTCTGTTTTTTACATAAAAAGTTCTTATGGAAAAATGAAGAATTTCAAATGTTTATTCACATTTACTGCATATCCTGAAATTTTTTATGTGTTTAGCCTGTTCACAAACCCTTTCAAAAATGAAAAATTTATTTTCGATAATTTTTTACATTCTATTTTCAAAGAAAAAAACGCAATATTATATTTTTCCAAAACAAATTGACTCAAAAAAGTATAAAATTCAAACTTTGCAACAAGGTATTGCCAACATATAGCCACAAGAGTATTTAATAGTTAATTTGATATTATTAAGTATTTATAAATAAGCCTTTTTATTACTGGTTAATTTTAAATTAAGATATTTTTATAAATTAGACTGTTAATAAACAACTTTCAAAAAATATTAAGATAAAGTTTTTCTTTTAAACAATTAAGTTTTTATTCGCTATTCTAGCTTCTAACATTTATACCAATAAAAAATTATAAATAGCTTGTTTTCTATGTTTCCCAGCTATGTATATGTCGATATTTCATAGGAACTACCCTGATCATCAGTAGACTTTGGTATTATTAGAGCATTTTTCTTTTTAAATTCTCAACAATTTATTTATATTGTTGGGATATAAAGTTGAATGTTTGAGAATATCTTTCGAAAATTTCCAAAGTCTACTGATGATTAGGGTAGATCCTATGAAATGTCGACATATATAGCTGGGAAACGTAGAAAACAAGCTATTTATAATTTTTTCTTGGTTTTTCTTTTAAATTAAACTACTTACTGGAATGCTCTTACTCTATTGCACGTCTCGCTTTATATGAAATAAAAAAACTGAAACACTAATAACTTTTGAAATAGAAAATACAACTCTATTATTAAGGTATTTCCCGCAGCACATTTTTTTTAATCAATTATCAGTTATAGTTTTATAGCGTTTTCTTTATTCGTTCTTTGAGATAAAATCGTACTTGCAATTACCTTCAAATGGTCGCTGCTTTAAATGAATAAATTTTACTGCCAGAAATTTCCATTTGATGTGAAAATATTAATTTTTGCTTTATTAATGTTGCATGAGTTGTTTTTTAAGTCAACATATGAAATAAATCTCCATTGTTTGTTGTATAAGTTATTTCCGTATGCTTTGTGTGTTTTTAATTCAAAAAAAAAAAAAAACTTTAATATAATAAAAGCCACATCATCAAAGGAAAAAAACATTATTTCTCCTGCTGATTTTACAGTTTTTATAGTTTGGTGAAATTCACATACTTGCATAACATTTGGAAAGTTAAGAAAGCATAACTTACTCGTATTTTAATATTTTTTTGTATTATATTTTGTTTTTTTTGCCTTTTTTACTCGAAACCAATTTTCTTTTCGTTGCACTGGCAGGAATTGAAATTTGCATAAAGTTTATGGCATTTCCATTCGTTCATTGAAAATTTTAAAATAAATAATATAATTTTACATATAATATTAAACAATCTTTAATAAATCTTTGCGGCTTTATATAATTTACATGGATGTAATAACAGAAAAATTTTACTCATCAATTTTATGTTTTAAAGAGGATTATTTCCCAGCAAAATATTGAAAATATTTGGAATCACTATAGGTGCATTTTGTAATCTTAGAGTTTGTCTTGTCTGGTCGAAAATCGATCAGATCTATACACTGAAAAAATTTTGTTCATTACTTTTATGAATTTTTTCATTATTTTTCAACCATTGTAACTTTTCATTGAAATAATGAAACAAATTTCATTAGATTATTTTAATGTAAACCTTCATAAAAGTAATGAAATATTTTAATAAGAAATATGACTTATTTTCGTTAAAAGTATGAAGGACAAATCATATGATTAGTGAAATAATTTCTCTAGATCAAAGGATCAATTTCATAAAGCACATGAAAACTGTACATTAAATTAATGGAGTAACATTTATTTAATGAAATAACTTCTTTGTACTAATGTAATATATTCATTAAAAATGTGAAAGTCCTTCATAAGGTCAATGAAGTTATTTCATTTATCTAATTTTATTATTCATTGAGCACTTGAAAAATTTACATTAAATCGATGAAATAGTTACATTTGTTTAATGAAATAATATCATAACACACATTAATAAAATATGTTCACAAATGTACGTAATAAGATCAATGGAATTATTTCATTTATTCATTGATGCTTTATTTCATTACACAAACAATACTATTCCTTGCTTTTGTGAAATTGTACCTAATTATGATAAAAGAAAATGTTGAGTAAGTATTCACCAAATAAAACAGATTTTATTAATTCAAATGACTTCAATACACTGGTATTTAAATTTTTCAAACTATTACTATGCTGATTTGAGTACATATACATATGTACATATATACCCAAGTTCGGTAGCCAGAAATTTATTTGTCATTGATCAAACGAATTCTATTTCATTGGAATTATGAAACTCATAAAACTTATATTTTAATAAAAAAAACTTGACATTTTTTAAACTGTAGCCATTAATATATCTTACCAAAATTCAAAGAGGTAAAAAAAAATTAAATTTGGTTGTAGTCATAAATCCAATGATTTTTTTTTTAATGAAACTATGAAATTTAATGAAACCATTCTGACTATGGAACTATTTCATGATATATATGAAGTTTCATGCATATTGTGAAAAGTTTTCATTGGATTAATGAAAAATATTTAATGAAACAGTTTCATTAAATATATGACGCATAATTCTTTCAGTGTACTTAAACAAATCAAATTAAGACATAGATTTGTTTGAATGTTTACAAAATGTAATCTCTGGAACTGCTGGACCGATTCAAAAAAAAATTTTAAGCAAAATGTAGAGTGAAGCTTCCTGACGGACATAGGCTATATAAAAATTCATTAAAGTAATTAGTTGCAAAATTATAACCATGTGTAATCAATGTTAATTTTTGTCTGCAAAATTATCCAAACTCACTTTTATCGAATTCAAGACACAGATATAGCTGCGTCTAAAACATTTTCAAACCTAAAACAAAGCGCGCTTGGCGAGCCATTTTTTTTACTGAGCTGTCCAGCCTACTTTGATGACACAAAGTAGAAATGGATACAAATAAGTACATCGTCTTATAAAAAAAGTAACCGTTATTTTCGAATTTCGTATATTCGATTTTACCATTTTTTTCTGTTATGTTGGTACACATACTATTATATATGCTGGCAATATCAGCCATTTCGGACTATCAGCTTGTTGTTGACAGTTAAAAAGGTTAGTCGTGTTTTGGTGTGCTCTTCGATTTTTACTAAATTTTGAGCACAAACAACATCGCATGGACATCTCTCAGGAGCTGTTGAACATCGTCAACGACGATCCAGATTTCTTCAAAAAGGTCGTAGCTGGTGAAGAATCATGGGTGTATGGCTATGACTTTAATACCCAAGCCCAATCATCCCAATGAAAGAATCCAGAAGAGCCAATAACTGAACTGAATAATTGGCATCGTACCTTATCAACTCTTTACAGCTATTAGGGTATCTTATTATACCGGGTATTTTTTTATATTATTTTTCATTTATTTATTTATTCATTCAACATTTCCCAATTCCAGGCTAATTCAATTTGAACCATGCAAAGACATGCTATCGAGTAATGCATTAAAGTTATTCAGGCTTATTGTGAAAACGGGCGTCCAAATAAAAATGCATATCGTGCATTTCGTCTATTTTTTCGGTCTATTTAATCGTCCAAATGCGCGTACAATCGGAAAAATCTTACAAAAATTTGAGCAAACCGGGTGCATGCCCGTACAGCTCATTCTTTAGAAGATATTGCTGCTGTTATAGTATGGCTGAATAGCCATTTATCTTAACGCGTCGTTGCACCTCTCACGGTCATCGTAGATGAACATTATGCATAAAGACTTGCACTCTTACGGGATGGAATTGACTCAAGAATGAAAGCCTCTTGACCATTCCAAGCATCGTCAATGGTCAGAATGGTGACAAGAAATGGTACAGTGGATGCTCAATTTTCGAAGAAAATCATTTCCAGTGATGAGGTAGATTTTCCCCTCGGTGGGTTCGTCAATAAGCAGAACTGATGCATTTGAGCGAATGATAATCCAAGAGAGATTGTCGAAAAACCAATACACCCACAAATAGTGACTGTTTGGTGCGGTTTATAGGCTGGTGACCTCATCGGGCCGTATTTGTTCTAAAATGGGGCCGGCCAGGCAGTTATTGTGAATGGTGTTTGTTCGCTATCGTGAGATGATAACGAAGTTTTTATGGCACGAATTGGAAGATATGGATGAGCACGATGTGTGGTTTCAACAGAACGGTGTGACTTGCCACACAGCATACATACTCGTAATTGAACCATACCAATATTATCATAATAAAAAGAAAAGTGTTTTGTTCAAAATCAACATCGGCCCTTAAAATTTAATCACCCTTTATAATGCCTAGGATTAATGGAAATTTGCAAAAATAATTATTATGTAAAAATAATCTGCTGAAACGTAGAAGAAAAAAACCAAACGATGTCGACATGCGGAAAAAACTATTTAGGTTGAGTAGTACTATAAAAATAAATTAGGTTTGCATGAATCATCTTCACAAAGAAAGGTTGAAGGATATTAAATATGCCATGAAGAAAATTTTGAAGTTTATTAATGAAACCTTTCTTCCAAGGGTCTTAAGAATACATTAGCATTAACACAATATTGAAGAAATTTTTTAGCATTAAAAATGATAATATTGAAGAAATTTTGTATGATGACCAACAAGCTCCAGATGGCATCAGCAACTTTTTAACAAATACTTTTAACTTCTTTAGAAAGCTAATACCTTTTTCATCTACAGTTTCTTGTAATTATTCAATGCAAGAAGGAAACGAAAGCTGCAGAAGTTACAAGATTTCGTCAAACATACTCGTAACCTGAAGCCATACCTTGATATCACTTTAAACAATATTATACTTTTCAAATAGATGCCATCGGTCAATAAAAGTTCGTAAAATTTTACCAGTTTCTAAAGCTAAAATTGCCAGGAGAATTGACATGTTTTGACCAGAAGCGATGCTAAATAGTTGTTGATACTATTTTTGGAAAACAATTTACAGAATCGAATAATATTTATATGCTTAACGATTATCAGTATGGAAGTGGGAAAAGATGTGGAGCAAATGAGGCAATGCCGTTAGCTTCATGTATAAAGGCCTCGATAAAGGACTTAAAGGATTATGTAGAATTTTTTACGATTTCAGCAAAGCATTTGATTTCGTTGATCACGATAAATTATGGGAAAAATTTTATTTCTAATTTATTTATGGCAACAATTTTATTTCTTTTCAGATAAAAGTTCTTTGCGTTCAGTTTTGTGTGGTGTACCATACGGTACACCAACCACTCAACTTCTTTGCCATTCGAGGTGTAAAGACTCTAGTTTCCGTTGCGATAAGAATAAAAAAGCACAAAGTAGTGGGTGTGTATTACTAAAAATACTGATTTTCCCATGGGCAGTTAAATGTAGCATGTTCTCGAGTATGGAATCCACAAAAGCTTAATGTGCTTACAAAAATTATAAAACAAAAATCCTGTGGCTGTGTTCTGTAACTTTGGCGAGAAGTTTTCGCATCGAAAACTTGTGAAACAAATTATTCCATTGTTTCTCGAAAAGTGAGAAAAAACTGAGTCTGTAACTCATGTCGAAAACTATCCAAAGTGATTACGTCGTTACGTTAGAAATGTCTGAAAATATAAAACGAAGCCGACATGCAATTTTAAAAATGAAAGCGCCAGCCACAATTAGTACCGCCGCCGACCAAAAATTACTAAAGCTAAGAAATTTTGTTCGACGGTGTCATATTATAACCGCCGGCTATTCTAGAAAATGTATGGTATGGCTCTAATGTTTACATTTTATTTACAAATACATACTTACATACATACTTATGCACAAAATTTTGTTAAATTAAAAAACAATTGCAATTTGTGAATTCTGAAAAAAGCATTATAAAAGTATGACAATATACTTTGTCGGGTCGGAAATTAAAATTGTAGAAATTTCAAACTTATATAAGTATTCCCTTAAAACCTATTGTGTGAAGGGTATAAAAATTAATTAAAAAGTTAAAATAAAAAAAAATCATTCTTCTTAAAATAAAAAAATCATTCTTACATATTTAATACTGAAAAAATATTTATCTTTTCAGCATTATTATTCATTTAATGATGATTATTGTTATTTGAAATACTATCTCACAGCCTTTTTATTTGCGAGAAATAATGACAGTTGAAAGCGGGAAATTTGTTCGCAAAAGTCTGTAAACACAGGTTTTCTGCAAAATGGCGAGTAATTTCCTTACGTGACAGCTATTACTCACAAAAAAAAGTTATAGCTACAGTTTAGTGAGAAAAGCAGCTGTTGTTTCAACTTTGTTTCATTTCACACGTTTCAGTCGAAAAGTTTCTCGTGGCGAGAGTTACAGAACACAGCCACTGGTATAAAGAAATGTATTCAAATAATATAGCAATACTCCAAAGGTGAATCAACATAAACCTTATTAAAAAAATTGTAATAAAAAATAAATACATATGTTATCATGACTTCATTTATTAATTTTTAATTTTTGAATAGTTTTGTTTTTTAACAAAGCAAAAACCTAGTTTAGTTTTATATTAGAGAATGCTTCGAGAAACATTGTTAGGAAAACGTTTAAAGCACACAAAATGCTACCGAAAGGATTTTAAACTATTATGATCGATTTGAGTGCTTTAATGAATGCCAAATATGAATATTTAATTTTGTGTATTTAGTATTAAGATTTGAATATGAGTTCACTTTGTGAAGATTAAACAAATAAAAAGAATTTTGTTTTTTCATTCATCTTCAAAATATGAACTAACAATAAGTATTCAAATCTTAATATTAAATATAAAAGTTATTTAAGTCCAGCCACTGCTAGACAAAAAAGTTTTATTTTGCGCGAATAATATCGGTAGAATCACCTAGTTAACGTTCTGATGGTGGCAAGGGTGTCCCTCCTTCTCAACCGAGAGTGTCCTTCGAAATTAAGTATATTGCGTGCAAGACAATTTGGATGAAGTTCCAATTTACTGATATACCTTGTCGCGTATTTTGAATGTTCGTCTTTTACCAGAGCAACACAGAGATCCTTGTGAATTCGTGAGTTTTCTACGCACCATGGAGCTGCAGTAATAGTGCAAATAATTTGGTTTTGCCGTCTTTGAATTTTTTCAATGTTAGATGTTGAGGCGGTTCCCCATTTGAAAATTGCATTATATAACAATAGTTTGCAATCCAACTTTAATGTCGAATTTCTGCCCATAAGGCAATTTAGTTACGCTGCAGTGTGAATGTAACGTGAGTACATTTTTGTTCATTAACTTTTATTTTCCAAAGTTTCAACCATATTTCTAATAATGAAATATACTCCTGCAAATGAGTGAAAAAAAAACATGAATACCCAAATTCAGGCATTAATAGTTGATTTTTCTAAATGTTCGATTTTACATTGAAATTAGAGCATCTTGTAAGAAAAATATAATTCTTCCAAAGAGGGACTCCCCATAAGAAATCTCAACAGCTTTGTAAGTGAATATTAAACTCATTAACCTGCTTTGCATGTAGAGGGTTGTCTAAGGTTTTGCTTCTATTCTAAAATAATGATAGGAATACAAGAAATTTATATAATTATGACTTCGGACGGAATTTGCTACACCGGGCAATCTCTACAAAAGTTTTGTTTATAAATCGTACCCTGGTAAACTTTCGGTTTTAGTTTTTCCGTGTTTTAATAAATGAGGTCTCTTTTTCTTTAATGGTTCTTTATGATTTATTTTACTTAAAAAAAAAATATCTATTAAATACAAAGTTTTAACTCTTGATCCTATTTGCTTTGACCTTTGTTTAATTCAATATTTGCAAATAATTCGTTCAGCTCAAGGTCCTTCTTTTTTTTTTTTTTTTAAATGTTTAATGTATTTTCTCAATATTTCGTCTTCCTTTGAAAGACTTCAGGAAAATTTGTTTTTTGTGTGTAAATTCAATACAAAATTTGAATTGAATGAAAAAATTTAAAGATACAAAAATATAATCAACGACAACAACATACATAAATTCAACAAATATTTGAAATGAAAACAAATTTTTAACATACATGCTTATATACAAATAACACACATACAAAAAACATAATGAATTCAAAATTTTAACATTCATAAATACAATTAAGATGCATACAAACAACATACATAAATTCAAAAAACTGCAATGAAAGCCAAATCTTAACATACATAAATACAAATTAACATACATTTTAACGAATAATTTAAAATATATACATCAGAAGATTTTTACATAATGTT
Source organism: Thecocarcelia acutangulata (assembly GCA_914767995.1). Taxonomy (NCBI): domain Eukaryota; kingdom Metazoa; phylum Arthropoda; class Insecta; order Diptera; family Tachinidae; genus Thecocarcelia; species Thecocarcelia acutangulata. The sequence continues at coordinate 52,113,399 of OU612096.1, read as the reverse complement.
ATAAACATAACAAATAAGAGTGTAGTATATTCGGCTGGGCCGAATCTAAAATACCCTTCACGATAGTTACGTATATATATATATATATATATATATATATATATATATATATATATATATATATATATATATATATATATATATATATATATATGTATATATATATATATATATACATATATATATATATATATATATATATATATATATATATATATATATATATATATATATATATATATATATATATATATATATATATATATATATATATATATATATATATATATATATATATATATATATATATATATATATATACATATTTAAAAATGTGACCTGAATATGCTCGGTTATATATAAACCGATATCGGAATTTTCTATTTTCTGTATTTTAGTAACCTTCTTTTATAACGAGAATTGCTTTTCAGTAAAAGAAAAAAAAAAATTAATGGAAAAATCGGTTCAGGCTATATCTTGGGTATATATGGACCGATATCGGAAATTTTCATATTCCATATTTATATAACCTGATTTTATTACATAGACTGCTTTTGAGGACAAAAAGTGGTATAAGTTCGCTTACGCTACATTTTCATGAAAAACCAGGTTTAGGTTATATCTCTGGTACATATGGACCGATATCGGAAATTTTCATTTTCCATATTTATATAACCTTATTTCATTACCAAAACTGCTTTTGAGCAAAAAAAGTTGTTTCAGTTTGCTTACGCTACATTTTCATTAAAAATCCGTTCTAAGCTATGTCTGGGGTATATATGGACCGATATCAGAAATTTTCATTTTATATACTTATATAACCTTATTTCATTACCAAAAAACGTTTAAGCAAAAAAAGTTGTTTACGTTCCATATTTATATAACTTTATTTCATTACCAGAGCTGTTTTTAAGCAAAATAAGATGTTTAAGTTCACTTACGCGACATTTTCATGAAAACCGCGGTTTAGGCTATATCTCGGGTATATATGGACCGATATCGGGTATTTTCATTTTCCATATTTATCTAACCTTATTTTATTACCTAAACTGCTTCTTAGCAAAAAAAAGTTGTTTAAGTTCGCTTACGCGGCATTTTTATGAAAACCACGTTCCAGGCTATATCTCGTGTATATATGGAGCGATATCGGAAATTTTCATTTTCCATATTTATATAACCTCATCTTATTACCAGAACTGTTTTAAGCAAAAAAAAGTTGTTTAAGTTCGCTTACGCGACATTTTTATGAAAAACCCAATTTGGGCTAAATCTCGGGTATATATGGACCGATATCTGAATTTTTTTTTTTTTTTGCCTTTGAGTCACCATGCTTAATGAGTGTGTGAAGTTTGAAGCAAAACAAACAACTTTTTATTCAAAAATTTCCATACAAAATTGCAAAAATTCATGGTTTTTTTCGGAATTTTGAATATATCTCAGCTATACGTGGACCGATATTACTGAATTTCAATAGCAAACACATGGCAATATGGAGTAATAGAATGGTGAAAGAAAAAAGTTTCTATGTCTAATGGTTTTCTCAGAAACGGTATTTCAACGACCGACAGACGGACAGATGGACAGACGGACATCGCTTAATCGACTTTTCTATTAATTCTGAATCAGAATATATATACTTTATAGGGTCGTAAAAAAAACTGTAGAGATTACAAACGGAATCACAAACTTATATATACCCTTAACATTTTTGTGATTATTACAAAGTATGAATGAAGAAATAAAAAACAACATTAAACATATTTAACATAATTAAAATCAAAATACTTAAACCTAATTATGTACATAAAATGAACTATTTTAAATGTTAATTTCCTAATTTATTTTTACAAATTAAATGCCTATGTATGTATGTGCTAAATTTTCGGTATCTTTCCTAAATTCCTTCTATTTTCTATTGGTGTATTTATTATCTGCAACATTTCTATAATTATTTTCAGTATTTAAAATTGAAATTTCTTCAAAATCTGGGTTGTGATTAAAATCACGACAATGCAGTGAGATTAATTAATATTCCTATACTTCTGGTCTGTCTGTGTCCTGTTATTCTGGTCTTTAATTTATATTTTTGCTGTTCCTACATAAACTTTACTGCATTGCTCACTATCATTACCGCTGCAAGAAATTTTATGCACCAAATTCGACTTTTCAAACTTACTCAACTTATCTTTTGTTTTACTAAATAACCTACGTTTTATAAATCTTTTGAGCCATTCTATAGTTATTTTTGTCAAAAATACTAGAAATGTTTAATGTATTGAAAAATACATTAAACATTAAAAAAACAAAAAGGACCTTGAGCTGAACGAATTATTTGCAAATAGATATTAAAAACAAAATTCTTAAGTGATAAAATTGGTTTTAATCTTTCTTTTATTGCTGTTTATGTTTTAAGTGCTATTTTTAACCCTTGTGCCACCACACAATTTTACCGATTGTGTTTTTTTTACATTGGACCAGTACACAGGGGAGGACCCCTAAATATGCAGTGCAGTGTACCTGAACCAGAAAAATAGGTTATAAGAAGGGAGAAAAAGCGAGTTGGGTTTGCGGATATTTTACTTTGACTTTCCAACGTTATCATTGACACGTCTGCAGGAAATTTGTTCCACAGCGGAACCATATGGCTAAAAACAAATAATTCTATCAGTAATATGGTGTGAGATTCATTAATCACAAATGGATGATCCCTGAAGAACGGCCACAAGTTACATAAAAATATGCGTACGGAAACAAAATCCCTAATAGTGTCAGAGCAAAACCCATTGAACAGAGTAACGCACCCTACACTGCGTCGGTGCTCCGCTGAGTCAATAGAGTTGGATACCCTACTGCCACGGACATGAGAGTTGTATATCACATTTGGCCAGATATAGGAGTTATAAACAGGAAGGAAATCGATTAAAGTAAAGTACATCTTACAAAATTGCAAAAACCCTGGGCACTTGAATGGATTAATTTTTCCCTCCCATCAACTCTCTTTCTCTCTTCATTAATTCCAATTCCTTCTTCAACACATTTGCAAAATCATAAACCCCCGTCTTTACCGCTCTCTTTTGCTTTTCTGTTCTATCATTTGATTTCATATTAATTTCTACTGTTCGTAAATATTTATTTTTTTGCTGAAATTCACAATAATTTCTTTGGCCACACTCATTATTTAGGGTTGAACTGCAATCAGGAGATGTTGTCTAAAGAAGGACGAAGTACATCCAATCTATGCCCTCAAATATCTTTTGCATCGTAGGGTTACTGTAGACGAGCCGCATAAGCGTTTGCCTAAAGAATTTGGTCACACTAAGGCGAATTGTAAATTGTCCGCAGCTTTTTATCTTGGAGCAGTACTCAGGGGATAGCCTTTACATGTGAGTGCATTGTACTGGAACTAGGAAAATATATTATGAAAAGGAAGAAATAGGGATTAATGTTTATGGACTTAAGACACGGAACAACCAAAACAAACGTTATCACGGTATTTAAAGTGTCGGAATTAGATTAGTTAAAACTGATCAGTTACCGTCGACACTGCTCAGACTAACAAAAATTAGTTAAACATCCGGCACACTGAAAGGTAATAAATTACATAGCAGGAATACAAAAAAGAAATTAATAGTAACAAATAGAGAAAAAACAAACGGCAGTAATAAAATAAATTAATAATAATATAAAAACACGTGTACACATGATGCAAAACAAAACTCTACCTATTCCGGTATAATTTAGTTTAATAATGAAAATAAGTAAATGTACAGAAAACACGGACGACAATGAAAAGCACGTGTGCACAGAACGAAAGACGAAACACTATTATCTGCTACAAAAAGTCAAAGACTGACCCGAGTGTTAAAAAATGCAGCAACTATGGAGGCAACCATACTACAAATTACCCACTTTAAGTGGTCAATGACAAATAAGCCCTCAAGCCCTGTAAAGCAACCCCAGCAGTCAAATATCATTTCTACAAAACAATTTTCCCCAGATAGGCCAGTTAAACAGCTACATTAATATGCAAAGCTGCAACCAAGTTTCCTACGCTGATGTGGTTAAATCCAATATACGAAATTTAAACTAGGAGCCCAAGTCTCAAAAGTCCTATTACAATTTTAGCAATCTTGAGGCAACTCTGCAGGCTCTTGTTCAATCTATTAATACGTTAACAGTTTCTATAACAACCATGATGCAGGAAATGTACGGAGAATATTGCCTTGAGAACTCCTGAGGATATTGATGTATCAATTAATTACTTTTCTATGCACCTTAAACTAGCTGTACAACATGCTACCACTAGCCATATAAGCTTTAGAAATGCGAAAGATAGAGCTTACTCATCAGAAATTAAACACCTTCTGTCAGAAAAAATGAGAGTTAGAAGAGAGTGGCAATGTTCCAGCTCTCACCAGCTTAAAATTAGGCTACGGGAATGCGTTACGCAACTAACAAATCTACTTGAAATCCAGAGAATGAGTTATCTGGAAACTTTTGATGGTACCTCGATGGCTGATTTGGTAGAGTACTCGACCAACAGTCTCGAGGTCGCAGGTTCGATTCCTGCCACAGACCCTGGGTGTTACTGCAGACAAGCAAAAAAGCTTCGCAGTTTTTGTGTTTGTTCTCAATACTTCTCAATATGACTATTCCCAGTGGAAAGAGACAAAAGGTCTGCGTACTTCAACTGGCGACTGGGCAAGAACCGATTCCGAAAAGGGGATGTTGTATGCACAGAAAAAAATAAATGAGATTTTTTTTCAATCAAGTTATGTTATTAATAAAAAACCATCAATTAAATAAAATTTGCATTGACTTAATTAAATTATTATTAATAATGAATTTTTGGAAATATCTCTTAAAAAAATGCAATTAATAAAAAGTTTTCCGAATTATTGACTGTTATTCAATAAATAAATTTAAAAGGTTGTCATATAACAGTGAAGAGTTGTTGTTTCTTTAACAATTTTTTTTGTTAAGTATATTTTACATATTAACAACAATTTTTTTCAACTCAATAACTTTTGCTTTTAAGTGAAAAAGCTATTTCTACTTTATAATTTGAATTATCAATCCGACAAAAAATCTTTTTCACAGGAAATTTTATAAAAATAGTGCATTTTTTTTTTTATCAATATGGCATCTATTTTTTTCTGTGTGTTAATAATTTGAAAAACTTTTTTATTACTAATGATGCATCTGAATTACCGCAATATGCTGTTACACCTTTAAAACGTAGTTTTTATGATGTCAAAAACGTTATTAATAAAGTAAATTCCGGTAGCGGATCAAATCACTGGCAAAATGTTTATACAGCTACGTCTTATGGCTAGAAGAATTCTTCTTTTTATTTTTAACTCTATTTTACATCTCCTGCATTATCCTACAGAGTAAAAAGTGTCCATGGTTATGATGATACCCAAACCAGCGAAGGATCCCATATAGATCAATAAGTCTACTGCCAATAATTTCAAAACTATTCGACAAATTAGTAACGGCGAAGTTGACTCCAGTATTGAATGATGTAGGTTATATCCCTAATTATCAATTCGGCTTTCGGGCTAAACATAGCACCATGCTATTTATGTGCCCGCATATTTTTTATCAGAGAAGCAGATTTTTAAGCCCAACTCAGCGAATCGAGTCAGGAGTTCCCCACGGTACCATTCTGAGACCTACTTTATATTTGATTTACGCTTCTGACATGCCAACCAGATCTGGTATTCACACTTCAACTTTTGCAGATGGCACAGCATTCTGCAGCGTTCATGAAAACCATCAATTAGCTTCACGAAATTTTCAGGAATACAGTTCAATCTTAGAGAAATGGCTAAAGCTTTGGAAAATCAAAATTAGTGAACAAAAATGCACTCATGTTACATTCACGCTGTGTGAAAAAACATGTTCGCCTATCAAAATCAACAACGCACCCATTCCGCAGAATAGTGAAGTCAAGTACCTTGGTATTCACCTCGACCATAAGCTAACAGTGATGCAAAAGTCACTCAGTTGAAACTTAAAGCAGCGCAACTAAGTTGGCTTATGGGCAGAATTTCTACATTGGAGTTAGACTGCAAACTTTTGTTATACAACGCAATTCTAAAGTCTATATGGTGCTATGGAATTCAATTGTTGCGCACAGACTGACACAGCTTCAAACATTGAAAAAATTGAAAGGCGACAAAACCAAATTCGAACGATTACTGCAGTTCCATGGTACGTAAAAAATTCACGAATTCATAAGGATATGGGTGTTCCACTTGTAAAAGAGGAATTTTCTAAGTACGCGACAAGGTATTTAAGTAAACTGGAACTTCATCCAAACCCTCTTGCGCGCAATAAACTTAATTTTGGCGGTCACACTTATTTGAGAAGAAGGAATACCGTTGCCACCACCAGAGCGTTCGATAGGTGATTTTACCGATATAGTTCCTGAATAATAAAACTTTTTGTCTAGAATCGGCCGGACTTAAATAAAAAGGACATTTTTTTTATATATAAGATTTATATCTAAGATTTGCATACTTATTGTTACTTCATTTTGAGGATTCAATAAATAAAAAAACGCTAGAAAAATTTCAACATAGTGTACTTTGAGTTCTGTACACTTACATAGTCCAATATTTCTCCAAAATTTTGAATCATTACGATAAATATGAATTGTGGATATCATCAAAATAGACATTTATTTGAGAGATAATTTTTTCGGTGGAGGTACCTTTGAGTCAGTTTTTCAAGTTTGGAACAAGAAATAGTCACTCGGGGTGTCATCTAATGCTAAATGTTTTTGAACTAAGTTTCTAAAAGTCAAAACTAGAACGACGTGGTGGTGAAAAACTACTAAATTCAGAAATGTAGCCCTTATGCTGCCATGAACAGCGGAATATAAAATGTTATGATCGGACTAAAAATGGTGACACAGTGAACAAAATACTAAAAGGGCGGTATTTATAGGCGTACCAAAAAGTTCAAATTATTATTATTGAAACATTTTTTACATTATCTTGAACCTTAGGGGAAGACTGGTACAATTCTTTTTCCAAATCACTCTAATGTACAGGCACATCAAAATTCAGTAGATCACTTCTCTACCACGGCAATGGGGTATAGTCCAAGCTTGCCCTTGATTTGACTGATGATTTTTTCCACAAAATAATGCTTAATGAGCACACTAAATTAACTTTTGCCATTTTCTTCTCAAAACGCTGGGTAGTCTAAACTAAATGGTGCAGTTTTTTACAGACAGAAGTCACTGGCAGTTGCCTTTTGTCAGAAGCAGTATTGCCAATTAAATTAATTAAGAGGCGGAAATTTTGAAAAACGGGAATTTTTTAAATGCTATACGCCAGCAAAAGCAAGCATGTTAAGATCACTTTATAATAATAATTATTTTTTATTTTTGAAATTTTAGATATGAGAAAATTTATTTTTTGGGTTGCGTTATCGCTATGATCCCTGACATTGATTAGCCCCGTAATATGGATATATAAAAGGTGCTTAAATTTTAAGAGCCGATGTGGTCGCATCCATCTGATGGTCCAAATTTTCGATGACGCTGAGGCATAGTTTAAGTTCTATGGCATTAATACCCCTAATTATCTCACCTTTAGCTTTTGAATTGTTGCTGGCCAATTGACACCGCGCCACGTGGGATAACACGGCCATTAAATTTGTCGCGCAATAGAGCCATTGGTTGGTTGCCGGTGTGGCGGGTGGCACGATCCTGTTGAAACCACATGTCGCACATATTCATATCTTCTAATTCGAACCATAAAAAGTTCGTTATCACGATAACGAACCCCATTCACAGTAACTACCTGACAGGCCATATTTTCGAAAAAATATACAGCCTTATGATGCCGCCAGCCCATAAACCGCACCAAACTGTTTATGGGGGCATTGGTTTTTCGACAATCACTCTTGGATTAACGTTTGCCCAAATACGGCAATTCTACTGCATGATAAATCCACTAAGGTGAAAATGTGCCTCATCACTGAAGATGATTTTGTTCGAAAATTTATCATCCCTGTTGCCATTGCTTGCCACCATCCAGACCATTGCTCGATTGTTTAGCCAAGCGTGGTTCACATTCAACATCGGCCCTTAAAATTTAATTTTAACCATATATATTTTTTCAGTTGTATTTCTCCGTATATCGATTAGACATATCTCAAAATCCTGATTTTGTACTACGAATACTCTAAAAACTTTAACACAAATATTTTACGAAATTTTGGCATCAGACACATAATTGTAAAACCGACCTTTAGTCGTTTCAGTTTACGTTGTCTATCTTCTACTTCTCTAAAAGCATAATTTAGCACGTGAACCTTTTTCATCATCAACATAAAGATATACATTAAATAACACGAAGTTTAATGCCTTTTTGTTAGGAGGTTAAATAAAAGCAAAGTTTTACTCTGCAAAGCAAATTAATTACACTTTTTAACAATGAAAACACCCACATACATAAAAAAAATCTGTTTTGTGGTGTAATTCTGGCAAAGAACATCTTTTAACTGTGATTTTTAATATATATTTGTGGAGCGAAAGAAACTGAACCACGAATTTAAGTTTTTAGTCAACAGCACCCTAAAAACTTTTGTGGCAACATTAAATGCATCTACAAAAAACCTTATTTTTTTAATTACAGTATAAGTAATTACTTTGGGTAACGTAAAAATTTAATTAGAACTTTTCAGCCACAAAATACTTTAATATGTGTTTATTTGTTTTGTATAAGATAAGCTTAGAATATGCGCAAAATTTAGTAAAAATGCTATAAATAAAATGAATTTTTTGAAAAGTGAAAAAGAAAAAAAAATATCCCTGAGTATGCTCAAATCTCATTCAATACTAAAATATCTACAAACAATGATGCCAGAAAGCCAATTTACAGTAATTTAAAATTCTTTAAACGGATGAGCCAAAATCTTTTAAAAATATTTTAAGTTAGGTTAGGTGGGCAGGCCGCTGGCTTCCCCAATGGGGCTGTTTTCCACCTCACTTGGCTCTCTTGAAAAGTGGAAGTGTAAAAGTGCAAATTAGAAGCTAGAGAAATATAATGGGAGGGAGGAAAGGTGGGAAGCCGATTAGTGTGGCGTTACATGCTGTTGTGCTAGCATGACTCTCATTTGAGGTCTGGGCAGTTTTCTTAGAGTTGGTATGCCGCCATAGCTTCCTTGTGAGCCACAGGTTATTTAAGAACCATTTGGGCATGTTGCACCTTATGGAGTTGTTTCCTTTTTCATCATGTTGACACGAGCTGTCCCTATCCTCTAGGCTAAGTCGTCAGCGATGTTGTTGCCGTTGTTGAACCCGTGTCTATGTACCCATTTTACGGTACGTTCAGAATGTCTCGCCCTATTGCTTAAAGATGTCTAACATTTTTGGACCAGACTGGACTAGTGTATATTCCCACCCTGTTATCCGTTACTATCATGATATGCCTATCGAGGAACGTGTGAAACGTCAACCAACTGGCCGCTTTATTTATAGCCGATATTTCAGCTTAAAGAACACTGCATCCGTCTGATAGTCTAAAGGATATTTTAGTGCAAAATTTCATTACTAGCCAATAACTATCACCTTAGAAAATCGTTTAAGTCTCCACCAATTCCACCAACATCAGTAAAATAAAAATTTAAGCTATTCAACATGGCTACCGGAAATTGTCCGACGTGTAGGAAAAATTTAAGAAGATGTTTATATATAATACTTTCTTCAGGTCTTCAGGGTTTTAATAATTGTGTAAATACTGTGGTTGGTAAAACTTAATAATAGAAAAAAGTATTCAAAATTATAAATGTAATGATCATCAGGAGCCGTGAAGAGCTGGAACTAAGGCATGTTATCCTAAAAAAGCTGCATTAAGTTTATCCATTTTGTAGTCTTAATGCATCATAAGGATACCGCCGAGGAGCCATATAAACGTGGTACGTAAGGCTTCTCGTACCATATATGGTGGACTGTTTGTTGCGTGCGTGCGTGAGCCGCCAACAACGACTGTCAGCAATAAAATACGGACTTGCTAGAGAACTGCAATGGTTGGTTGCATGCCAAGTAGTCTTCAGGCGTTATCTATATCTATATCTGTATATATATATATAGAGTGATTTTTTTGCTATTATCTTTTTGGCAACACTAGTTTTGACAGCTCACGCACGTTTTGTATCTTGTGTCACTGTCAAACATCTTCAGTTTGGTCTATAATTTAATCATGAATCGTCTTACAAACGAACAACGCTTGCAAATTATTGAATTTTATTACCAAAATGCGTGCTCTGTTAAGAAAGTTCTTCGCGCGCTTCTTCCATTTTATGGTCAGTTTAATCGACCTACTGAGGCTTCTATTCGGGCTATTGTAAAAACATTTCGCACCAAATTTACATTGTTGGACATTAAACCACCAACACGCTTACGTAGAGTGCGAACTGAAGAAAATATCGCAGCCGTATCGGCCTGTGTTGGTGATGACCGTGAATTACCGATTCGGCGCCGTTCGCAGCAATTGGGCCTCTGTTACTCCACTACGTGGAAAATTTTGCGGAAGGCTTTGGGTGTGAAGCCTTAAAAGATACAGCTGGTGCAAGAATTGAAGCCAAACGACCTACCACAACGCCAAATTTTTGGTGAATGGGCTCTTGAAAAGTTCTTCATCTAACTTTTCTCAATCCACTTTTTTAGCGAAGAGTTGTGTTCAGCGACGAAGCTCATTTCTGGTTGAATGGATACGTGAACAAGCAAAACTGCCGTATTTGGAGTGAAGAGCAGCCAGAAGCATTGCAAGAGCTACCAATGCATCCACAAAAAACAACCGTTTGGTGCGGATTATGGGCTGGCGGCATCATTGGGCCGTATTTCTTCAAAGATGATGCGAATCACATGCCACACAGCACGTGAAACAATGGACCAATTGAGAGGCGAGTTCGGTGAACAGTTTATTTCACGCTTGGGACCAGTCAATTGGCCGCCCAGATCGTGCGATTTAACGCCTCTAGACTATTTTTTGTGGGGCTATGTTAAGGCTAATGTCTATAGCGACAAGCCCGCTTCGATTGACGCACTGGAAGCCAACATTGCCAACATTATTCGTGAGATACCGGCCGAAATGTTGGAAAGAGTATGCCATTTGAGGCGCAGCCGCGGCCAACATTTGCATGAAATAATCTTCAAACATTAAATTACATCGACCCAACTATCGATCCAAATAAATATTTCATGAATTTTTCTGAATTTTATGTGTTTTTTTTTATTTCCGATAGTTCTTATAAAATCACCCATTATATATATATATATATATATATCTATATATATATATATATATATATATATATATATATATATATATATATATATATATATATATATATATATATATATATATATATATATATATATATATATATATATATATATATATATATATATTGTATTTAAAATTAGATGGTTTTAAGTTTTTAACAATGAAATTTATTATAATAAAATATATGAGTAAATAAATGTTTGCTCTCTGTCTACAGTAATCTGCATTTATTATTAATTGCATTTTTTATACCCTTCACAAAAATGTTAAGGGTATATATAAGTTTGTGATTCCGTTTGTAATTTCTACAGTTTTTTTTTGCGATCCTATAAAGTATTTATATTCTGAATCAGAATTAATGGAAAAGTCGATTAAGCGATGTCCGTCTGTCCGTCTGTCCGTCTGTCCGTCTGTCCGCTGTTGAAATACCGTTTCTGAGAAAACCATTAGACTTAGAAACTTTTTTCTTTCACCATTCTTTTACCCCATCGATTCATGGGTTTGCTATTGAAATTCAGTAATATCGGTCCACGTATAGCTGAGATATATTCAAAATTCCGAAAAAAGCCATTTTTTTTTGCAGTTTTGTATGAAAATTTTTGAAAACAAAAGTTGTTTGTTTTGCTTCAAACTTCACACACTTATTAAGCATGGTGACTAAAAGACAAAAAATTTTTTTTTCAGATATCGGTCCATATATACCCGAGATATAGCCCAAATCGGATTTTTAATGAAAATGTCGCATAGGTGAAGCTAAACAACTTTTTTTTGCTCAAAAGCAGTTCTGATAATTATATAAGGTTACATAAATATGGAAAATGAAAATTTCCGACATCGGTCCATATATACCCGAGATATAGCCCAAACCTGGTTTTTCATGAAAATGTCGCGTAAGCGAACCTAAACAACTTTTTTGTGCTCAAAAGCAATTCTGGTAATGAAATTAGGTTACATAAATATGGAAAATGAAAATTTCCGATATCGGTCCATATATACCCGAGATATAGCCTAGACCGGGGTTTTCATGAAAATGCCGCGTAAGCGAACTTAAACAACTTTTTTGTGCTCAAAAGCAGTTCTGGTAATGAAATTAGGTTACATAAATATGAAAAATGAAAATTTCCGATATCGGTCCATATATACCCGAGATATAGCCCAAATCGGGTTTTTCATGAAAATGTCGCGTAAGCGAACTTAAACAGTTTTTTTGTGCTCAAAAGCAGTTCTGGTAATGAAATAGGGTCATATAAATGTGAAAAATAAAAATTTTCGATATCGGGCCATATATACCCGAGATATAGCATAGACCGGGGTTTTCATGAAAATGCAGCGTAACCGAACTTAAACAACTTTTTGCGCTGAAAAGCAGTTCTGCTAATGAAATTAGGTTACATAAATATGGAAAATGAAAATTTCCGATATCGGTTCATATATACCCGGTGTATAGCCTAACAGGTTTTTTGATGAAAATGCCGACTAAACAACTTTTTTGTGCTCAAAAGCAGTTCTGGTAATGAAATAAGGTTATATAAATAAGGAAAAAGAAAATATCCGATATCGGTCCATATATACTCGAGATATAGCGTGAACCGATTTTTCCAATAACATTTTTTTTTTGCTGAAAAGCAGTTCTTGTCATAAAAGAAGGTTACGAAAATAGAGAAAATTAAAATTTCTGATATCGGTCCAGATATACCCGAGATATAGCCTAGACCGGGGTTTTCATGAAAATGCCGCGTAAGCGAACTTAAACAACTTTTTTGTGCTCAAAAGCAGTTCTGGTAATGAAATTAGGTTACATAAATATGAAAAATGAAAATTTCCGATATCGGTCCATATATACCCGAGATATAGCCTAAATCGGGTTTTTCATGAAAATATCGCGTAAGCGAACTTAAACAATTTGTTGTACTCAAAAGCAGTTCTGGTAATGATATAAGGTTATATAAATATGGAAAATTAAAATTTTCGATATCGGGCCATATATACCCGAGATATAGCCTGAACCGATTTTTCCATTAAAAAAATTTTTTTTTTTTTTTTGCTGAAAAGCAATTCTCGTTATAAAAGAAGGTTACTAAAATACAGAAAATAGAAAATTCCCATATCGGTTCATATATAACCGAGCATATTTAGGTCACATTTTTAATATACTATACATATTCGTGACTATCGTGAAGGGTATTTTAGATTCGGCCCAGCCGAATATACTACACTCTTACTTGTTATATTTAATATTCATACTAGAATATTTGATTTGTTTAACCCTCAATCGTTCCTCAAAATAAAAAAAAAAACTATTGTTTATATTTTATTTCTTTTTAATAAACATATTCAATATTCAATATAATAAGCATTGCGAAAACACAAACTACTGGTCGCAAGTCATGCAATATGTATCTACATATCTAAGGCAGCGTTGCTAAACCCAAATTAATATTACAAATTTCTTATTATATCAAAATGTGAAGCTCTATTTCGAACTTCAAATCTTCTGTGTTAAATTAGATATTTTTGATTTAAACAAATCTTCTTGAAAATGTTGAGGAATTCTACATGTTGAGCATCTTCTAGGTGAGGTAAAAATGATTTTTAAATTTTTATTCTTTTTTAGATAGGTTTTGACATCCATATGTCATAATAGGCATAATATTGTATAAATCAAGGCTGATTTTCAATTTAATAATGGAAAAAGGGCTCTTCCACATTTAATTGCCTTTTCACAGGTTTTTAGAACATGATGTCTGAAATTCAGTTTTTTATATGACTCAATTCCAAGATATTTAATGGTAACCTGAAGATGAATTGCAGCTCCTTCTACAGATAGTGGCACCGAAGGTATCCTTTTCGCAAATTTATTGAAAGGAAATATTATTGCTTGTGTTTTATTTTAAACGTATTTTTGATCATATTAAAACCCTTTTTACATCCTTTTGACTATAGCGTTTGAAAATTTACCTTTATTTATAATGACAGTATCATCTGCATACAGTACAAGTATGCAGATGATACTGAAGTTCGATGTATAAATTGAATACAAAACTGGTGATAAAACCAAACGGGGAGCTCCCACTGGGATATCACACTTGGTTTTAGCTTATTTCATGGCACTTCACGTTATTATAAAAAGTTAATTTAAAGGCACCCTGTGCAATAACGGAATGTAATTAAAACAAGTAAGAGTGTAGTATATACGGCTGCGTCGAATCTAAAACATCCTTCGTGATAGCAACGTAAATATAAAATAGTATATATAACCAATTTGAACTAAATATGTTCGGATATATATGAATCGATATTGGAAATTTTCAATTTCTGCACTTTAGTAGCCTCTTTTTATTACTATAACTGCTTTTGAGCAAAAAAAAATGGTATGGTTCACTTACACGACATTTTCATCAAGAAATTGGTTTAGTCTATATCCTATATATCTATATACCGATATAGGAAATTTTCATTTTCTGTATTTGGTAACCTCCTTATATTACCAGATTTGCTTTTAAGAAGAAAAAATCGGTTTAGGCTGTATCTCGGATATCGTAAATTTTCATTTTCCGGGAATTTTTTTTTTTGCATTTTCATCGCCATATTTAACAATTGTGCGAAGTTTGAAACAAAACTAAAATTTTTTGTTGAAAAATTTTTATATAAAATTGCAAAAATAATAGCTGATTTTACTGAATTTCAACAGCAAACCCATGAATCGATGGGGGAAAAGAATGGCGAAAGAAAAAAGTTTCTATGTCGAATGGTTTTCTCAGAAACGGCATTTCAACGTTAGACAGACGGACATCGCTTTATCGAACTTTCTATTAATGCTGATTCAGACTATGTATAGTTTAAAGGGTCGGAAATGAAAATTGTGGAAATTCCAAACGGAATCACAAACTTATATATACCCTTTACATTTTTTTAAAGGGTATAAAAATATGCTTTAACTATAACTGGCTTTAAATGGGTGTTAACTTTTATTTGCTGAATGTTTACTTAAAACTCCTAATCAAACATTTTTTTTTTAAGAATATAGAAAAACTTATGTTTATTTTTTAATAATTTATAAGTTGATTTGCGAAAAAATTGTGGAAAATAGAAGAAGTAGTAATAGTAAGTTTGAAGTATATACATGCATACGAGTATATGATTAGTCAGTCAATCAGTGATTTTTATTCAGCAAGTGAAAAAGCCAAGAGACAGAGAGGCAAATTAGATTGCCGCTGTGTTGTTACACAGCTTCAGCTGGTTTTAAATTTAGAGTTCGTTTTAATGTTAAAACTTTACTTTAAGTTGTCTATGAATGAGACAGACTCGACTTTTTTACGAGTTGACTTTAGTTGTCTTCAGGTATACTTTATTTTCAACTGTGAATACAACCCAATGTGTTTTGTGTCTAACTTATGCCTTAAAACTCAAGCAAGACCCTCAATATTTATTTATGTTATTATATAAATATATTAGAAAAAGTTTCATTTCGATCCCATAAAATTTTAAAAACAAACAAATTTAAAAGGTAAAAAGGACAAAATTTCACCCGAAGGACGTACGAAGGTTAAATAAATTTTAAACAACAAGAAAAATTGTCCTGAGAATATTTATTATGCAAATGTTTATCATTGTCTGCAAATCTTCGCACAGATGAAAACAATATTTCATCAAAAATAAATATTCCATCATTTTAGGGAATTACAAAAAAAATTACATTTGTGCCGGAAATTGTTGCCAATTTTTAAGGAAATGTCATGACAAAATATTTTCTTCTACAAATACATACATATGTATGTAAGAACATTTTGTCATATTTACTGAATAAAGCATTAACCGCACAAAACAAAAAGTTTTAATGGGAATTTGGAGTTAGCAAGTTGATTGTAATAAAATCTTTTATGGAGCTGAGAATTGCAGGCAAAATTGCAAATTTTTAGTTGAACATATTACTGTTTTGTCTAATGAGAAGCGAATTTGTAGTTACACACAGTAGTGCGAGAAATTTTTGTCAAAAAATCTTCACTTCCCACATGTGTATAAAACCTTAATATTAAAAAGACTTTTCATGTTTTCTTAATGTTTAAACGAAAAAATAATGTTTATTAATTATTAGAAAAGTTTGTTAATTATTGGACAAAAATAAAAACAAAATTTAAAGTAAAAATTCAATGCAATCAATATCGTTATGAATGATCGCCGAGCCAAGTTACGTGAGATTTTTGAAATGATAACCGTAACATATGAACGTGTCTTCAACACTTTGTATGAACATTTACATATGAAGAAGCTATCGGCAAGATGGGTGCCGCGTTTGCTCAGTGGTCGACATACCACTTCACAACGGTCTTTGGACTTGATAAAGCGTAATCCTATTTACTACTATATTGGTGTCGATTAATAACTGTGTATGAAATATGGACCCACCTTTACCCACCTGAAACCAAAATTCAATCGAAACAATGAGTGGAAGGTGGTGGAAGTGTGCCGAAGAAGGCGAAAACAGTGAAATCGGTTGGCAAAGTTATGGCCACAGTATATTGGGATGCACACGGAATATTTCTCAGCGATTATCTTAAAAAAAAAATCCGCAATCAAAGGAAAGTATTATCGTGCATTATCGGATCAATTGATTGATGCAATTAAGAAAAAATGGGCACATTTAAAAAAGAAAAAAGTGCTCTTTCTTTAAGCCAACGCACCGGTGCACATAGCTTTACACACGATGCACACACGAAGTGAATTACAGTTTGAATTAGTTGATCATCTACCTCATAGTCCAAATTTAGCTGCTAATGACTTTTTCCTGTTTCCATACTTGAAAAAATGGCTGGCAGGAAAAAGATTCATCTCAAACGAAAGAAAAACGAAACTAACGCATATTTTGAGGGGTTCCGAAAATCGCATTATTCAGATGGTATAAAAAAGCTGGAATATCGTCTTACTAAGTGTATTGAGCTAAAAGGAGACTAAACATAAACATAATTTTCTTCTATTAAGGGACATTTTCATAATCTAGAATGAAGTTGCCGTTAAAAAATTATTAACTAATTGCCGGTTTGCTTAACAGGCACTATTTAACCTAAAGTTAGTAATTTGGATTGCACCATCTTTCGGTTACTCAACAGAAAAAAATTTAAAAAGTATGGCAATGTTACTTGTATTTGTTTACGGAAAATAGTGTAATGACGAACACAATTTTTAGAAAGAAGCTTTTTTTATTTCCGCGGCTTTCAAATTTCAAAAATATTACTCAAAAAATGTTATAAAAAAATGATGAACGGATAAGTTCATTGCTCAGAAAATCAGCAAGTCCTCTCGCGAACTTGGCATTTTTATAAATTTTATTGACAGCTTTGCAATTGATTTTGAAACCTTTTTTACAACGCGGCTAGCTGCTGCAATTGAAACCCCACAATAATCTCCTACAACCATCAGGAAGCTGCCTGTGGCGTAAAATCTCAAGGTCAATAATACCATTTGCCTAGAAGATAAAGAGTAATTTCTAAAAATCAATAATTATAACCATGATACGTATCGCACACATGTGGAAGTTATATAATGTATCTCACTTAGTTGTTGCAGTCTTTATATCAGCATGTACGAGTTTGGTAATGTATAATGTTGCCGGCTTTGACAATCTATATCTTTGTCTAAATTCTTCATCGCATAAAGAAAAATCATTTCGGCGCTTTCGAATATTTCTTTTTCTACCACAAACATGTTTATAATTAAAAATATTGCAAAAATATAAATGTTGATTTCTATTTACGTCCATTTGATTATTATTTGTTTGTTTTTTCTTTATTTGCGTTCTGATTAACTTCTTAACCGGCGAATTTTGATCGGTTAAATTTAACAGCAACTTTTGTGTTAAATAGTGCCGGTTAAGACCTAAAGCAGAATTAGTTTGTACGTTCTTTTCCGTTCTGAATCAGCTGTTCTGTTTCTGTTCAATATAAATTATATGTACATGGTTTGTTTTTACTTTTTCGTTCTGTTCTGTTGCGGTCTAATCTGTTGAAAATAGAATTCAACGTTAAGTGACGGCCAGATATGTGTATGTTTTACTTTTTTCAGGTATGGAAACATTAATTTTTTATTCAAATGTATATAATTTTTTTTTTGTCAAAAGCTAAAAAAATTTATTTCAATTAAAGATTTTTAAAAGTTAATACATTTTATGCAATTAAGCAACTAATGAATGATCAAAGGAATATTATCTTAGCGAGGAAAAAATTATATTTTGTATAAGAAGTGTCATAAACTCTGCAGGTTGTGAAAAAGAAGTGGGCCGTTTGATCACTATTTCCAAATTATTAATTGGTTTCTTTATTTGTTTTTTTTTACACAAGATAATATTTATGTACATATTTTATTCTTCATTCCAAAGGTTTTCTTTATTTATGCTCTACTGTGAAAAACAGCTGAATATTTTTACGGAAGAAGTAATTGTAAAATATTTGCTACAGAAATGAACGTCTCAGAACGCCAACAGAAAGCAAAAACTAATGAGGCCTTTAATTATACATTGTGAAATACATTTTTCTCTAACCAGCGGTTAAAGTCTCAATTAAAATATAATCAGACTTGGTGTAAATGGCCGTAAGGTAGCTTCTCTATCAATCCGCCGTATAAAATCCTCGTATAAAAAGCAAAATAAACTGCTTAAACTACTTGGAACACATGCAAAAACTCATGTTTGTGCAAACGTTTTGGTTGTTAATGGAAATTTTTGCCTGTTTGAATAAAAATTTCAAACATATTTTTTTACGAAAATCATATCGCTTGTGTTGCTTAAGGCAAAAAAAAATTTTTTTAATCTTGCAGAGTGACGTTGTAGAAGAAGAAGAAGTATGCAAAATATATCAGAAAACGTTGTTTTGTTAGAATTTAGAATAAAAGTCTGACTTTTAAGTGGCATTAGCAGTAACAGCAAAAAATTGTTTTAACATTTTATTCTAATTCGAAGCCTTTTGCTAAATTACTTATATAGGGTGTTTTTTTTAAGCCCGATAGAACTTGAAATTGTAAAAAATAACACAAAAAATTAAATTGTAATCAAAATTTTTTTTTATTCGAAAGATCAATACGTGACATTAACATTTGAAAATGATTTCGGGCATATGGGCACCGCGGCTGTTCTTGACGAAGCGCATTCTGGACGTCCAATTTTGGGCCACTTTTTCGAGCACTGCTGGCCGTATGTCACGAACAACACGAACAATGCTGGCCTCCAAGGCGTCAATTGTTGCTGGTTTATCAGCATAAACCAGTGACTTCACGTAGCCCCACAGGAAATAATCGAGAGGTGTCAAATCGCACGACCTTGGAGGCCAATTGACAGGTCCATTTCTCGAAATCAACTTATCGCCAAATTTTGATTTCAGTAAGTCGATGGTTGCGTTCGCCGTATGGCACGTAGCGCCATCCTGTTGAAACCACATCTCCTCCGGATCAATGTCATCCATATTTTCAAACAAAAAATCATTGATCATGGTGCGGTAACGATCTCCATTGACCGTAACGCGAGCTCCGGCCTCATTTTTGAGGAAATAAGGTCCGATGATGCCACCAGCATGAAAACCGCACCAAACAGTGCATTTTTCTGGATGTAATGGAGTCTGTAGGGTCTCTTGTGGATTGGTCTCACTCCATATGCGGCAATTTTGCTTATTAACAAACCCGTTAAGCCAAAAATGCGCCTCATCGCTGAACACAATTTTGCGATAAAACAACGGGACTGATTTTCAAAGTAAATTTGGATAATTTCGTAGCGTTGTTCAAGCGTGAGTCTATTCATAATGATTTGTCAGAGTATACTGAAACAAATAAAAAAAATGTTTCATCAAAATTTAATTTTTTGTGTTACTTTTTACAATTTAAAGTTCTATCTAGCTTAAAAAAACACCCTATATTATCTGAAGCGTTTTAGTGACAGTTCTACAGCACGTAAAATTTACGTGGCGTTAGCATTCACGTATTATTAAATAGCGTTAGTATTCTAGGGTCACAGAGATGTAGTATGGTAGGCAATGTTCGCCCCGAGCTTGTTAATAATCGATCAACTTTATTAATTTGCTCAAGCCTAAAATGAAACTGTATTGTATGTAAACTACTTTTAATGAATTTAACAAGGTAATCATTTCTAATGTGTTCAATCACTTCCAATAACACAATAACAGATTCAGTAGCTAGCAGTTGTTAATCGTATGAATACGATACGATAGTTTTACTATTCAAAAACATCAATAAGACAAAGAAATGTGCGTTCGGAAAAGAATGTACGGCGAAGTATTGAAGATGTTAAAATAGCGATTAGTCGTAATTCTGAATTTTTTGATGTTTTCCTTTCGACTACGAGCAAAATTTCACGTCAGAAACTTGGCTTATGTGCCTTGTTCGTGTGATATAACGGCTCTGGAATATTATTATTATTGGATAAGATTTCAGTTTACATCGATAAACCGGCAACTGTTGAAACATTGGAAGCCAGCATTAAACCCACCATTGATGATATGGGACAGATTTATAAATAAAGTAGTTCAAACATTGTCAACATTCGAATCGATTCGATATATGTAGCAAGCAATATTTTGATTTTTCCTGGGAAATCCTCATCACCGGAAGAATTATTATTCATGTGCGTTATCTTGGTAATAATTGCGACTATAACACGCGTTGCATTGTTATATACAAATGAACATTGCCAAAAAATATATAAAGCTGTTTTTTGTTTATTTCCTAGCTGTCTAACTGTCGACAGCTCATAGGTGCTAACCTAATCATGAGTAGACTTTTACTACGTTTATACGCAGCCTATTCACAAATAAAAACTATTTGCAAATAACTAACTCACGGTTTATGCGCCAATTTGTGAATGGAAAAGCTTTATTTTTTTAGTATGTCATATGTTCAAAATATAAATAATTGGTAGTATTGTTTGTTTAAAAAGCATTTTGATTACGGAAATTATAACAGAAAAATAAAAAAATTAACAGCCAGTTCGCCGATATCGAAAGGATAAGTTCATCCGCATTCAGGGCGAAAGAAAATTGATTTGGGTTTGTCTAACTTTATTCTATACGAACGTAGTGTCAAAAGTTCAATTAAAATACATAAATACATGCGAACGAGTTATAGTGACATAGACAAACCCAAATTGATTCGAATGTGAGTGACTAGCTTTCTTTCGCATGCACTTTCATTCGATGTCACCGAACAGGCTATAAATGTTTTTTGTAATTCAATTAAAACAAAAATTATTAAAAATGAAATATTTTGAAAATTTGCTGCTGTAAGTGGTCTTTACTATATTTCACGACGAAATCTTTGAAATTGTGAAATAAAGTGACAACTTTTTATGTCTTATTTGCAAATAAGTTTTTAATCAGTAATTGTTTTCGTGAGTTAGCTCATGGCAAATAAAAATTTTATTTACTGTTTCTTTTTATAAATTTAATTGTCTTAACAAATTTTATACAAAAGAACTTCCGTTGGTGGCTACGATTTGTTTTTTTTAAAGGATCAAAAAATGAAAAAACAAATATCAAAACAACTGAGTTTACTATGATCTACTTTACTAACTACTACCCAGCAAAAATATTGAGAACTTTTGAAAGCACTAAAGGTACATTGTACGTATCATGTAAGCATATAATAATGCGCTTCCATAAAAGGACTTTCTATGAGGCAGTTAAAGGATGTGAATATACACCTACTCGTGTATATTTTTTTGAAATATATTTGATTTTAAGTTCATCAGATATTCTCTTACCGCAAAGCAGGATTGCAAGGAAAACAATAACAGATCGTTTGAAAACAGAAATCAAAATTTAAATCATAATAAAAGTGCTTCAACATTCCCTTCCCACAAGGCAGGTCTGCTAGGGATGGAAACACACGTTGCGCGCATCAAAATAAGAAAGTCTTTACAATTCGAATTTTAACGAGCAGAAATAAATACAATACAATCATATTTCTTTAAAACAATCAGAATATTCAGTGAAAAACTGACCTTCTTGAAAAACGCGCGTGCGAAAAATTTTGTTTAATTAAAAACGCAATAAAATATGTATACAATTTAAATATTTAAAGCAACGCAGAAAAAAGGTAATTCATTAATATATCAAAACTATTCTAGAAAGCTATTTTCATTATATATAGGGTGTTCAAGAACTCAACGTCAAGCCAAAATAAGAAAAATCAGAAAAAAGTCTATCACATGCAGTTTAAAAATTTCCAGCATTTAAGAAAAACCTAGAAATTCGGACAAACAGTAACCATTTTCCGGTTTTGTATTAATTTTTATTATTTTTGTTCATATAAACTTTGGAGCCGTAACCCTAAATAGCACTTCTAGAGCCACAGTCATAAATAATGCAAAACTACCAGAAGTTTTCTAGAGTTAAGACTATTTGTTAAACTATGAATTTAAAACTTTCAAAATTTGTCAGTTTAGAAAGGCCCTCCTTTGAAACAAATGTACTAAAGCGCTTGGCAAGTGCAAAATGATATTACACTTGTAAGTTTCATTCTAAAAAAAGTAATAAAAAACAAGTAAGAGTGTAGTATATTCGGCTGGGCCTAATCTAAAATATCCTTCACAATAGTGACATAAATGTATAGTATATATTAAAAATTTTAACTAAATAAGCAGAACAGCTTTTAAGAAAAAAAAATTTTTTTAAGTTTACTTACGTTACATTTTCAATAAAAAATCGGTTTAAACTATAGCTGCGATATATATGGACCGCTACCGGCCGTTTTCATTTTCTATATTTATATAACCTTCTTTTATTACCAGAACTGCTTTTAAGCAAAAAAAGTTGTTTAAGGACGCTCACGCGACATATTTGATGATATCGGTTTGGACTATATCTCTGGAATATATGGGCCCATATCGGAAATTTTGATTTTCTGTATTTTAGTGACCTTCTTATATTGCCAAAACAATTTTTAAGCAAGCAAAATTGTTTAAGTTTGCTTACGCGACATTTTCATGAAAAAATCGGTTTAGACTATATCTCGGATATAAATGGACCGCTAGCGGAAATTTTCATTTTCTGTATTTATATAAACTTCTTTTATTACCAGAACTGCCTTTAACCAAAAAAAAAAAAATTCATGAAAAAATCGGTTTAGACTATATTTCGGATATACATATAAGACCGATATCGGAAATTTTGATTTTCTGTATTTTAGTGACCTTCTTATATTACCGGAACAGCTTTAAGCAAAAAAAGTTGCTTAATATCGCTTGCGCGTTATTTTCATAAAAAAATCGGTTTAGATTATATCCCGAGTACATATGGACCGATATCGAAAAACTTAATTTTTTGTATTTATATAACCTTCTTTGATTACCAGAACTACTTTTAAGCAAAAACAATTTTTCTCATGGAAAAATCACGACCGGAAATTTTCATTTTCTGCATGACCTTATTTTATTACCAGACTTGCTTTAAAGCATTAATAAGTTGTTTAGGTTCCCTTTTTAGACTATATCTCAACTTTGCTTGCTTTTTAATCGCCATGTGTAATGATTGAGTGAACTTTGAAGCAAAACAAAAATTTTTTTTTCAAACATTTTTATACAAAATTGAAAAAATTTGTTTTTTTTCGGAATTTTGAATATATTTCAGACTGATTTTACTGAGTTTCAATAGACACCCCATTAATCGATGTGGTAAACGAATGGTGAAAGAAAATATTTTCTAAGTTTTCTCAGAAACGGTATTTCAACGGCGGACAGTCGGACATCGCTTAATCGGCTTTTCTATTAATTCTGATTCAGAATATGTATACTTCTATAGGGTCGAAAATGAAAATTGTAGAAATTACAAATGGAATCACAAACTTATAGTACGAGCAATCGTTTGAACTGGGGAATAGATTTGTAAAAGTTCCTTTCCTCGCAATATTCCAAATCCGTGCCACGCTCATAACAAAAGATCTGCTCATCACTAAATAAAGAGAATGACGACAGATCAGCAGGTTAGTTCTCGAAGAACATCCGAAGACATATTTTGTTAAATATATGCGTGTTAATTATATTATACTATTTTATAAATCTGCTATTGAAAAGGCAGATCCTAACGTTCTTACTACGTAAGAAGATATATTATCCCTATAGTGTAGGAAGTATATAAAACGAATAACTCCGTTGAAGCAAAGTTTTGGCTTAGAAATATTTTGCTGACATATATCCGAAAACATTATTCTCTAATAAAGCTTTTCGATCCATAACAGTTTTTGTCATTCAAAAGATATCTCTAAAATATTTATTTTTAAAGTCGGATGCCAAAACAAGCCTTTTTAACTTATATCATAATTTTCTTTCGATATAAGGAGCTTATCTCTTAATTGGCAGAAAAATAACTTTCATTTCATTCTGTAACTATTTCCACAACACTTTTATACAAAAGAACATGATGTGTTTCTCTCGAATAAAGATGTGGGATATTTGTCTGTTGAAAAATATTTTTAAATGTAAATAACCTTATTCTTTAATTTGCATATTTATCTGGCTGAAAGTTATTCTTTTTATCAACACGGATATATACGAATTGCAAAGCATTTGTATTTTCCTTTCAAACTGCAGGATATTAAAATTACATACAATTTAATATTTAATAAAATACGGATTTTAGTTATTATTTGCCAGCCTTCTTCCGAAGGCAAAATGAATAAAAGATTAAGAAAACTTGTATGCATAATTTAAAAGTTTAATATTGAAGTTCTGTTGTATATGATATGGGATTAAAACAATATTTCGCACATAATTACTTTTATTGTCAATACGTGCTTTAAGATGTGAATGTCAATAACAATGTGTGTGATATTGATTAATATCAGCATCGGACAAAACACAAGAAAGAACTTGTAGTATAGTATAAAAACCATCGTGATGACTATTCGGTTGATGTTTTATTTGCATGTCATCAAATTTCATCAAATTATTTGTCTTTTGGATTTTAATGAACTACGAACACGCAAAGAAAAAGCAGTTTGGAATATTGTTGTGGCAACATTAGTATTTATTCTATGATAATCCGTATTGTTGCCACTAGCAGTATACTATAATTTTTAATATAGTATAATCCTCTATAAATATATCAGTGTTGAAAGTTTCACATTTCTATTGTATCATTTTAAAACATGGTTAAATGCAGTAATAATGTTTAAAAAATAATTTGAACACAACAATAGCTTTTGTTAAGTATAATAATATTAAACTAACTATTGTTGTTGATCATATTCATATATATTTTTAATTAGTTTTTTTTTAATTTTGAAGCAATCAGTTTATTTGCATGTGTGTGTGTGTTTTCTCAATATCAATAATATTAAGAATAATGAAGATTATATGTACATCCGATAAAAAAAATGTACATCTGATCAACGAATAACCGATATTTTCAAATTTAGTGAGTTACGTATGTTAAATTCTCGCATTTTTTTCTGTTATGTTGGTACATATGTCTATTATATATGATGACAAAAGCAACCATTTTGGATTGTCAATTTGTTTTTGACAGATAATAGGTTAGTCGTGCTTTGGTGTCCACTTCGATTTTTTACTATTCGAAAAATGGATCAAAGAAACTGTATTAAGTTTTGTGTAAAAAATTTAATTAAACACGCAAGAACATTTGAAATGTTGACTGTGGCAAGTCTACTATGAACAGAACACAAGTTCAATTATAGTACAACCGATTTAAGGAAGGCCAATAAGATGTTATTACGATGCTCGTCTTGGTCGCCCGAACACATCAAAAACCGATGAAAACATTGAAGCAGTGAAGAAAATTGGCATATCGTTCAGCAATTTTTGCGGATGCTTTTGGCATAAAACTTGCGGCAGCGAAGATTGGTCCAAAATTGCTACAAAACAATAGCGTCGAATGGACATCGCTCAGGAGCTATTGATTATTGTCAACGACGATTCAGATTTCCTCAAAAAGGTCATAACTGGTGACGAATCAAAGCCAATCATCCCAATGGAAGCGTGCAGAAGAGCCAAGACCGAGAAAAGCATGTCAAGTTAGGTCAAATGTGCAGGTTTTGCTCACTGTTTTTTTTCGACTTCAATGGTGTGGTGCATCATGAATTCTTGCCACAAGGTCGTACGGTCAATAAGGAATACTACCTTGAAGTTATGCGCCGTTTGCGCGACGCAATTCGTCAGAAATGCACAAAATTGTGGAAAAAACAATCTGCTGACTTTTTCCTCATCCCAAAACTGAAGGCATCGATGAAAGAGAAAAACGTTTTGCTACAATTAAGGAGATAAAAGAAAAATTGAAACAGGAGCTGTTGGCGATACCAAAAAAACGCATTTCAGAAGTGTTTCGAGGATTGGAAACAACGCTGACATAAGTGTGTTATATCTGAAGGGGATTAGCTTAAAGGTGACAAGATAGTTATTGATGAATAAATAAATACTTTGTGAAAAAATTTAATGCAACGGTTATTTTTTGATCAGACCTCGTATATCTATTAATTGAGAATATGGTCACGATAATAAATATAGGCAAGTAAGAATGTATACGATTTTATGTATATTGAATAACTTTGTTGTGTGTTAGAGCTGCTGGTAAAACTCTTACCAAAGTTATTAACCTCTCTTCTGATGGATCACTTCCTTTAGTATCACAGAGGTTCGTGTCGTTCTTGCTACAAATTGTAACTTTATTAAAGCAAAATTTACATCAATCTTTTTAAAGTACAAATTTTTGCAAAATTTTAAAAGTTTTAATATGTTTCTTAAAGTTTTAAGTGGAAAAAATATATATAATAAATAACAAATATATATATATATATATATATATATATATATATATATATATATATATATATATATATATATATATATATATATATATATATATATATATATATATATATATATATATATATATATATATATATATATATATATATATATATATATATATATATATATATATATATATATATATATATATATATATATATATAATAAATAACAAATCCAGAGGTTTTTTTCTAGTGGAGCTAAGCTCTCTTTCAGAATTGCATCTACTAGGTATATTCATGTATTTTTTTTTTTTTATTTATATGTGTTTTATTTTAAAAGTACTTATATAAAAATAGTTGTCACAAAGTTTTTTTTTACAAATTCCCTCTTTCCACTTATTGCGGTTTTCTACTTATACCGTTTTTTTTATAACACTCCGATCAAAAAAAATACGTCCGTTCACTATCAAAGCTCCACTCTGACTGGCTCATATACATATAACCGAGATATAGCTTAAACAAACTTTTCCAGGAAAATGTCCCTGAAAGATTCCTTTTTTGGAATGGTGATTACAACGTAAAAATATTTTTTCCCCGATATCGGTCCATATATATCCGAGCATATTTAGTTAAAATTTGTAATATTTACTATATATACGTGATTATCGTGAAGGGTATTTTAGATTCAGACCAGCCGAATATACCACACTCTTAATTATTTTTTTTTTTATTCTGTTTGAAAATAATATTAAAGTTGTGATTAAATACATTTCAACGTTTAAAGTTTAAAGAAATGAAGTAATTACATTACAATATTATTTGTTACGTCACAGACTCAAATAATGAGCTGCATATTTCGAAATTGCAAAAGCATAATTTAAATGCATAATTAAAAATGCATTAATGCCTTTTTTTGTGCAAAAATGCAAATATTACACTTTTTCAAATGATTGTATTTCACCCGCTACTCGTCAGCATTGGCTTGCAATATATCGAAAAATGAGTAATCAAAAGGGCTGGTCGTTTTTTCATTACATTTTCTGAAAACGAATTGTGTTTTAATAAGAAATGAATTAGGCTACGAAGAATGTAATATCAACAAGTAAGAGTGTATTATATTCTGCTGGGCCGAATTTAAAATACCTTTCACAACAGTCACGGAAATATGTCTGTGGTGTTTTATCATAACAACTTAAGTCAAATTTTGAAAATTTAAAAAAAAATAAAATTATATAATATGATTAATTTATTATATATAAAATGTTTTGTTTAAATATTTTCTTTGTATTGCTCTCGAAATTTTGTTGTAATTTTAGTTTATTTTCATTTGTTCTAGATAGTTTTTTATTGAAATTTCCCCAAACATTTTTTTTAGTTTTATCTCGACTTAGGATGTTATGATATAATGCCACAGATATAGTATATACCATAATATAAAAAATACAAGGTAGTCTCATGCTCTCAATTTTCCTTAACACCCACCATCTGACTAGTATAAGGATTGTGACATTTTTCATAAAATTGTGCTACAATATTAGTTTATATATTTTCCAGTTTTCAGTTTTGTTTGAAAATAATACTAAAGTTGTGACTTCCAACAAAAGAAAAAAATAAATAAATAAATAAAATAAAATAAAAAATAAAACAAAAAGATCTACGGCCCTATTCATAAAAAATATTTTATGTTTATTAAACACTTATTTGACATATTTTCCATAGAAATTTGTCAAATAACAGTTTAATAAACATACAATATTTTTTATGAATAAGGCCACTAGAGTATTGTATATAAGAATTGACATATTTTAACATTTAAAACGCTAAACAGATAAAACGGGAACAGATAATCGACAACGTCTACAAATTCCTCATGTGGGCATTTCAAAAAAGCAAGAGTGCTCTAAAAAAGCAAAAAAAATTATATTTGTGTTGAAATGAGCAACACGATGGGCGACAATGTCTATCCAGTCTTCAAATCGTTCAATTAAAAATTTCTGCAAAAAAGTTAGCGGGAGTCTAAAACAACAACAAAAGTGCACAAACTTTCAGTACATGTTTTTAATCAGTTGAAAATTAAGATCAGTACGAGACATATGGTCAGTTTTATTAGAAATAAACATGTTTTCCCATGCATTTTTGTAAAGAGCAAAACACCTCAATTTACGTGTTTTGGAGCAAAACACTTCGAAAGTGTTCTCTACAACACTGATCTTACCCAGTGCTTAGACATACGAGTAAGAGTTCGAAAAACTCAACACACTCACATTTTTTTACTACCACACTCACATTTTTCGCACTCGCAGGTCTACTCGCAGCTAAATTTGCATGCGAGTGATTTTTTGGCACTTCCATGCAATCAAATGTCAAACAAGCAAACAGTGTTACCGTGTAAATAATTTTAAACAAATCAACTGGATTATTATAAAATTAAAACCTAGGTTTTAGCTACTTTGAATGTTAATTTATTAAAACTAATACTATAGATAGATATGTTTAAATTATAAAGTGTTAATATCAATAATATAATGATAATACAAATTAATGCCAACTATTTTCTAAAAATATTCTCAAGTGAAGAACACGGCAACTCCAGTTTATAAAGACAGCCAAAGAAACAAAATATATGAAGGAAACAAATTGTTCACGTGATGACGACAAATTTGAAATGAACTCTCCCTCGCATGTGTAGACATAAATGAAAGTTGCAAGAGATTCGACTTTTTCGAAGACATTTTCGTTGATAATACGTATTCAGTACTCGCATGAGATTACTCGTATGTCTAAATGCAGGGTTACACTGATCAATAATAAAATTAACAACACTGTGCTATCCATTAAAAGTGAGTAACAATTTCGAAAAAAAATTTATTTGTCACTTAAAAAAACAACAAAACAAAATAATCCACATAATAAAACATGAAATTTTCGAAGCATCTCCGCTCAGTTCCAACAAGCTACAGAAGACCTACAGCCATATTTTGGCTTTCGAAAATGGGACTGCTGGCACTTTCAAGATTTTATTCCTGAAGTTAAAACTTCACTGAGAGTAAAAAAGGCCTTAGACAAACGAGGCACGTCAACATTAATCAGTTTTGGATACTGTATAGGAAAATCGTTTTTGAGACGTAGAAATCCCGTTTTGCCAATAAAGTTTTACATGCTTAAAAGCCCATATATTCCCTGCCTTCATTTGAGAGTTCTGAGCTACGCAATATATCTATGCACCTCTATAACCCTCTCTGGGTTGAAATACGCCTGTAGGAGCTTAGAAATATATATGTAGTTTAAAAGCATTGTTTTCCTTGTTTGCCAGAAAAAAAAAAAGTTAATCATGAAAACCAATCATTTAAGTTGAAATATATATCAATTATTTTATTGCAATATGTACGTTTGTTTTTATTTTTATAACTTGAGCTACATACATCTCTTCTTTTCATTTTCACTTAATACATAATCTTAATACTTAAATCTATCTACTGACAACTATTAAACGTTAAAACGTGGGTAGCACCAACAACACTTGAGCTTGAAATGTTGGTAAATGTATGTATCTTCGTCATATGACAATATTCCTGTATCCTTACCATCCCCTCCAGTATCATCCAAAATAATTTCGCTATGGAGGCTAGTTAACCTTTTCTTTTAAATAGGAAAGTCGAACATAATTTTTTATTAGTTAGATTTTGTTCTGTTAGAACAAAGTATGCGTCAAACTAATTTCGAAAATTCGAAATTAAAAACACTTCATAGCGAAGTGGAAACACTTCGACATGTTTTCGTTAAAACACATGTTTTTCTTTGCAGTGGAAACATGGTAATTATAAGTCTAGACGTTATGTTGAATCAACATATTTATGCTGAAAAATTTACTATTAGTGCCAAAAAATCGTGTAGACAGCAAATTGTTTCAACATACGTATGTTTAAATTCATTTGATTAACATTTGTTACTGATTTCAACAAATGTATGTTCACAATTTTAGCATATCGTGTAGACACCATATTTTTATTTTTAACAATTTTTCTACGTTTGTTAATTGATATGTTGTTTGTTGAAAAGTAAACACAAGCTTTTCAGCATACGGCAGATTTGTTAGCATATAAATTGATATTTTATATATCATGTAGGTATGAAAAGTGTTGTCCGAATTGTAGTGTATGCAAATAGGTTTGTTAATTTATCGTACAGCTCATTACATCTAGACCAACTCTGATATAGGACCTGGGAGGAGCTTTTGTTTAAGCAACAGCTTTCGTCTGATATTCATAAGCTTGTTGGAAAAGGAAAATATATAATAGATGGCGGTTTTAACAACATGCCTTGTTAGAGCTTAAGTTCTTACTATTGAGGTACTAGTTTAAACGAAAAACTGAAAGCTTATAACATGGACTTAGTTTTTTCCAATGGTCAATACGTATGTACGAGTACCTGCAAGTTTTAAAAGGAAAGATTAAAAGCTCGGTTTTTTTTAATAAATGACCCCTATTCAAAATTTCCGACAGTTTAATTAATGATTTGGGTTTACTGCGGCATCTGCCATTAGCTCTTAATGTTCGAAAATGGTATAAAAAGTGCAACTGCCGTGCCTATGCCTAAAGTCTATAATTTAAAGGAGAATAAAGTTTTCCCCAACAGAAAATTATCCATGATAAAATAAAGAAACTCTTCCCGTATAGAATGGATAAAATATAGGACCTTAAACTTTATATGTAGTTTAGTGTTTTAATAGCGGCAAATTGCGTGAGAGAGATAAAAGCAATTTCTAAAAATTAATTTTAAGCAATTGAATTTTATTCACTATATTATTTTATATGTATGTACATATATGTACATATAATTAAGATAACTGAAAGAAACTTTCAATTCTTATGCATCACAATTATAAAATATGAAAACAAATAAACAAAATTAAAAAAAAAAATATTTTAATTTATTTGACATTTTGAAGCAAATGTCATGAAATGATATGAAAGTTGTATGCTGGCATATGTTGAATTTAAAAAAACTAAATTTTCAACATATCGTGTGATTGATTGCAATTTTTCATATGTTGATAGAGACATTTGTTGTTAAATCGTAACATATGAGTGTAAACATATATATGTATATATGCTGATTCAACATATCGTCTAGACTTAATATTCTCTACAAATTGTATTATGACACTATTAATAATTTTATTTTCTTATTATATAAAATTGAGTAAATTTTTTAAAAGACATCGGAAGCTGAAAAAATAAATTACAGTATAGCCCGTGTAATTACCCACAGCTTAAATGCCTTTTTCGTTTATTCACTCCTTATATTCAACCCCGGTTTTTTTTCTCACTGATTTTCATACAAAAATACACGGTTAATTAACTTTCTTTTAAGTACCCATTTTGGGTAATTATCCGAAATATTGAATCCCAAATCCAAAAAAAAATTCCCTAAAAATCCCTTCATTTATTTACCCAATACTGCCTGCCTATTCACTCAACTCTGTGGACAAATTTGTCACTTGTTACACACAAAGGGTAAATTTTAGTGAATTCAGCCAACTGGCTTCTTAACGTTCTGATACGCTTTTATTATATACATACATGCATGTACTCCTGCTATTTTTTTGCTATATATATTTTTTTAACTTTATTATTTTATTTATTGAATCTACATAAGAAATGTAATGACAATAAGTATTCAATTCTTAATACTAAAAAAAAAATTGTGATTAAAGTCCTGCCAGTGCTGGACAAAAATTTATTTTTATGCGAATATTATTTCAGAATTCAGTCATCTGTTTAGAGCTTGAATGGTAGCCAAAGAATCCCTCCTTCTCAGACGGATATGACCACCAAAATTAAGAATATTAGCTGCAAGAGGATTTGGATGGAATTCAAGTTTGTTAATATATCTTGTCGCGTACTTCACAAATTCAGATTTCACAAAAAGTACATTCAGATCTGCGTGGATTCTTGAGTTTTTAACGTACCATGGAGCGTCTGTAATTCTACAGAGATTTCTATTTTGACTTCTTTGAATTTTTTCAATGTTGGATGCCGAGGCTGTGCCTCATAATTGAATCCCATAGCACCATATTAGCTTTAGAATCGAGTTGTAAAGCAAAAGTTTACAATCAAACTTCAAGGTCAAATTTATGTATATTAGCCAGTTAATTTGCACTGCTTTCAATTTCATCTCCGTTACTTTTGCTTAGATGTGCGACTTCCATGTTAGTCTACGGTCAAGATGAATACCGAGGTATTTGACTTCACTGTGTTGAGGTATTACTTTATTGTTAATAGTAATGGGTGAGCATGTTCCTAGACGCAGTGCGTCTATTTCTATATACATATGTATGTATAATTTTTGTGATAATGAAATTGTTTTTCTTTTGCGTTAATTTTTGTTTTTACGTATGTTACGACTTTGATTTAATTTAAGTCCTTCGTAGAGGTACTTGAGCGTCTTCGCATAATTACCTCTATGAGGTAATTAAACGTCTCCGCTTTAATACCTTATTCGCTCAATTAGCCAAAAATTACAGCAACTTGAGTGAGGTAATTAAGCGGGGTTTACTGTAATAATTTTTGTGATATCACTTACTATCATTGACGACAGCTTAGTGAAGATATCGTCGGAACAGTCCTCGACGATACTTCGGTGGATATCGTCGCATCGTTGGATATTGTCAGTTATGTATTTGTCGGCGACATGGTAGAGTAAAATGTAATGTATATAATCGTCGATTATGCGGTGAACGAAGCCGTCGCTTTGTGTAGTCTTGCGTGATTTGGTGGC
Source organism: Thecocarcelia acutangulata (assembly GCA_914767995.1). Taxonomy (NCBI): domain Eukaryota; kingdom Metazoa; phylum Arthropoda; class Insecta; order Diptera; family Tachinidae; genus Thecocarcelia; species Thecocarcelia acutangulata. The sequence continues at coordinate 52,079,551 of OU612096.1, read as the reverse complement.
CATTTGTTCGAAAATTTCTTTAACGATTTGTTGAGGTGTCGTCAACATGACTTCCACGATTTTTGATCGTTAAAGATGTCTTTAAGACATGACTAACTGGGAATCCAAATCACATAAACATGCTGTCACCCTCGTTAATGCTAAATAATTTCAGTAAGATAAATGGCTGGTGGCAGATGGAGTTTAAAAATTAACATTTAAATTTAGATGTCTATTTCATTACCAAAAAGTTTTTTTTTTCAGTACTTTAAAAGCATATTTGCTTAATATTTTAATATAGCTAACAAAACGACCACAGATACCTATTTGTGTCACGTCAGCTTATTATTACTACTTTATTCCAATATGAATAATCCGATTACACATTACAGAAAAAATTAATTCTGCGAGTAGATTCCTCTATTTCACTGTGTGACAATGCCCTTTTATATTTATCTCTAAAAATAAACTTCAACAATCCTTACTAAAAAAAAAATAATAAAAACATAATCCAACTATATTTTATATCATGATTTGAACGGTTAAGAACGACCACAACTTTTTTGAAAATTTTATGAAAAACATAAAAAGTGAATCATTGATTAAAAATAATGTTTAAATACAAAATAGTTTCTGCAAAAAGTAATAAATGCCTACGTCTCTACAGACTTTGACAATTGCTAGTGTTTTCTATTTTTATTAAGACTAAATATCCTACATTTACATTACTTTTTTCTCAATTATCATTCGAAAATATTTTCTGGTTTGTTTTAATTTTTTTGCTCTATTTAAGACAAATACCAATTTGACTCGTAATTAGTGTACATAGTATTCATAGTTACAAAAGTTTTGTTTATTTTCTGCATTGCCAAAAGATAAACATGGTATTATGCCATAAAATAATAGGGACAGCGAGTATTCAGTTGTCTGCATGTTGTGTCGTATTACAGGGAAAAATAAAAATATGAAATACGTTTGTGCTATTGTTGCTGTTAATAAGTCCTTTACATCGACGAATTGCCCACCACATTTCATCTCATAAATGATGGCTGCAACACTTTGTGTTCAACAAACCAGGGTTGTCAGATTCTTTTCCACGTCCAGCGCCAAACTTACGAGTACCATCAAAATTCGCCAAAATATTTTTTGTATAGACTTTAAAAGACAACACGTACAAAAAAATATATGGTTAACTTGAGAATAATGTCGCACTCAACCATGTTATTATGCCAACCATTATATTAATAATTTCATATTAATTTCATTAAAACACCATACTAATGTCACAAATAGCTATGTTGACATAGAATCATATTTTATTCATCCTTCACCATATTAATTAAATAAACGACATCCCTGTTTATTTACAGTTAACTATGTCACACAATGTACATATATAATATTAAATATAGTTATAAATAATTATAATATATTTTTTAGTTTTTAAATAATTAAGAATAATTCGCAAAATATAATCAGTGCCTCGTTTCTGTATTACTCACATCGAAAAATTTCTCACAAGAAACAAAGGAATTGACAGAAAAACTATGCGAATTGAAACACAAATGGAGTTTCTCACACAAATGTTTCCGTATCTTTGAGAAGCGAGAATTATCTGTCAAAATAACTTTTTTGACGTAATTCATTAGAAGCTTGTGAGTAAACCTGTTTCTGTATTAAAATTTTGTGAGAAGTTTCTCGCTAGAGCTGTCAAAAGTTTTCACAAATAAAAGAGTTGCGGAAGTTATAAATTTAAAATATATATAATTGACATAATGAATGCAAAAAGTGTAGAAAAGGTAAAATTATTAAATATTTATACACATATTGTCGTATTCATAAAAAAGAATTTGCAATTAGTAAAAGTTTACTTGATGCACATATTTTTACACAAAATTTGTCAATTAAACCTTTGTTATGTGTAAATTATTTACTATGAATATGGCGGATATTGAATGTAGTTCATTTTTCATTTCTTCTTTTTATTTTAGAAAATTGAAAGAATTTCCACGGATATATAATATAATAAATATATAAAATTATGAATTAAATTTTTTTGGTTTTTTCTTTATTTCTAAATATTTATTTTTTATTTCTAAATATTTATTAATTTAATAATTTAATGGCAAAATTTTAATTTTAGCCTGTCTCGAATGCGAGAAGCTTTCCTAATCGGTTGAGGAATTAAAAAAGGGTGGATTGCAGCTCTTAATCTCTGCTTGTAAATGCGCAACATGTTTCGCCGGTCATAATCACCACAAAACTATACCTTATTGAAAGTTTTTATGAAATTTATTTATGATTTGAATGTGTTTTTATTTATGTACATGTGTTATTGATTGACACAATATTATTTTATTTATAACACTACTGAATTCAATTGTTTTATTCACTGCTGAACATTTGTTTCTTAAATTTTCTTTTCGGTTGATAAATTTTTCCTATATTCTTTTCTTCTTATTTGTTTACTTTTTGCATTTTGACAGCTGCTTATTGGAAATATTCCAATAAAGACGTAACTAGTATTGCCTTTTTTCGATTTAATATACAGAAACGCTGTTTTTCTCGATAGTAGAGAAACGATGGAATTTTATATTTCATAGTTTTCGATGCGAGAAACGTTTCCCTAATCTTACAGAAACGAGGCACAGGTTTCAAATGATTTCGACTTCTAGCTATTGCAGCTAGAATAAAAATTATGGAATTATATTAATATGGTTTTGGTTTTATTTATAGATACATATATTTATCGGTTATATTAATTAATAATAAAAAATTGTATATATATGTATATATATGTATATATATATATATATATATATATATATATATATATATATATATATATATATATATATATATATATATATATATATATATATATATATATATATATATATATATATATATATATATATATATATATATATATATATATATATATATATATATATATATATATATATATATATATATATATAAATATATATATTGTTGTGTATGTATTGTCAGGTGCAGAAAACTTTCTTTTCTTTGTTATTTTGATTAATTATTTCTATAAGTATCTTTTTCTGCCTTAATGTTTTATCTTATTGTAATTTTCTTGTAACTAGGATACTAAGTATGCCTGTATCTACCCAGGGGTCTAGTCACCTCATACGATATCGAATTAACTATCGTATCGAATAACATTACGATACATCTGGATTATGGCAAATGATGCATATAGGATCGTAGTTTAAATAAAATGTAATAGATTGGAGACCATATATTTGCTAAAAGTACGAATACAAAAAAGAAATTGTTTAACTTTTTTATAATATGGCAAAACAGTTCATCCGATATCGTATGCCATGATACCAAAATGAAAAATTTCGATAATATTGCTCGATATCGTATGCGGTGATTTGGCCCCAGTACTTTTAAATAAGATAGTCTGGTGTCATTCATGAATGAATTAATTCAACTGAATGATTCTCTCAAGTGAACGAATGAAATATTTCTGTATGCTTTCTCTATTTCTTTCATCATTCTTTTCATATTTCATACCGTACCCGTTAACATTCAAAATAAATTATTCATTTTATTTTGTACTTTAAAATTTGAAAACAATTTTAAAACTGAACATTAAGTAATTTTTTTGTATATTGCATGAGACAAACAAATAATGCCGCCGTAGTTGCTTTATAATAATTCGTTATGCAGCCAGCTTACACACATAATTGAAACATTCATTCATTCTGATATATGACTGCCATACTGAAGGATGAAGGAAAAGAATGAATTAATTCACTTAACCTTTCTGAAAGAGAATGAAAGATTTTGCCCAGCACTAAAATAAGATGTTTCTGGAACGCAAACGGCATCCGCCAACACAAAAATGAACTTGAGCACTTCCTTATGGAAAAACAAATTGACATAATGCTGATTGCTGAAACCCACTTGACAAGCAACAGTTATTTCAAAATTAATGGCTACATACTGTACGACACAAAAGATCCCCGTGGAAGATCTTGCGGAGGATCGGCAATTCTAATAAAATCCAGAATTAAACACTTTTTAATGAACAAGACATGTGAGGAGTATCTCCAAGCAACTAATATATGCATTGAATATTTTCATGAAAAAATCGCTATTTCCTCAATCTACTCACCGCCACGCTTTTCAATAACAGAAAGCCAATACTCAAATTTTTTCAAATCAGTTGGTCCTAGATTTTTAGCGGCTGGCGACTATAACGCAAAACACACTTTTTGGGGATCACGTTTAATTACCTCGAAAGGCCGTGTGCTTTTTGACACCATTTCCAAAATGGGTTTAGATGTGGTTTCAAGCGGACATCCCACTTATTGGCCGTCAGACCAACGAAAGATCCCAGATGTTATAGATTTTGGAGTTGCGAAAAATTTTCCCTTAGAGTGGATGCAAGTGGAGCCTTCATTAGATTTGTCATCAGATCACTCTCCCACTATAATCTCTGTTTCGTTCCCCCACGAGATTGACTCACCGTTAACTGTCAATAGAGTTAATTGGTTAAAATACAAAAAATTTTTGAGTACACATTGTACTGAAAATATCGCCTTGAGAACGCCTGAGGATATTGATGTGTCAATTAACGATTTTTCTGAAAACCTCAAACTGGCCGTACAGCATGCTACCACTAGTCATATAAGATCCAGAAATGAAACCAATAGAACTTATTCGTCTGAAATTGAGCAACTTCTGTCAGAAAAAAGAAGAGTCAGAAGAGAATGGCAACTTCGCAGATCTCCCCAGCTTAAAACTAGGCTACGGGAATGCATAACTCAGTTAAGAAATCTGCTTGAAGTCCATAGAATTGCTTCCCTTAAAACATATTTGGAAAGCCTTGATGGTACTCCTCAATCTGATTATTCCTTGTGGAAAGCGACAAAAGGTTTAAAAAGACCCGTAATAGGTAAGCCACCTTTGCGAACTTCAACTGGCGACTGGGCAAGAAGCGACTCTGAAAAGGGGATGTTGTATGTCGATCATTTGAGAAACGTTTTTATTACAAATGATTCAGCGAATATTACAGCGGAATTACCACCATATGTTGTTAGACCCCCTGTGTCTTTGAGACTTAATTTTCAAGATGTCGAAAACGTTATCGCAAATACAAACCCAAGAAAAGCTCCAGGCATTGATCAAATTACTGGTAAAATGCTTGAACAGTTACCTCGTGTAGCTAGAAGGGTTCTACTTTTTATTTTTAACGCCATTTTACGCCTTGAGTATTATCCTGTAGAGTGGAAGGTCTCAATGATTACTATGATACCCAAGCCAGGGAAGGATCTGACAAAGGTAGAATCATATAGACCAATAAGTCTACTACCAACAATTTCAAAACTGTTCGAAAAATTGTTAATGGCGAAGTTGAGTCCAATATTGAACAATGTGGGGTGTATCCCTGATCATCAATTTGGTTTTCGGGCTAAACATAGCACCATAGAACAAACGCACAGACTAGTCAATGTCATAAGACAGACCTTTGAGGAGAAGAAGTATTGCTCAGCTCTATTCATCGACATTTCTCAAGCTTTCGATAAAGTGTGGCACGACGGGTTGATGCACAAAATAAAGTTAAACTTGCCTGTAAATACTCACAAGCTTCTGGAAAGCTACTTATATGGGCGGAAGTTTATTATCAGAGAAGGCGATTTTATAAGCCCAACTCAGCCAATCGAAGCAGGTGTTCCCCAAGGCAGCATACTGGGGCCTACTTTATACTTGATTTACGCCTCTGACATGCCAACGACATCCGGAATCCATACTTCAACCTTTGCAGATGACACAGCGTTTTTGAGTGTTCATGAAAACCACCAATTAGCTTCACGAAATTTGCAGGAATACATTTCAATATTAGAGAAATGGCTAAAACTTTGGAAAATCAAAGTTAATGAACAAAAATGTACTCATGTCACATTCACTCTGTGTAAGCAAACATGTGGGCCTATCCAAATAAACAACTCACCTATTCCGCAACACAGTGAAGTTAAGTACCTTGGTATACACCTCGACCGTAGGCTAACGTGGAAGTCTCACATTGAAGCAAAAGTCACTCAGATGAAACTAAAAGCAGCGCAACTAAATTGGCTCATGGGCAGAAACTCGACATTGAAGTTGGATTGCAAACTTCTGTTATACAATGCAATTCTAAAACCTATATGGTGCTACGGAATTCAATTATGGGGCACCGCCTCAGCGTCAAATATTGAAAAAATTCAAAGACGACAAAACCAAATTCTTCGAACGATTACTGCAGCTCCATGGTACGTAAAAAATTCACGAATTCATAACGATCTGAGTGTTCCGCTGGTAAAAGAGGAATTTTCCAAGTACGCGACAAGGTATGTCAGTAAACTGGAACTTCATCCAAACCCTCTTGCGCGCAATATACTTAATTTTGGCGGCCACACTCGGCTTAAAAGAAGGGATACCGCTGCCACCATCAGATTGCTCAATAGGTGATTTTACCGAAATAGCTCCCGCATAATAAAACTTTTTGTCTAGCATTGGCCGGACTTAAGAATCCCATTTTTTAAATTTTAGTGTTAAGATTTGAATACTTATTGTTAGTTCATTTGGAAGATTCAATAAATAAAAAATGCTACAAAAAAAAAAAAAAAAAAAAAAACTAAAATAAAATTTATATTCTTGTTGTTCTGAATTAATATAATAATTAAATAAATAAAATAAATGCGTAAGGTATATCGAGTTCGACTTTCGAAGATCTAAGAAATTGATTGTATATGTTATATACTCAAACGTTACAAACGCAGTAGATCAGTAAAATACATTCTTGTGCAAACAATATTTGGTGGGTGCAACGCGATTTAAGACGAGGGTACATAGATAGTAAAATAGGGACTGTTGCAGATCTCTGATATACATACATACCCATATGAAATGCTGTCATTTTAATATACGCCCAACCCAACTTTACGTTTACATAATATGAAATTTTTATATTATAATGCTCTTTTTAATTTGCGTTGTTTTCTGGGATGCCAGATAACTCTGATAAAAAATCGTTACATAGTTTCTCAATTGGTACCATCGACATTTCAACTTAAGAAGCCGGTAAACTATCTCGACATTAAAAATGTCCATTTTAAATAGAATAAAACTTTGTTTTTTGTTAACAAAACAAACATTCAACTTTTTTTTTTACTGTCTATAAAAAGTAAATGTGAATAAACAAGTAAAATGTTGTAATAATATTTTTCAAAACGCAAACAACAGAATAATCTTCGTTTTAGATTTTACTCTTCCTACAAGCAATTCATAAGCTGGTTTTTACACCCTCGTTTTTCTTATTCTCTATAAAAGTCTCTAAGATTTGTATCCATTTATGGCAAGATTTTTAATAGCATGTCTATTTATTGAATTTAGTTCTTTTTTATTTCTTTTTTTACAATCTCCAACAATATTATACTTACTTTCTCCTTAAAGTAAGAAAAATAAAACGTAATAAACAAAAAAGGAATTAGTTCTAAAACATATTTATTTGACACATAAACATAAAAAATGAAATCAGTTTGTCTACCCTACTTGTTTCTCTACACCATTTGTCGGCAAACAAAAATAGACTTCAATAAAGTGACGCCTTAAAAATCTTCGCATAAATTTGTGTGCCACTGTAGTGGATTGAATATCTTTCTGGCTGTAAATTTTTTAACTTAACGAAATATTATACGAGTACATACACATTTTTTTAGTAAAGCTATGTACACACGGTTGTCAGATGTTACAATATTGTAAAATCTAGAAACATGCTGACAATGTAGTGACAATGAAAAATTGTCCCGCAGAAGTAAATTGTGTGTTCAGTAAGAAAATCTTACAATTTTATTGTCAGAGTGCGATCTGACAAATAATTCATCTGACAACAAAAATTGTCAGTTCACACGGTTGTCAGATTGTTAGATGAAAAAAATTGCCAGACATATTGCAAGGCATTGCCACTTATGTATATCAACAACTATCTGTTTGGCAGTGTTGCCCATCAAACTTTTTTCTGACAATGATGCCATTGTCAGGTGCATTAATTTTATACATCTGACAATTAAAACTGAGCTTACAATACCAGCCAATTATCTGGCAATGCCGACGAAGAGTGTTCTCACGATTGTCAGATGCCTGACAACATTGTCGTCTTACAATTGATTGACAATGGTTTTTCTGACAACGTTGTAAGTTAAAAATTGGCATTTCACACGATTGTAATACATTTTCAGACATTTTTACTGGCAATATTGTAAGATCCGACAACCGTGTGTACGTAGCTTAAGATCGGTAATTTGCATTTTTTTCAGCCATCCTTTAATCTGAGTTGCAAAGCTTACAATTTGGTTGTGTGTAGTGATCGGGGTAAATATTGTTCAAGTGTGTACCGTAAGTTATTAGTTAATTGTAATATGTATTTGCAATTAAATATTTAAATTTACGAGTAGCTAGGTATTTCAATCTAATACACATTTTGTTAAAATAACATTTTTGTGTTTGTGACCTGCGGCAGGCCTGTGTTAATAACTTTTTTTATAACTAATATGAAAACTTTGGTTAAAACTAAAATGCATTTTAAAATTTTTATTACTTGTAATTGCATTTAAAGCAACAACAATTTTTGACATATAGTTTTGTATATTAAATGTAATTAATTAATTATGGAAACAAATGAACAGTATTAATTAGTACAAGCTGGCAATCGAAACGCAAAATAACTATTGGCGACTGTGCAAGAAGCGATTCTGAAAAGGGGATGTTGTATGTCGATCATTTGAGAAATGTTTTTATTACAAATGATTCAGCAAATAATACAGCGGAATTACCACCATATGTTGTTAGACCTCCTGTGTCTTTGAGACTCAATTTTCAAGATGTCGAAAACGTTATCGGTAATACAAACCCCAGGAAAACTCCAGGCATTGATCAAATTACTGGTAGAATGCTTGAACAGTTACCTCGTGCAGCTAGAAGAGTTCTACTTTTTATTTTTAACGCTATTTTACGACTTGAGTATTATCCTGCGGAGTGGAAGGTCTCAATGATTACTACTCGTGTGATAACCAAGCCAGGGAAGGAGCTGCCTTTACCTCTTTTACCAACAATTTCAAAACTATTCGAAAAATTGTTAATGGAGAAGTTGAGTCTAATATTGAATGGAATGGGATGTATTCCTGATCATCAATTTGGTTTTCGGGCTAAACATAGCACCGTAGAACAAACGCACAGACTAGTCAATGTCATAAGACAGACCTTTGAGGAGAAGAAGTATTGCTCAGCTCTATTCATTGACATTTCTCAAGCTTTCGATAAAGTGTGGCACGACGGGTTGATGCACAAAATAAAGTTAAACTTGCCTTACAGGAATATACTTCAATATTAGAGAAGTGGCTAAAACTTTGGAAAATCAAAGTTAATGAACAGAAATCTACTGATGTCACATTCACTCTGTGTAAGCAAACATGTGCGCCTATCCAAATAAACAACTCACCTATTCCGCAGCACAGTGAAGTCAAGTACCTTGGTATTCACCTGGACCGTAGGCTAACGTGGAAGTCTAACATTGAAGCAAAGGTCACTCAGTTAAAACTAAAAGCAGCGCAGCTAAATTGGCTTATGGGCAGAAATTCTACATTGAAATTAGATTGCAAACTTTTGTTATACAACGCAATACTAAAGCCTATATGGTGCTACGGAATTCAGTAATGGGGCACCGCCTCAGCGTCAAACATTGAAAAAATTCAAAGGCGACAAAACAAAATTCGTCGAACGATTACTGCGGCTCCATGGTACGTAAAAAATTCACGAATTCATAAAGATCTGAGTGTTCCGCTTGTAAAAGAGGAATTTTCTAAGTACGCGACAAGGTGTGTCAGTAAACTGGAACTTCATCCAAACCCTCTTGCACACAATATATGTACTTAATTTTGGCGGCCACACTCGGCTTAGAAGAAGCGATAGCGTTGCCACCATCAGATTGCTGCTCAATAGGTGATTTTACCGAAATAACTCCCGCTTAATAAAACTTTTTGTCTGGCATTGGCCGGACTTAGGTAAAAATAAAATTTTTTTAATATAAATCACACATTCTTTTAGTTTTAAATTTAGTATTCAGATTTGAATACTTATTGTTAGTTCATTTTGAAGATTCAATAAATAAAAAATGCTTAAAAAAAAGAATATAATTTTAGCGGGGAAAAAATCATAATTTGTTTAAGAAGTATTATAAATTCTGCAGTTTGTGAGAATGAAGTGGGCTGTTTGTTCACCATTTCTAAATTATTAATTTGTTTATTGTTTTGTTTTTTAAGACAAGACAATTTTTATTTAAATTTTTTATGCTTCATTGAAATTTTTTTTTTTTTTTTTAAATGTGCTTTACTTTAAACAGTTGATTGTTTTCATAGGAGAAGTATTTTTAAAATATTTACTGCAGAAATGAACGGTAACAGAAAGTAAAAACTGGAGTTGAAACTTAATATGAATAAGCATATATAAATTACTTTTTTCTTATATTTTCTTACTGGTTAAATCATATCACCTTATAAATGGCAGTTGGCACTCTGCGACATATATAAGTATCCCACAGAACATTGTTATTTGCGGTATTATTATTTAGATTGATATATTGACGAGATTTTTAATATAAAAAGAGCCCTCGTTGCTTTATGTAATGTCAAATTAAAATCTGCATAAAAACTATCTTTAACAAATTCCCAAATTATAACCCAAATTTTTTATCCTAATTAAGGGAAATACCGCCCGAATTGGGGAAACGTTTACTCGTACATAGCTGCGCTGTGATGCCGTTGACAAGTTTATTTAGAATGACTATTGCAATGATTTTTTATGTTTTGTTTTTTATACTCGTTTAGAAATAAAATTAATCTAAAAGATGTGCAATTTTATATTTGCAAAAAACTTTTTTGTGCCACGTTCCAAAAATTATTATTCACAAACTTGTTTCTCATCCTTCATCTCATTCTGCTTTTACTAGTTAATAAAAAAGTGCGTAGTCGGTAAATTCAAAAGTAAGAAAAAATGTAATCAATATTTCTGTATCTGATCTACTACGATTTTTTTTAAACGTCTTCCTTCCCCCTCTGAACACTTTATTCTTACAAATTATTTTTCTCGCTTACCGAATTGCAAGAACTTGCAATATCTTTTTAATACCTTTTGACTATGAAAAAGTTTTGCCATCAAAATATTCATTTTCAAGTTTTGAATTATTTTATTTATGGTTGGTTACTAGTTTTAGAGAACAAAAACGAGTAGTAAATGAATTTAAATTAAATTATGCACATAAATGCAAATTTTCAAATCTAAACTCTTGAAAGCTGTTGAATAATATCGAAACGGACCCACACAAGACCGAAGCAAAATTAATATTGTATAAAATTTGGAAACCTTTTAAGAACTTCAAAAAAAAAAAACCAACAAACACGCACACACACACACAACTAAAACTTTATCACTTAAAATCTTGTATAAGTAAAAAGGCAAAATCCAGAAGACATCAAGATAATACCCATTACAACCATAAAAGAGTTTTAAAATTTCATTTTAAAAGATAAATATTTATGAAAGCTAATATAATATGAAACGTTCTTTTTACATACGAGTACATGCAAAAGATTACAAAATATGAATATATCACAAAATTTCAAAACAAATTCCGTCTTCATACTCACATGAGTATACGAGTAGTTAGTTCTTTGTTCATTTCATCACATTCATATTAAATGAGGAGTGCCTAAACAAAGCGGAAACAGCATAGTAATTTATTTTACCCACAAAAAATATATACATATATATCGCTCCTTTATTGCAACATAATAGTCATAATCCAAAAAAGCTTGTTTCGAGAAAAACGCATTTCAAATTTTTAGCTTCCATACAAGTCTTAGAAAATATTTTTAGAAAATATCTTCTAAAGGAAACAGTTTAAAAGTAATTTTAATAAATTTTTGGTTAATAATTCTGCATTGTTAACTCGAAAAGCTCATTTTTTGAGATATGACTATGTTGCAATAAAGGAGCGACCTATATGCCCAACTGTTTGGCAATCCTCTAAATTCCATGGAATGGGCTCAAAACAAACATTTGCTTTGTTAACTCGAAAAGCTCATTTTTTGAGATATGACTATGTTGCAATAAAGGAGCGACCTATATGCCCAACTGTTTGGCAATCCTCTAAATTCCATGGAATGGGCTCAAAACAAACATTTGCAACAACAAATGATGATAATGGCGACTGCAAAAGAACGTAAGGAACACAAAAAGAAAACCAAGTTGCCTAAACAAGATCTCATGAATACCGATAAAACCATGCCTAATATAACAAACTTGACAAATCCTCATATGGCGGGACCAACAAATGAAGAAGTCCAATCTATTAACAAGAAACTTATGCGAATGGATACCAGCCTCTTCAGCCGTTCCATCAGACTTGACAATCGATACCAGCTTAATAACTGGCAAAAAGCTTGCTTCTCCTTTAATGTTTCGCAAAAAAAAAAAAATGTTATTACGATTTGAAGCCACAAAATTGGTGTGTTGAAAATCGCAATTATTAAAAATTTTGCTATTTCGACTCGCAAACAAAGCATGTAGTGAACTCTAAAGCTGAAAGTCCATAACACGCTTTCTTCGCGGCAACACGTTCTAAGCGTCTGTCAAATAAGTAGAATCAGTGTAATTTTATGTGACAGGTTACACAGCACAACCCGTATGACGCGTCAAACGCGTACGACGCCAAAAGTAGGTTTACTTTAAACTTCTGCACGCGCCATAAGCGTTTTGAAAGCTGTCAGTTGTTTTTGATAGCTGCAGATCACAAATCATTTTAGTTGTTCAAAGTTATCGCCAAGAATAATTGTGCCGTGAATTGTTACTTTATGTTTTTGTGTTAAAAAATGTTTTTATTGAAAAAATACTTCAAAAACCATATCGCATGAAAAGCGTTGCATATAACTTGAGTTTAGGAAAGGTATAGAAGGCGTAGCAAGTTTGAAACGCGTAAAAAGCGCAGCTCATATAACGCGCGATATAGAACATCAGCTTAAGTGAAATTGCTTATACTACAAAAACTAATGATAAAATCGTAGAAAAATTTTTAATTTCATCAATTTTTATAAAAAACAAAAAAACAAGTAAGAGTATAGCTGGGCCGAATCTAAAATAACCTTCACAACAGTCACGTAAATATATATGTAGTATATACAGGGTGACTGATGAAAATTGCTACTACAAAAAAAGGTAATAACTTATTTTCAGTGTAACTAACCCGTTTCATTTTTATTGTATTTCATAAACTGAATTTGGATAGTGCAACGCTTTCACGCTTCCATCCAAAGAGAATATATGCGCACGTTTGGCGGCACTCCTGCTAGCAGATGGACTATAATGAGCGTGGCACAATCGAAGGAACGTTTTATCATCAAGACCCCTCAGTTCGGATGGAGGAAACTATCGCTGCTGTAGCTGCTGCCATACAATCCAATCATAGTTTCGACAAGGCGCTTATCTACTCAAATGGGTGTCAGCAGACAATTTTGCAACAAGACTTAAGCTTATTTCCATATAACCTTCAATTAACAAACAAACTGAATCCTAGAAAACGCCTTGAACTGCATTTTTATGTCTGACGAGGCACACTTTGATTAAACGGCAATGTTAACATACGAGTGACGTGCGAATAACAATTTTTTTCATGAACATGTTCGATACAAATATTTGTTACTTGGAGATAGTCCTCACGTGCCTCGTTTGGCAAATATTGTTTAATTCTGATTTTTATAGGAATTGCCGAACCTGCACAAGATCTTCCACGGATCCTTTAGCGTCATATAGTGTGCAGCCATTAATTTTTATACCCTTCACAAAAATGTTAAGGGTATATATAAGTTTGTGATTCCGTTTGTAATTTCTACAGTTTTTTTTTTTGCGACCCTATAAAGTATATATATTCTGATTCAGAATTAATGGAAAAGTCGATTAAGCGATGTCCGTCTGTCGATCAAATACCGTTTCTGAGAAAACCATTAGACATAGAAACTTTTTTTTCACCATTCTATTACTCCATATTGCCATCTGTTTGCTATTGAAATTCAGTAATATCGGTTTACGTATAGCTGATATATATTAAAAATTCGGAAAAAATCCATGAATTTTTGCAATTTTGTATGGAAATTTTTGAAAAAAAGTTGTTTGTTTTGCTTCAAACTTCACACACTCATTAAGCATGATGACTAGACAACAAAAGAAACAAAAAATTTCAGCTATCGGTCCACATATACCCGAGATATAGCCTAAACCGGGTTTTACATGAAAATGTTGCGTAAGCGAACTTAAACAAATTTTTTTTTGCTCAAAAGCAGTTTCGATAATGAAATAAGGTTATATAAATATGGAAAATGAAAAATTCCGATATCGGTCCATATATACCCGAGATGTAGCATAGACCGGGTTTTTCATGAAAATGTCGCGTAATCGAACTTAAACCACTTGTTTGTGCTCAAAAGCAGTCTTAGTAATAAAATCAGGTTATATAAATATGGAAAATGATCATTTCCGATATCGAACCATATATACCGGAGATATAGCCTACCCCATGTTTTTCATGAAAATGTTGTGTAAGCAAACTTAAAAAACTTTTTCTGATCAAAAGCAGTTTTGGTAATGAAAAAAGCTTATATAAATATGGAAAATGAAAGTTTCCGATATCGGTCCATATATACCTGAGATGTAGCATAGACCGGGCTTTTCATGAAAATGTCGCGTAATCGAACTTAAACCACTTGTTTGTGCTCAAAAGCAGTCTTAGTAATAAAATCAGGTTATATAAATATGGAAAATGATAATTTCCGATATCGAACCATATATACCGGAGATATAGCCTACCCCGTGTTTTTCATGAAAATGTTGCGTAAGCAAACTTAAAAAACTTTTTCTGATCAAAAGCAGTTTTGGTAATGAAAAAAGCTTATATAAATATGGAAAATGAAAGTTTCCGATATCGGTCCATATATACCCGAGATATAGCCTGAACCGATTTTGCCATTATTATTTTTTTTTTTTTTTGCTGAAAGTTTTTCTCGTTATAAAAGAAGGTTACTAAAATACAGAAAATAGAAAATTCCGATATCGATATCGATATAACCGAGCATATTTTGTTCACATTTTTAAATATACTATACATATACGTGACAGTCGTGAAGGGTATCTTAGATTCGGCCCAGCCGAATATACTACACTCTTACTTGTTTTGAAATAGTTTCTCGAAGTCAGATGAGTTTTAAAAATCAGCATTGTGTGGACTTGATTTTCCATAAGAAAGTGCTTAAGTTCATTTTTGTATTGGCGTATGCCGGTTGCATTCCAGAAATATATTTTATAACAAATCAATTGTTTAAAATTGGCTGCAAAATTGTGGATTACATTTTCTGTATATCCTGCATCATGGTTGTTATGGAAACCGTAAATGTGTTTATGGATTGAACAAGACTCTGTAGAGTGACCTCAAGATTACGGCGATTGCCGTAATAAGTTTTTTTACAAGCTCACTAGAAGTAGGCTCTCTCAAATATATTGGCAAATATAGCAAACCTATTACTATCCGTTGTCGTAGTAGTATTATCATATTAAGATATTTTTGACTGAGATGATATTTGAGCGGATTTGGAGCTTCGCTGTTACGGTTACATATCTGTCCATGCTTATGTTTTCGGTTTATCTGCAAAAATTAAACTGGAAAATGGTTTGCAATTATATGTGGCGAACATGATCGCGGGCGGTTCCTCGCAGTGACAGAAGATTGTCAAATGATTTTTTCAAATGTTCCTCCTCAGAAATCCAATGGTTTTTACAAGTGGAGCTTAGCTCTTTTTCAGAATTACATCTGCATGGTACACCTATGTAGTTTTTCTTTTTTTTACAGTTTAAAACGGTATTAAAAAATTTTACAAATTTTTTTTTTTGTAAAATATTACTCTTTTCACTTATTCCAGTTTTCTACTTATTCCAGTTTTATTACTTTCCTAACAAAAACAAACACGTCCTTTCACTATCGCAGCTAGACTCCGAATACTTTCTGCAAATGGCGAGAATTTGGCTGGTAAGCTGACATGTTTTATCAAGAATAACTTTATGATGCAGGCACAAATCGCCTAACATTTTGATGGCGTTATGTTTCAAATACCTAAGCTTATTGTATGACATCTACGATGTGTTTGTTATGACTTTTACTTACCCCTACAGCCATCTATTGAAATACGGCGGAAGCAAAGTTGTACAGCCAATAAAAGAAATGCTATTTTGTTTTTAAATCAAAACATTTTTACATTCATACTATTCATTTCATCTTGGACACAAAAACTTAATTAAATTTTATGTTTGCATTACGTTTTTGTATTAAATACAGTTTGTAAGGAGTTTTTCTATAGACTTGAAGTAAATAAAAACAACAATTAAAAACACAAGGCGATATAAACCATTTTATTTCTTTTTTAATTATTAAAATTGATTGTTCTGTTTCAGACTTAAATTTTTAAATATTTACTTTTTGTAGAAATTTTTAAGTCTATGAAAAAAGTGCATTCCATATAAAAAAAAACCTGTACTACAAAACGGGTTTAGACTATATCTCGAATATATATATATGGATGGATATCAGAAATTTTCATTTTCTATATTTATATAACCTTATTTTCTTACCAGAACTGATTTAAAGCAAAAAAAGTTGTTTTAGTTCGCTTAAGCGACATTTTTATGAAAAAATCGGCTTAGGCTATATCTCGGGTATATATGAAACGATATCGGGAATTTCCATTTTCCGTATTGTGGTAACCTCTTTATATTACCAGAACTGCTTTTAAGCAAAAAAAAGTTGTTTTAGTTTGCTTACGCAACATTTTCATGAAAAAATCGGTTTAGACTATATCTCGGGTACATATGGACTCATATCGAAAATGTTCATTTTTTGCACTTGGCGACCTGCTTTTATTACCAGAACTTTTTTTAGAGCAAAAACAAGTTGTTTAAGCTCGCTTACTCGACATTTTTTTTTTTATCTTGGACCAGTATATGTCGGGGATAGCCCCGACATATGCAGTGCACTGTACTGGAACTAGGAAAATAGGTCATGATGAGGAGGAAAGAGGGAGTAGTGTTGCAGCATTTAAAATGTTGGAATTAACACACGGAACGACCACAACAAACATTATTACAGCATATAAAATGTTGAAATTTAATTAGTTAAAACTAATTAGTTAAAACTAATCAGTAATATACCTTCGACACTGCTCAGCCTGATAAAAATTAGTTCAACATCGCGCACACCGTAAGGTAATAAAATACATAGGAGGAACATAAAAAAGAAATTAATAATAACAAATAGAGAAAAAACAAATGGCAGTAAAAAAGAAATAATAACAAAAAAAAAAAAAAGCTTCAGTCGTCAAGCAGCTCTAGGCTGAAGAACAGCTCTAGCGTCATCGTAATTAGTTCTTAAGTGCGGTCAGGCTTGTGTTTGTTGTTCGACCTTCGAGATTTTTGCGTCTCGCTCGCACTGGTTAACGGTTTGCCTCAACTAACTTGTTAACCACATGGAAACTTCCTATGTGAAGGCATAGGTCGTTATAGTCAGTCACAGCGACGCTTCAAAAGTACTGTTAACACCATCTTGGGCATTATGGTCTTTGCCACCCCGCCTTTTGCTACTGTATAGTTACTAAATAAATAAATAATAATAAAAAAAAAAACGTGCACACATGATGCAAAACAAAACTCTACCTATTACGGTATAATTTAGTTTTTTTTAGAAATTAATAATTAACATAAGTATATGTATAGCAAACACAGACGACAATGAAAAACACGTGTGTACAGAACGAAAGACAAAACACAACTCCCCGGCATTTCGATGAAAATCCGGCGTAGGCGGTATCTCGGGTATACATATATGGACCGCTATCGGGATTTTTTTTTTTTTTTTTGCCTTTTAAAGGCTATGCCGAATAATTGTGTCAGGCTAGAAGCAGAACAAAAAAAAATTTTTTTTCAAAAATTTTCATATAAAATTGCCAGAAAATTTTTTTTTCGGAATTTTGGATGTACCCATGAATCGATGGTGTAATAGAATGGTGAAAAAAGAGTTTCTAAGTCTGATGGTTTTCTTAGAAACGGTGTTTCAACAGCCGACAGACGGACATGGCTTAATCGAATGTTCTATCAATACTTTATATGGTCGGAAATTAAAATTGTACAAACTACAAACGGAATCACAAACCTATGTATATATACCATTACAATTTTTGTGAAGGGTATAGAAAAGCATTAGTTCAGAGGTAACCGCACTACAGGGGTTGATCTGTCTATATCCACTTCATATGCTTAATGTAGCATTTCGAAACTATGTAATGTAAGCTTTCAAAACTCCAATAAGCTTTCTTATGTAGTAAAGACTAAAGCAAGCCACAGACTATGCGACTAGTTGTACAACATGACGATGTTGGTTATTAGATTGTAAAGTGTGTGGGGTCGTCGTACGAAGTTGTGTCTCGGTTGTACGAAAGATTGAAAAGTTTTAATTTTTTGGGTAGTTGTATTGACTGGTTGTAAAATTGAGGAGCATGTTGTACAACTTTATTTCGATTTGCTCTTATTTTTATACACAAATTTTGCATCTGGGGTGATCTTTTCTCAACGGAATTTGTTAAGAAATGAAATTGAGCGTTAATGTCGCACAGTTTGTGCGCAAAACACACAACCCGGCAAGCCAACGTGTTGTAGCAACGGTCGCATAGTCTATGGCATGGGTAAGTGCCTTAGCTACAAAAAAAATATTAATGTTTATTAAGCCATTATTGCACTGATTTATATACAAAATTTGTATAATAAAAACATGAAAAAATCCTTTATAAAAAAGGCCATAATAATACACTAAATTTATGTCAAGAACCTAAATCTCAAAACTGCCAATCATATTTGATCAATAATGGTGCAACATTGCAAACTTTCGTTCAAACCGTAAACACTTTTACGACCATTAGGATCCGCAAACTGCAGAAAACACTGAAAGTTCCAGTTATTCCAGTACACGAATGGCATCCGTCGCCAGAAAAATTGATTTGAACACTTCCTCTAGAAAAGAAAATAAGTTATGATAATTGCCGAAACTCACCTGACTCTGAAAAACTAGTTTAATATTAATCGCTATTTACCTTATGATACTAAAAATCCCCGCAGAAGATCTTATGCTGGCTTTGCATATTCTGAAACAAATTAATTAATGCAACTTTGTTAGCTGAACTAAACATTAAAGCAGCGCAATTGAATTAGCTTATGAGCAGAAATTCTACATTAAAGTTGGATTGTTATGCAATGCAATAATATCTAGATCATAATCATAATAATAATATATAGATCACAAGGATCTCCTTGTGATCTATACGATCACAAGGATCCGCTGGTAAAAGACAAATTCTCTAAGTATCCAACAAAGTATATCAGTACGAGTAAGCTGAAATTTCACCCAAATCCTCTTGCACGCAACATACCTAATTTTGACGGTCACTCTCCGTTGAGAAGAAGGGATTCCCTTGCCACCATCGTAGGTGATTTGCCGACATTGTTCGCGCAAAATAAAACTTTTTAGTCTAGCATTGGCTGGACTTATTTAATTTTTTCATGTTTAGTATTACGATTTTAATATTTATTGTTAGTTCATATTTTGAAGATTCAATAAATAAATGTATGCAAAAAGAAAAATTTGCTGATCTTTTACATGTCAGGATTATCTTCAAGGAACAAATACTAAGATGAAACATATTCGCCTGTAAATTGGTAGATTCTAGCGGGCATCCCATTTGGTGGTTGTCACGCCGGCAAAATAATAATATTCACGTCTCTGGATATGTAATAGAAAACGTTTGGTACATAGCAATTAGAATAGACCGAGAAAATGCGCAAAAAAATTGTTATTTGTTTGCTTGCACGTTTTTAATATTACAATTTATTTTTCGTCACGGATTTGAATTCCTGTTTTTATTATGTAACCTCCCAAAGTATAGAAGAATAAACAAAAGGAAACAAACATTAAAAGGTACACAAATATTTGTTTATGCCCCCTAACAAATAAAGTAAATATTTGATAAAAAGGGAAGGAAATAAATCATTTTAATTGGTGCTGATTTAACAGCACGAAAATGATGTTCGTTGTATGTTTTTCAGCTCTACATATGTATGTATATGTCAACATTTCACAAATATCATCACACACGTCAGCAAGTCTGCCAACGTGTGAGAAAAAAGTTAAAATTTTCTACATTCAATGACAAATATAACAATATTTTTAGAACATTGCAAACTGTTAAAGATTCTTCATCAAATAATAAGCTCATGAAGCCACCAAGAAATATCTATTAGCTAAAAAACTAAATGCGAACCAACTAAACTAGGAAAGAATACACAGCTTTAAAGTGTTGTCAGTTTGAATTGTTGTTTCGTCAATATTTATTTTCTTTAAGAAATTTTTGAAAAACATTTTTAAAATTTTTTAGTTGACTAAACTGTTAAATGATTTTTTATTGACAAAAACTTTTTCGTTTGACGCCAGCATAACTGTAGATAACGTACAACTTTTTATACAACTCTATCCCATACACTTTGCCAACTCTAGCTGCTATCATTGTTTAATAAATCTTTATTAATTAACTTGTCTCTTTTGTTACTGATATTTTCACACTTTTTTTCTTTTCATTTTTCAATATAAATAGATTCCAATGAAATCGATACTTTGAATAGTGACAGTGACAACTACGAAAGAGGTTTGCTTAGGAACTCCACCATGAGAAAACATTTTGTGCCGTCTAAGAAATCAACACGAACACCAGTTACTACTACAACGTCAAATGCAACAACAATAATGTCAACTGAAACAACGAAATTAATATCTCCCACAATGAATGCAACAAAAACAACAACTAAACCAACAAGTACAACTAGAAAACTACTATCATTATTAACATCAGCATCAGCATCGTCATCGTTGTCATCTTTGTCGCCCTGGTTACCGGAGAACGATGGACATGATGAACCAACAACATTGCGTTTAAACAAGACTCAATTAGAGATTTTAGCCTCAGTATCGTTATTGTCATCCACATCAACAAATGATTCGATAGAAATTTTTACAACAGAATTAAAATCTCTTTCGTCCACATCCTCGTCAGCTTCCTCATCACCGATTGCTTCCGTTTCCACATCAATTTTAACATTGCCAGTCCAAGAGGCGTCACTGACTGCCCTCAGGCATAAAGGAAATGTACAAAACATGCACAATACCAACAGCCATTTGACTGTTGACAATGATAATGCCACTATTGTGTCTACAAATAGAATAAATACAACAACACTAACAACAACAACAACAACATCGAAAAAGCAGTTACAACATAGAAAAGGCACATCTGCAAAATTATCATTCCCAAGTACAATTGCCAAAGGCTCTCCAAACAGCGTAAACGACAACAGCAGCAGTAGTGGGAGCAGAATTAATTCTGGTTTGATGGAATCAAATGAAATAAGTAACAGGAGCATTACAGGGACAACACGAATTTCAGCTCGAAAAGTTGATAGCAAATACATTCTGTCAAAAGCCCACAAAACAGACGCGCCCATGCTTAATTACATATTCGATACTTTTTCATCGGCTAACAAGCATCATCATCATGACCAAAGGTTAGTAAACAAAATTCTGAATTATTTCTTTGTTTGTAACAAAAAGTGTATACTGGATAATTGGTGGCAAATGTGACCTTAAACCTAAAGTACGAGTAATATGCATTAGTTATGTGCTAATAAAAATATTTTATCTAATAAACAATTTAATACAATTCGCGTTTCAGAATTCAGACTGTAATATTGTTTTAAGTATTCCGTATGTACACAATAAAAATAAATCAATTATATTAAATCTGGCAAAACTGTTCCCAAACTAATCCAATTTGGAAAGCACAGTCAGCAAGGTTTAAATTTAACTCTTACTATATATGAATCAAAATATTCTGAACAACCTTGCAGGATGAAAAATTTTAAATATAAAGATTAGTTTTACGACGTTATGTTTGTTTATATTTTCAGTGCGAAAGAAGAGTCACGGCGACACTTGATCTCTGCTTGTGTGACCCTACGACAATGGAGATAAAATCTACTAAGCTAAGGAATGAAAGGAAACAAAAATATCAACGATAGTCGCAGTGACCGTCTAAGGTCAGACGCTTCTCTAATTACATTATCTTACCTCAAGGCAAGGCCCTAAAGAATTTGAGCAATGCGTCAACCGCTCAACCGCTAGGTTAAGTTGTGCAGGCCGCCAGTCTCATGAAACCAGCCTACTTAGGTCTTTTTGGTCCCGTTGTGTTGCCTGAGGGAGAAGTGCAGTCTATGAGACTTACACTTCCCCCGACGGTTCAGATCCAAACAAACCCGAAAGCCGTATAAAGGAATCCAGTCCGTTCACTCGGCATTCCGATATATCTGCCAACCCGTGCAGCATCGGTCCGCCTAGATACAGGACTCTCATAGAATAGGCACCGACAGAGAAAGTGCTCAACACTTTCCTCTTCTTTCTCATCCCCGCAGCTTCTACAGAAATCATTAAACCTCCTAGCATGCGTCCCTATGATACAATGTCCTGCCAGAACTGCCACCAAGGTACGCAACCTTTGATAGGAAAATCTCTTAGGACCGCAGTTCTTCTACGATTATACGCAGGCCATGTTAGCCTTGCTACTCGGTAGGTAACCTCACCAGACCATCCGTCCTGTGCAGTCCCTACAAATTGACACTGTACTTGATTCTTACAGCTGTTAAGCTGTAAGAATCACGATGTTACTTGGATCCATCTGTGAAAATTTCAAGCAGTCTTGTATTTTCGGCTGAATAGTACAAGCTCCGTTTTTTGTGGATTTACACTGAGACCACTATCCACTATGGGTGCTCCATCCATCGAAGATCCTCAGTGCGGAATTCAAACACTGTGAGAGAGTGTGTGGATATTTACCCGACACCGCCACATAATTATCATCTGCATATACCACAGTCTTGAATAGCATGGAATCTAACGCTACTAGTAATGAGGTTAGGGCAAGACTACATAGAGAAGGAGATAAAACTCTTTCCTGTGGAGTACCCCTGTTTGCCAGTCTACATATGGTGGCCCGTCCCTTACTAGATGTCATGACCCTTTCTGTCAGCAACCTCCATATGAGACTTATAATCAACTGATGAATATTCAGCCTTCCCAAAGCCATAGTAATTACTTTTGGCTCAACATTATTAAAGGCGTCAACCGTTTCACTAAAGAGATTCAGATTCCTCTTAATTTTTTTTTTTACCTCCAAGATTACGAACTTAAGATATACACCAGTTGCAAAATTTGAAGGTTTTGTTTCCGATGATTATTAAAGCACCCCATACACGTTTTAACATGGAAGTCGCACATCTAAGCAAAAGTAACGCAGATGAAATTGAAAGCAGTGCGTATTACCTGGATAATAGACAGAAATTCGACCTTGAAGCTTGATTGTAGGCTTTTGCTGTACAACTCGATTCTAAAGCCAATATGGTGCTATGGGATTCAATTATGGGGCACAGCCTCGGCATCTAACATTGAAAAAATTCAAAGAAGTCAAAATAGAATACTCCGCAGAATAACAGACGCTCCATGGTACGTTAAAAACTGACGAATCCACGTAGATCTAAACGTACCTTTTGTGAAATCTGAATTGTGAAGTACGCGACAAGATATATTAACAAACTTGAATTCCATCCAAATCCTCTTGCAGTTAATATTCTTAACGTTGGTGGTCATACCCGTCTGAGAAGGAGGAATACCATTAGAACTCTAAGCAGATGACTGAATTCTGAAATAATGGGTGATTTTGTAAGAACTATTGAAGGCAGTGCAACTAAATTGGCTTATGGGCAGAAATTCAACATTAAAGTTAAATTGCAAACTTTTGTCATACAATGCAATTCTAAAGCCTATCTGGTGCTATGGAGAACCGCCTCAACAACAAGCATTGAGAAAATCCAGAGGCAACAAAACCAAATTCCTCAAACGATTACTGCAGCTGCATCATACGTAAGAAAACTCACGAATTCACAAGAATCTGGGTGTTTCACTGGTAAAAGACAATTCAGATGTGAACTGATACAAAGCTGGAACTTCACCCAAATCCTCTTACATACTTAATTTTGGCGGCCACACTCGGTTGAGAAGAAGAAATATCCTTGCCACAATCAGAACTTTAAATAGGTGATTTTACCGACACAGTTTCCGCATAATAAAACTTTTTGTTTAGCATTGGCCGAACTTAAATAAAAATCACATTTATTTTTATGTTTAGTATTAAGATTTGAATACTTATTGTTGAAAATGCGATAATTAAAAAACGTTTAAAACCTGGCATTCATCAGGCTAAAACATTTGTTACAGTGGACATTTTTACATTTCTAATAAATTCAAATGTACTAATTTGAAAACTGGAGGTATTTTTATAAAAAATTCTTTAAATGTTTATTTGTTATGATATCTCGCCTTCCTTCGGGAATTGTGGCAAAAGTGGTTAAGGCAGCAGATCATGATACGTCATGACCCGAGTTCAAATACCACTGGGTGCTGATGAGTAGTGTAGCGACTACGAAATAACTAGTTATCCCCCAGCTAAAGATTTGATTATTATTATCTTGCCTTCTTCAATCAAAAATTATTGATCACAGCAGATTTGTATTGTAAAAAATCCTCCTTAAGGAAATACTTAAGAAAGGAAAAAATGTACGAACCAAAAATCTAATTTAAAAATTATAAAGTTAAAAAAAATTCAATATATTAAAATTTTTTAAGCGTTTGTTTATAAATGAAAAAATATTTGAAGGGAGGAATAATAAACTTCTTTTAATTTATATCTCGAAGGAGACGAAATGTCGAAACAAATAAACAATTAAAGAATTTTTTATAAAAAAGAACTCAAGCTTGCAAATTATTACATTTGAGTTCACAAGGTACTTTATATATTATCTTGTCACTACGAAATATTTCTTGCAATATACGAGTATTTTATATTCTCTTTGAATACTTGAAAATCTACATTTACATACCATAAGTCTCATCGCTATTCTGCTGCATCCATTTGCATTTTTACTACTCATTAATCTATTCGATACCTACGAGTTTTTGTTGTTTTAATTGAAGAGTCCTTGACACGATAATAAAACAAAAAACGTTTGATTAAACTTTGAAGTTGAATCAGCAGAACAAAGGTAACAGCAGTAACGAAGAGCTCGAATATTTTTCTTTTAATTTATTTTTTGAAGATGAAAATTCAAACTTTTCTCTGGGACAGAATCATTACATTTTTTCAACACATCTTTAAACGTTATTGAATACTTTTAATCATCCGAATTTTCAGTTTATCGCAATTTAACTGAATAACTTAAGTTACATATACACTATTAGCACATATGTTAAACAAACGTACGGACAGACATTTTTGAAATATCATCTACTTGTAGTTTTTTCTTTCTTGAGTTCTTCGGTTTTCCTTTTACGCATAAACAAAAATGCTTATGACTCTGTCGTAATTGTTTAATTTATTACTGCACGTCTACATCAGACAACATACTGTAAAAACTATACCTTCGACGGCCCGATTGTGGAGTATCCGCATTTCTTGATTTTTCAGCTCCGTCAACAAAAGAACATCATTCTTTTTATATCCAGTTTGTGGAAAAAAATTTCTTTTTATTGCAAAATTTGCAATCTAAAATAAGAATTTGAACTTTATTTTTTTGGCAATTTCTTTTAATTTTAAAGTATTTTTACTTTTTTCATATTAAATTTTCTTTTAAAACAGACGTCTTAACAGCCGTGTCAAGACGGCAAGAAAACAGTAACATTTGTAGTATACACCTGACAGTAACAGTATTTTGCTGTTCCTGATAGTGTTCCCAGTTCATGTGTGGATAGCACTTTATGGCAAAGAAATATACAATCAGAGCTGCCGTTGTTGGTAATTTTTAACCAAAATTGGTAAAATTTTTCTTTAATGTAGAGATGTGAATATTTTTTTCAGTTCAGTTAATTTTTTTTTCTCATAACCAGACACTCACTAACGTGGATTGTTTTTTGCGATTTTGACAGGTGTCCGCTTATAAGTACACTTTTCTTATTTTAAAATATTTTTTATATATTGCTACATTTAATAAAGCAATGCTAGACTTCGAGAAAATTTGGCAGATTAGATTTCTTTGACTTAGATTTCAAGATGAGTTGTTGACTTTCAAATTGGCTTTTAATCACCCATATTCTGCTTGTGGGCGGCAATACAAGACGGCGCCGATTTTGAAATTTTGAGGCGAATCGGCATTCTTGGGGGCTAACTCTGTCATTCGCTTACGAGCGAGCTCTTACTCGAATGTGCGAGTTTTTACACTTTTGGGATTATCTCATCGAAAACCCGAAAACAGAAAAACACAAAAGAAATGTAAGTTCAAAATTTGTTTTCAATATAAAATTAAATGTAAGTACATATAAATAATTTTTTGTTTCAGGTCAGCAGTAACGAAAATTAATTTTACACAAAAAGAAATTTTGGTCACTTTTATGGCAGTACATACCGAGTTGGCAAAAGGTGTATTACCCAATATTGCGCAAGGGAAATATAAAACCAACCAATTGTGGCAAGAGCTTGCTCTGAAGTTGAGCGCTTCTGGTCCACCAATTAAAGATGTAATTTTGCACACAGTACTTTGGCTACTCCCGATTAAAAAATCATTTCCAACGGAGTGTTGGAATCCTCCTGAAGCCAAAAGCGCCAATTGATTTTTTGGTGGAGCTGTGGTGGAAAGTTGTGCCTTAAAATTTAATTGGCAAAACAAATAGTTAAACGCTTCCTTCATGAGTTTAACTCGCCTCTTGAAACTGAGAAATAAACATTCTTTATTTTATCGATGCATTTGCACAAAATATTGACTGCACTTACTCGTTGTTTGACAAATTTAAAGGATCTGCACTTCCCCTAATATTTTTCCTTATTGTATTAAAGGTAACCGTTTCGTCTGAGTCAGACGATGGTGGGTACATTTCTTTTGTGTTTTTATTTGTATTGAATTTTTTGCTCGCAAATTTTAACTTGTTTTGTCAAAACATATGATTTTTGTTGACAATTTTCGGCAGTGTTATAAAACACATTTTGTTAGTATTTTGCAACACTGAAGTGATAACTCGACTCGTTACGTAACGAGTCACATCATTAGAAATTTACACAATATCGAAATTATTTTCTACTCGATAGTAATTTCGATCACGAATGACAGAATTAGCCCCCTGTTGTCAATATTGTCATGTAACGATAACTGCCGACACATATTTGCTATTCTACAAGAGAAAATGCCGGCAATATTGTCTTTAATTGCCGGTTATTTTGCCGTCACAGTTTTTAGCCTCGAGTTCCAACAAAAACATCAAAAAAATTAATAAAGAAAATTAAAAAAATTGGAATGAGATGTAAAACATTAAAATTACGAATCCCGCTTAATTTCAAAAATTAGTAGAGCAGCTGGAAAAGAACCCATCAATATCGAGAATTAAAAATGCAGGACTACTGTCTAAGCAGTCTGCTTTCCACTATTAAGTTTGTTTTGTTGTCTTGGTCACTGGAGTCTAAATATGGCTGGAAAACATTTTGTATTTTAAACTTCCTCATTTTTTTTTCACAAACTTTCTTATTTTGCACAAACATTTTTTCTAAATTAAAATGTAAACCAAACGAAGTAACTAACACATACATTAGAGATGTGTGTTGGGTTTTAGTAACACAATCGATAAACCGGCAACATCAATACAAAACTGTTAGGGAATGCAAGATTAATATTGATGTCGTCTTAAATTGAGGTTGCCGCCGACAAGCAGAATATGGGTGAATGATTTTTATGTGTTGTTGTTGGACAAAGTCGTCTTTAGTAAAATGCTTTAAGTTAATATGTTTTAAAACTTCAATATAAGAATTTATGGAATCAGATATTTCTACATTTACCTCATCTTAAGAGTTTTCAGATTGACTTATCTCCACAACAGCCCTCAAATTTAAAGTTCTAATAATGCCATCTTCAATGTGGATGCTTTTAAAAGTTCGTCAATTGAACTAACTACTACTCTCTATTGTTGTTGTGTTTCATTAAATATAACTCTATTTCGTGAGTTTCAAACAAATTTGAGTTAATTTTTTAAATATATTTTGAGCACAATTTTTTTGAATGTAGTTCCCGCGTCCGCTTATTAAATTATCTCTTTAGACTAGATTATAATTTTGAGACACACAAAATATTTGAAATTCCTTTAACGCGGTTGCTAATATCAAATCGTGTAATAAATCGTATGATTGAGCAATGGTCTTCTCTGCAGTTGAATTTTATATCAACATGTTTCGAAATAAACCATATTAAAGGCCGGTACGGAGTTCGTTTTGAAATATACATTTATTTCTACACGGAAAAATAATTGTGTAGATTGGTGTAGAAAAGGTATATGTATATATGTAAATACTTACCTCATGCTTTCTTTGTTCATCGTCCAAATATACGGCAAACAATTCTTCCTCCATTTTCTTCATACATTTTTTTTTAAATCTATTTTATTAACAATAATAATAGTCAACTGTCAACAATTCCGTAGGCAAATAAATGTATGAACATTAATTTCTGTTTCAGTTAACGGAAAAAAGTCTCCACTTTTACTTTTAACACATTCTGTTTGCTTTTCTTTATGAACTCCGTGCCGGTATGCCGAAATTTACAGAAATTATTTACCAACTTGAAATTCCGTAACTTTTTTTACACACAGTTCATATGGGAACCTGAATTTCCGTACTGCCCTTAAATCATATTAAATATTTTTATATCTTCCTTACATATATCCTTAACATAAAAAATACTTTATAAATAAGGTATTCCAATACTCAAAAGTGCACGTTCCGATTGTTTACAGCCAATTTGAAACAAATGTTGAATTAATTTATCTTTTCTTGCTTTGTAATTATAACAATTTCTTACAAACAATTGAGAATTTAAAAAGAAAAATGTATTGTTAACCTGTCAAAACACAAAAAACAAGTGTTGATGTTAGCGTCCCAGAAACATGTTTTAATACAAATCACTTGTTTAAAATTGCCTGCATTGAATTGCATATTCAGCATTTTGCTGGATCATGGTTGTCATAGAAGATTGACAAGGGTCTGCAGAGTTGCCTTAAGATTGCTAAAATTTAGGTCGGGGTTATGAGGCTTGTGCTCCTGATTCAAGTTTGGTTTATTGGATTTGATGACCTATTTGTCATTGACCTCTTAAAGTGAGTATATAACAGGTATCCCCTGTAGTTTGCAGTATGTTTACCTCCGCCTATTTATCATTGACCTCTTAAAGTGAGTATATACAGGGTAACCCCTGTAGTTTGCAGTATGTTTACCTCCACAGTTACTGCAATGTTTAACGCTCGAGTCAGACTTAGGTTTTTTGCACTGTGATGTACCGTGAAGTTCTTCACGCACAACGCAAACTGTAGGCAACTTGAAGTAGGCCTTAGTATGGCCAAATTCTTGGCAGTTTAGGCATTGAACACATCCTAAAAGCTTATAAGGCTCCTCTATGGTAACCCTATGATGCAAAAGAAATTTGAGTGTATAAATTGGATGAATTTCATTATTTTTTAGAACAACAACCCTTGGTTCCATTTCAACCCTAAATATGGATTGAAGGATCTTTTCACGGTTCCTAATATTCACTACACTTTTTATTTTAAAGTTTTATCTTTCCATCCAGTCTTAACATCATCCGTGTCTTCACAGGGGTTGATGCTAAACGGAACTAGATAACGCAAGAAGCGAAAGCTTAGCAGGAAGGAAAAATTAAATATTCCGTTTATTTGTACTTATGGACAGCATAAATATTGCGCAATCAGATGATCTTGATGCTCCTGGATTAAAAATGTTCGCTGAACTGAACACATTGTTCATGGCTCTAAAAAAGCATTCAAGTGTTTCGGCTTTTTGAAATGGTTTAAGATATACTTTACTCCATCCAATCTCGCTGCTGTTTATGCCACTTATATCCGATCGTGAAGGGAATACAATCCTTAGTATATTTTGAGGCTACTCGTCCGTGAGCACGAGAGAGCTAAGAAGCTTATCGATGACAGAAGGGTAACAAACTCTGACTCACAGATGCATTGATGCAGTGTGGTGCGAATCTGTTTTATCGCTACTACAACAGATTTTTCTTTGACAAGATTTGGGATCTTGTTCCAGATCCTCCAGGATTCATGCACGGTTCGTCTGAGGAACAAGTGCCACTCGCTTTTTCGTCCTGCGCATAACCTATTTTCTAAGTTCCAGTACAATGCAATGCATGTGGGATGAAAGTATAGAATAAATGACAGAACAGTACTTACCAAGTTATACAACACTTACGGATAGAAAACAGAATGTAAAATAAAGATCAGTCGTTGAAAATAAGTATGTTAGGTTAAGTTAAGTTAAGTTTTGGTGAAGTTGTGACGAATCAAGTTGAAAAAGTCGGACAGATAGAGTTACAAATGTTTTTGTCAAATCTTTTCTAAAACATTTCAAATTAATTTTGCATTTTTATAAAAATTAAAATTTTTATAACAAATAAAAATTAATTTTTGAATTAAACATTTCATGAAATGTAAAACCACTAGTGTTTAATATAATGATCGCTACATACATATGTGGGTTTTATCCCCTGATCGCTAAATTAATATCATTTCTAACCCATTGTGTAGCAGTTAATCTGCTTGTTAGAAATGTACATACTCCTCCATACAAACAACGCAAAGAAGAAGAAAACAAAACACACAAAAAAAAAATTTAAAGAACGCATAATTCGAAGTAAACCAACCACCAATTTATAGTTACTGTTGCGTTCTTATTGTTTCGCAAGCAAGTGTGTGTATATGCAGAAGAATTATATTTGTACATTTGCGTCTTGAATTATCAATAACGAGAAAGTTCATGATGATTGTAGAAGGTAATAAAGATATGTATAAATAGCAGGCAGATGTTCGGTAGAGGAGCAGTTAAATTTTGAACGTTGTGCAAGACAGTCTTAAGTCAGAAAAGTAAGCAAATCTTGTAGCGTTAAGTGCAAATAAAGTTGTGAACTATTTAAGTGTAACGAACAAGTATTGCAAACGAAAAATCTACAAATTGTTTTTAAAGGCCACAACATAACAGTATACAGAATTCGAAATTAAATCTAACTGTTTAAGCACTTCAATGACAAGCCAAAACAGGGTGGCAAAATTGATGTCACCGTCATGACAAAAATCAGAAACAAATCTTAAAAAAAGTAATATAAGGGCTTGTGCGAATAAAAAATATTTGAACTGAGTAAAATCTTTTTTTAGATTTTCTTATGATGGTTACAATCTACATTGTCATCTTATTTCGGCTTGGCGTTGATTTCTGGGATATCCTGTATAAGCTAAGAAGATATTAACCATTATCGTGTATAAACATGTGCTCGTAGCGCAAATGGGTCCTGTAGAGAGGGGTATTGGCCGTGAAACATCTAGCTTTGCTCCTTAAAATTCACTTTTCTTGCTTTCTTTAAATATTAATCACAGTAGATTAAATCAATGAAAATGATTCTTTCAACTTTGGTTCAATAACTAATAACTAATTTTTAATAATAGAAACAAATTAGCCCAACAAATAAAAAAATTTTGCTTAACATTTATTTTTTGCTTTTGATCTTTTATTTATCATTATCATTACTTTAATATCAGATTCGATAGAAACGATGTTTTTGTAATTAAACGACTACATTGAGACTTATCAATTTACTATAATAATTATTCCTTATAAACAAAATATTTGTACACAAATATGTTCTTTTTGTTATAAAAATAATGTTTACAAGCAGAAAACTATTATTATTCAAAGAAAAATAAAATTGTGCAAATATTTATGCATTAATCAAAAAAAAAAAAAAAAAAAAAAAAAAAAGAAAGAAAAAGCAAACAAAAATTCTTGTTACAAACTCCAGAACTTTGCTTTAAGAATAAGTAAAAATATGCTGTTCACTGGTTTTTCAATCATTTGTTTTAAATTCAACATGACTGACTGCTCAAATATTCTCCCACTCCAGCTTGACGACTTTACGTTTCACTGACAAATGAGAATGAAATGAATTTACCTGCACGAACTGAATTAACAATAACAGCAACAAACAATGATAGACAGACAGAAACAAATATATCTTACTCGTAAGAGTGGAAATATAAACAACAATAGCAAATCTTTTGTAAAGTGAAGTAAATAAATTGACAAGATGTAGGTCAGCTATTAAGTTTACAAATGGAATACAAGAGCAGTTACTGTTTGAAATAAAGCCTGATAATGTATGTGCATAGGTCCTTTTGCTGGAGTGAATGAAAGTCTTTGCAAAATGTTTGGAACAGTTATTTTAAAAAGATGTACTTTTAGTCCCAATTTATTTTTTTTGTCAATCTTGCTCTCCCCCGTATATAGCCAGTGAGACTTGCATTACGGGCATATCGGTTTCGCCTATTGCATACATATGCTTTGAATTTGAGTCGTTTTCATTAATTTTTATTAATTAAATTCATTAAGATTCTAGCATAGAACGTGAACGGGCGTTCTTAAATTTGATCACTAAGTATTAAATTACAGCCTGAATAAGTCGTAAAAGTTGAATAAAAATTTAATAATGTTTGAATAAATATAATGTTATTTCTCTTGTTCTTTATACGTAAATAAAAATTTTATAAAGGTGCCCATTACACGGCATGAATAGATAGTACATAAGCGTTGTTAAAAGGCAACAAGTCC
The DNA here is from genome assembly GCA_914767995.1 of Thecocarcelia acutangulata. NCBI lineage: Eukaryota > Metazoa > Arthropoda > Insecta > Diptera > Tachinidae > Thecocarcelia > Thecocarcelia acutangulata. The sequence continues at coordinate 52,046,612 of OU612096.1, read as the reverse complement.
CCAAAATGGCACTAATCTTTTCATGATCTAAGATATTAAAAAATGTACTATACTGCAAAGCGAGGAGCCGAAAACTTCCCTGAAATCAATTAAGCATCCACCAATTTACTGTTTGAGAGACTGCCTGTAATGGGAAGGTAAGAAGATTTATTACACCAATCGGTAAATACTCTTTTAATGTCATGTCTGCTAAGCACGGGCGCACCAGTGAAACCAAAATCTAATTAAACTATGAAAAATTACTAAAGAAAATTGTCTAACATCTCGAGGAAACTAAAAGAAATGTTTTATACTTATCAGCTTAAAATTGCTACAGGTCTTCAAATCGTTATAGAAAGTATTGACGCCGCCAAAAACCTCTATAATGTTATGACCGAATTAGTGGAAAATATTTACTTTAATAAAATTTAATTCACAAGATTTTTTTCTTAGATATTAGAGTGAAGACAAAAAGCAATTCGCTAATTTAGTATGCGGTTTCTCACTGAAAAGAATCATTTCAAAATAGACTAAGTTTGATATCCATATCAAAATTTCATCAGATGTGTGAAAACAGGGGAAAAAAATAATTTTTTAAGAACGGAACGAACGGAGATTGATTTTGGTTTCCAAAACCTGCCTGATACTGAATTTTAGAAGCCGTTTGCGAAAACACTCAATGTACCATAACATCGGAAGTTTGTAAAACCCCTAAACAAAAGTAGACTTCCAAGACCGGTTCAAAAAAAAATATGTATTTATGTCAAAAACCCTTAGATGCTAGCTTTTATCAAAATTATATCTATATAAGTATGTATATATCGGAATATCGAAAATTGGTAAGAAACCATGCGGAAATGGATATATGTGATCAACCTTAGATAACGATTTTCATCAAAATTGTGAAAGCCGTTTTCAACAACGAAAAACAATATCACAATTCAGTACAAACCGGGAAAAATCGTTTACACCGATTCAGGACAATCTAGATTATGTTGATCCTTAAAAACTTCTAGATGAAAATCTTTAAGGCCATTTTTAAGAACAAAAAAGGTTTCACAAAACAATGTAAATCGGGATAAAATTGATTATCCGTGGGCGAGGATATCTTGATCGGTTTTTCAATTGCTCAAATCATCAAAATCAGTTAAACCGTCTTTGAGAACCAATTACAATGAGTGAAAAGCGGGAAATGGGTTTGCTTGGAGCAGTGATAGTCTACCTCGATTTTTCGATCTTCAAAATCCCTAGATACCGACTTTTATCAAAATCGTTAGAGCCGTTTTCAACAACTGTTAAAATATTGAAAACGGATAAATACTGGGGCAAAATTGGTTTTCCTGGGACCGCTGACAGTCCTTTCCTCCTCTTTAAAAATACCTACGTACCGGCTTTTATCAAAATCGTGAGAATAGTCTTCGAGAACAAATTAAAGTATTAAATACCGGGACAAAAAGGGTATTCCCTGAATCAGGGACATTATAGATCACTTTTTTGATCTTAAAAACCCTTAGTTACTGATTTTCGTTAAAATCATTAAAGCCGTTTTCGAGAACTAACGAAAGTGTTACAAATGTGTAAAAACCAGGACAAAATGAGTCTTCACTGGGTCGGAGATATTCTAGGTGGGTTTTTTGACCTTAGAAACCCGTAGATTTTCATTAAAATCGTTTATGGTTTTTTTAAGAACCAATAAAATTATTACAAATGAGTAAAACCCGGGACAAAATGGTGTTTCCCTGTACAGGGGATATTCTAGATTGCTTTTTGATCTTTAAACAATTGGATATTGATTTTTACTAATATCGTTAGAGCCGTTTTCGAGATTCAATAAAAGTATTACAAATGGGTAGAAGACACCTGGACAAAATGGGGCTTTTCTGTACCGGGAACATTCTAGATAGTTTTTTTTTTGCCTTAGAAAGCCGTAGATACTGATTTTCATTAAAGTCGTTTAATTTTTATTTGAGAACCAATAAAAATATTACAACTGGGTGAAAATTGGACCAAATGGTGTTCCCCTGTACCGGGAACATTCTAAATCGCTTTTTGATCTTTTCATTAAAATCATTAAAGCCGTTTTCGAGAACTAACAAAAGTATTACAAAATGGGTAAATATCCGTACAAAATGGGTTTTCTCGGGAGCGAAAACATTTTACGTCGCCTTTTTGGACCTTAAAACTCCTAGATACTGATTTTCATTAAAATCGTTGAAGCTTTTTTCGAGAATCAATAACAATTTTACAAGCGGATAAAAACCACGACAATATATGACAATGAACAACACATTAATTATTTATTTTCAATTAGTTTTATAAAAAATATATTAGAATTGTTGAACTAATTGGCTTTTGAATCTCAAAAATATTTATTTTGCAAACTAAATTTTAAAGTTTTTCATATGGCAAAAAGTTCAAATAAGGAAGATTTAGCGGCAGGAAAAAAATATAGACTAGTGTGTTTAAACATTTGCTATCCCATTTTAGGAATACTGTTGCGGATTGATATTAATGTTAAGCCCCAAAATACCAAATTTTTCCACAATGACAATTACGATTGAAACCCTAAACTTATTTTTTTTCTGTCATGTTACTAAACTAAAAAAAAAAAAAAAAAAAAAAAAAAATTAAATGGAATTATTTTAGTGAGAGCAAGATCACTTGATGATCGCGCATAATTTTAATTTTCCCCTTTTATTATAAAAAAAAAAAAGAAACTGTAAAGAGTAAAGAATGTTGGTACCGTTGACAATTTGTTTTTGAGGAACGACTTTGCAAAAAAATATGAGGCGATCAAAAGGGCGATATTCATTAGCTGATAGACAGTAAATCGTGATAGACATAGTAAAAAAACACAAAAGGAAAATAATTTTTGCAAGTGGTTAAAGAAAAAAAAAAGGAAAAAGTACAGTTCTAATCTTAAATAAATAAAATAATAGTAAAGAACCCAAAAACTAAAATATATCTTGGAATTAATGGTGTTATTATCTATCCCAATTGTCATTACAATAAATGATCTTCGGGCTTCATGATTCAGCAAGTTATAAATCTACCTAAAGGCAGCAGCTTTAACATTACAACATCAAAAGAAGAAAAGGGAAAAACCTCAGCAATTCCCATGGAAGTATCTTTAAAAAGTCTTTAGAATTGACCGTGATCGTGCCAACAAATTATTTCATATAAAATTAACTACTTGCTAAGTACCATATTTTATCCATATTTTCAATGAATTATAACCTAAAAAAACAAATTTTTGCCTAACTTGGAATTAAGCTTGGTTGAGGATATTATTTAATATAAAGTTATTACTAACCTGATCATCTTAATAATATTTATGTAAGAAAAGTTATAAGGTATATAAGTTATAGATATATAAGTTATAATATACGTACATAACTAAAACCAAAAGAAAAGAAAAAGAAAAAAAAATTAATTAAACAAAATTTACATTAATATGCTTATTAATTTTCTTATTCTCATAATTTTTATATTATTTTCATTGTCATAATTTTCAATAATTCTACACTAATGTAAGAAAATTTTAATAATTCTGTACTAATTTTCAATAATTCAAGTCAAAGTTAGGAAAACGAATTTTATAAAAAAAATATATATATATATATATATATATATATATATATATATATATATATATATATATATATATATATATATATATATATATATATATATATATATATATATATATATATATATATATATATATATATATATTTCGTAAGATAAAAAAAAAGGAAATTAGGTTTTTATTAACATTGAACAAACAATTTTGCATGGGTACTGCTAACCCTATTTTAAAGTTCTCATTGCAAAACATAAGTTGAAGATACATACATAAGTAAATATATTTGTATCTTTAGTTGAGAGTAAAACTCCAATTATTAATTTGATTTGAAATTTTTTTTTTATTCCTGGAATTAGCAGAAAAGTGTTTCATTCCTAAGCTGGGCCCATCAAAGGAGAGTAATAAAAAAAAAAAAAAAAAAAAAAACAACAATTACAACAACAAGCAACACTAAATTTACATGATAAGCATCTCTAAATTCTGTAAGTACATAAAAAAATTAATAATTAGCTTTTGCTCTCTTAAGTTCTTACCATGATCAATTATATTTAATTCCATTCATTCCTTTATTATATTAACTAAATCAAATTGATAGAATCTATTTTCCTTTTATTTCGGGCTATTCTTTTTTTCATTATTGGCAACAAAAATAACGAGTATAAAATTTATATGTAAAATAATCTTTTATATAAAATAAATATGAATGTATTGAATTTGCAAACATGAATCACTAAGATTTTAAAATTTCTTTGGGAATGACAGGCTTAGATTATTTCTATTTAGGTTTATAAAAAAATCTAATGGGGACAATTCAATAAAATAGAGGGTACTGAATTGTCAGTGGAGTTTAATTATAAACAAAAGGGAGGAGTGTAAATGTACCCGTGGCTAACACCGAGCCAACTCATTGCATGCTTACATACATATGTAATCAAGATTGAACTTTAGTTTCTGAATTCCACTTTTGGCATGAAGTGGATTTATATGCTTACGCGTTTATTTTTCAAGCGGGTAAAAGAACCTCAATACAAATTCCTGGAGCTAGCTGGAAACAAGACATCTAAATGCCTCATTTTTATTTTACTGCTATGAAATATAATCTCACGATTAAACCAACGCGTAACATATATGGCGCCCAACGACAATCAAATTAGTTCATTTCTGATCTTTAAAAAGGAAAAAAGTTCATTTTCATTTAATAACATCTAATGTTTTTTTTTCATTGTATAAGTCCTAGTAATTGGAATTTATTAGTCTGACTCTAGTAGCAATATAATGCAATTTTACATGTTGATTTGTTACTTAACTGGTGTCAATGTTGTCATTAATAGTCCTGAATTCATAAAAATGCAATTGGTTCAGTAGCATATAAGATTTTAGTGACATTGTGTTAGCGAAGCTTGAAAAGTCCTTTTAAGAATAAATACAGAATGTATTTTTAAAAGCTGCAGTCAAGTTGATATCACACTATAAGTAAAAACACGTATGAATGAACGTATATAAATTGTAACTGCATGTATTCCAAGATCTTTTTTTTTCCTACTTACAAAATATTTTTTTTTGCTTGTTGTTCCCAAAGAAAAAAAAATATTATTTTTCTTTGTTATTTTTACACCCACATTTTCATTGCATTAGAACGAATAATTTTGCATTCATATATTTTTTATATTATAGTATAGGAATTATTTTGAATAAATACAATAAATAGTTTTATATATTATCATTTCAATCAATTTATTTATTAAGGTGCTGTTTACTCGTATTTCTATCTTAATTAAACTCATTATGAACACACGTTCAAGGGCAACCAGCAATTCTAAAGAACGTAAGAGAAGCTCGTCAGCTTCTCCCGCTAAAAGTATGCCTAACACTGCAAAGCAAATCTCAGTACCTAAGGCTGATCGTAACTTACCCTCATATTCAGGTTTATCCAAGTTTCCGCAACAAGTTCCTGCTACAGGAGAACGAAATGAAAATTCTAACTTAGACTCAAACACAACGAGCATAAATATGACCTCACCTTTCGAATCACTTATTTCAATGATGGAACAAACAATGCATGATACAAGAGAAGAGTTTAAAAGAGAACTGAGTTCCTTAAAAAACAGCATTTCTCTTATTACTGCCGAAAATAATAGCATACGCCCACAGTGGCAAGCTTATAATATGCACGATCAGGGTCCCAACCCAATTAACAACTGCAACAGTAATAAGTCTGCTCCATTCAGTTCAAATATTAATTTAGATAATTGGAAAATAACTTTCGATGGAACAGGTTCCATCTCAGACTTTTTGTTCAAAGTAGAAACGCTAAAGAACCGTACCAGATGTTCAGACGAACATATTTTGTCAAACTTTCATGTGTTTTTTAAAGACAAAGCCGAACAATGGTATTGGCTGTTCATGAAACAGAACAGGGAAGTATCATACCAAAGCTTAAAACAGGCGCTTACCAAGGAATTCGGATTCTGTGAATCTGAACATGATGTGTTGATAAAAATTTCGTTGCGAAAACAGCAGCACAAGGAGTCATATGACGACTTTCACACAGCACTCTTGTCAATGAATTCAAGGTTGCAAGCTCCTTTGCCTGACCACACTCTAATCGATATATTAAAAAGGAATTTACAGCCAAATTTAAGATTTTTACTATTTAGTTCCGAATCTAAAACTCTGAACGACTTCAGAGATATTGCCAGAAAAGCTGAGAAGGTTCTTCGAGATAACAAATCGTTAGGCATAAGTTCTTCAATAGGGCGTAATGTTAGTGAACTTGATTCGGCTTCAGTTGACGAAAGTGTATCAGAAACTTTAGACCCTCAATTGGAAGCAATGCAATTTACAAAAAGGGTGAATAAGCTGGATTATGCAAATATAAAATGTTGGAACTGCTTATCGCTTGGGCATTCTTATATTTATTGTGACAAAGATATCAAAGAGCGTTTTTGCTTTAAGTGTGGGCAAAAGGGTGCATTAACGCCATCATGCCCAAAAGGACACATCTTTCAGGGAAACCAAAAAACGGGCGAAATGGCTACCGGGGACCTTCGTCCGCTACAGAAAACCCCGAGCTTAAAATAATAACCGAGGTACCTGATAGGCAAGATAATGCAAACGCACAACCGCTAACGAAACAAAAAACGTATTTACATTTAAAGGACGTAGCAACACAAACCGTGAATTCAATCGAAAAAACAGTATTAACAACTAAAACCAGAAAAATATATTCATTACATTCATTTTCCAAAATACTTAAATGTAGACACCGATTTCAAAAAAGGAAATTTTACCGCAAGCTATTAGATTCAACTACCTTGAACTGTTCAGATGAACGACCATTTTTGAGAGTGAAAGTATTGAACGATGCTATTGTTGGCTTACTTGACTCTGGGGCCAATGTTTCGGTTTTGGGCAAGAATTGTTTAGAGTTTTTACAACGCAATAGCATTTCATACACACCGTATAAGTCTGCAATATCCGTCGCGAATGGTGCGAAACAAAGTATACTAGGTTTTTGTAAAATACCGATTTTTTTTAAAAACGCTACGAAAGAAATTTTGTTTTATCTAGTTCCTTCTTTAAGCCAAGAAGCTTATTTTGGAATAAACTTTTGGCGCGAGTTTGCCCTCGCACCAGAAATTATACCTTCAATTTCTTCTATTCGAAGCGACCATTGTGAAAATGAACAACTCAAATTCCATGAACTTAAGCCAGAACAAAATTTAGTTTTAGAGAAAACTATTTTGGAGTTTCGCTCATATGAAAAACACGGATTAGGATGCACAAGCCTACTGGAACACAATATTGATACGGGAAATGCAGATCCTATTAAATGCCGACATTATCCTTTATCTCCGCCCCGCCAAGAGGAAGCGTATGGGGAAATTAGCCGTCTTTTAAGCATGGGGGTAATTGAAGAATCGAACTCCCCATGGTGTTCACCAGTTGTATTGGTGCGAAAACCCGGCAAGGTGCGTCTTTGCATAGACTCGAGGAAGCTTAACGCTGTAACAAAGAAGGATTCATATCCACTTCCTCATATAAATGGCCTGTTAAGTCGTTTAAAAAATACATTTTATATATCTGGAATAGATTTAAAAGACGCATTTCTGCAAATAAAATTAACGCAGGCTTCTAAAGAGAAAACCGCCTTTGCGGTGCCGGGGAAACCCTTATACCAATTTAAATATATGCCATTTGGGTTGTGTAATGGGCCGCAAACAATGTCCAGGTTAATGGATATGGTAATACCGTCCCGTTTACGAGAAAATGTCTTTATTTATCTAGATGACTTGCTAGTTTGTAACTCTGACTTTGATACACATATGGCTTGTTTGAAGGAGGTGGCTACTTGTTTAAAGGCGGCGAACCTTACTATAAATATTGGAAAAAGTAAGTTTTGCCAAAGTGAAATCCGATACTTAGGGTATATTGTAGGCAATGGAACCTTAAAAGTGGATCCCGAAAAGGTGGAAGCAATCAGGAATTTTGCTATTCCAAAAACCCCTAAACAAGTTCGCCGATTTTTGGGAATGGCTAACTGGTATAGAACTTTTATAAATAATTTTGCTGATCTCTCCGGACCACTCACAGACTGTTTAAAAAAATCAAACAAACCATTTTACCTTACAGAAAGTGCAAAGCAATCTGTCGAAAAGTTAAAAGAAGCCCTGTCTTCTGCCCCAGTATTGTCTCAACCAAATTTCAATCGGGAATTCATCATTCAATGTGATGCCTCACGAGTTGGAGTTGGAGGAGTTTTGGTTCAAAATGATGACAATGGAAGTGAGCATCCAATTGCATATGTTTCACAAAAGTTAAATAAAGCGCAGAGGAACTATACAGTTACTGAGTTAGAATGTATGGCAGCAGTTATATGTGTAAATAAATTTAGGCAATATATTGAGGGCTTACCTTTCAAAATTATAACTGACCACTCCTCCTTAAAATGGTTAATGTCTCAAAAAGACTTAAGTGGGCGATTGGCGCGATGGAGCTTGAAACTGCAAAGGTTTGACTTTCAAATTGAACACAGAAAAGGTACACTAAACGTTGTTCCAGACTGTTTATCGCGAACGGATGTTGACGAAATACTGGGTTCAGAATTTTCTCCTGAAATTGATTGCAGTTCTCCACATTTTCAAAGTGAAGAATATAACAGATTGAAAAATACTATTACTGAAAATGATTCATCATTACCTGACTTAAAAATGGTTGATAATTTAATATATAAAAGAATCAGATTTAGGCAAGGCGTTGATAATGAAGAAAGCGAATTATGGCGATTATGGGTCCCCAGAGAGTTAACGAAGGATGCTATTAAGAACGCACATGATTCGGCGATTGCTTGTCATGGTGGGGTAACTAAAACTTTAGCCCGCCTTCGACAGAAATACTTTTGGCCCACAATGACAGCTGATGTTAAAACGTATGTAGACAACTGTGAAAAGTGCAAGATAATAAAATCGCCAGTTCAAATTTCAAGACCTTTAATGGGCAAACAATTCGTAACAAATAGACCATTTGAGCGAATGTATTGTGACTTTTTGGGTCCATACCCAGCAACCAAGGCTAAAAATACTGTAATTTTTATTTGTTTAGATCACTTTACCAAATTTGTTTTTTTGAAACCACTTAAAGCAGCAACCACAGCAAATGTTATCCTTTACTTACAAACAGAAATTTTTCCGACATTTGGTATTCCTAGATTTATACATAGCGACAATGGAAAACAATTTGTTTCAAATGAAATGAAAGAACTTTTTAAATGCTACGAAATAGAGCACATAAAAACCGGATTTTATGCTCCACAACCAAATGCATCCGAGCGCGTCAACAGAGAAGTAATAACAAAAATTCGATACTTTTTAAAAGATCAGAAGGATCATCGTGATTGGGATAAATATATTCCTCAAATCTTATCTATCCTAAGGAGTGACTTTCATTCCGCAATTAAATGTTCCCCTTATTACAGCGCATTTGGGCAAAACATGGTGCAGCACGGGTCATCTTACAAAATCTTAGAAAAGTTGGGATGCCTAACAGGCGAAGATGTAGCTGTTTTGCCAAATGATGAACAGTGTCAAAAGATTAGAATGAAAATTCGACAGAATCTAAATCAAGCTCACGAAAAAGCTGCTAGAAACTACAATTTGCGATCTCGTCCCATTCAATTTGAGAATGGTCAAATTGTTTACAGGAAAAATCATGTGCTAAGCAATCAGTCTAAGGCAATAAATAAAAAATTCATGCCAAAGTATGTAAAGTGCAAGATTCGTGAGAAAGTTGGAAGTAATTTATACGATATAGAGGACATGAAAGGTGTTTTTGTAGGTAGATATCAAACATCAGACTTAAAATCTTAAAACAACATATAAAAGAGCCCGGCTTTCGTGGGTCGTGCCACACGTCTTAGCCATTACAAAATGTGTACGTTCTTATTTGTGGTATTTAATTCCCTATTCGTTATTCGATGTAAATATCTCTAGACGAAGTAGGTTTGTTGCGGATTGATATTAATGTTAAGCCCCAAAATACCAAATTTTTCCACAATGACAATTACGATTGAAACCCTAAACTTATTTTTTTTCTGTCATGTTACTAAACTAAAAAAAAAAAAAAAAAAAAAAAATTAAATGGAATTATTTTAGTGAGAGCAAGATCACTTGATGATCGCGCATAATTTTAATTTTCCCCTTTTATTATAAAAAAAAAAAAGAAACTGTAAAGAGTAAAGAATGTTGGTACCGTTGACAATTTGTTTTTGAGGAACGACTTTGCAAAAAAATATGAGGCGATCAAAAGGGCGATATTCATTAGCTGATAGACAGTAAATCGTGATAGACATAGTAAAAAAACACAAAAGGAAAATAATTTTTGCAAGTGGTTAAAGAAAAAAAAAAGGAAAAAGTACAGTTCTAATCTTAAATAAATAAAATAATAGTAAAGAACCCAAAAACTAAAATATATCTTGGAATTAATGGTGTTATTATCTATCCCAATTGTCATTACAATAAATGATCTTCGGGCTTCATGATTCAGCAAGTTATAAATCTACCTAAAGGCAGCAGCTTTAACATTACAACATCAAAAGAAGAAAAGGGAAAAACCTCAGCAATTCCCATGGAAGTATCTTTAAAGAGTCTTTAGAATTGACCGTGATCGTGCCAACAAATTATTTCATATAAAATTAACTACTTGCTAAGTACCATATTTTATCCATATTTTCAATGAATTATAACCTAAAAAAACAAATTTTTGCCTAACTTGGAATTAAGCTTGGTTGAGGATATTATTTAATATAAAGTTATTACTAACCTGATCATCTTAATAATATTTATGTAAGAAAAGTTATAAGGTATATAAGTTATAGATATATAAGTTATAATATACGTACATAACTAAAACCAAAAGAAAAGAAAAAGAAAAAAAAATTAATTAAACAAAATTTACATTAATATGCTTATTAATTTTCTTATTCTCATAATTTTTATATTATTTTCATTGTCATAATTTTCAATAATTCTACACTAATGTAAGAAAATTTTAATAATTCTGTACTAATTTTCAATAATTCAAGTCAAAGTTAGGAAAACGAATTTTATAAAAAAAAAATATATATATATATATATATATATATATATATATATATATATATATATATATATATATATATATATATATATATATATATATATATATATATATATTTCGTAAGATAAAAAAAAAGGAAATTAGGTTTTTATTAACATTGAACAAACAATTTTGCATGGGTACTGCTAACCCTATTTTAAAGTTCTCATTGCAAAACATAAGTTGAAGATACATACATAAGTAAATATATTTGTATCTTTAGTTGAGAGTAAAACTCCAATTATTAATTTGATTTGAAATTTTTTTTTTATTCCTGGAATTAGCAGAAAAGTGTTTCATTCCTAAGCTGGGCCCATCAAAGGAGAGTAATAAAAAAAAAAAAAAAAAAAAAAAACAACAATTACAACAACAAGCAACACTAAATTTACATGATAAGCATCTCTAAATTCTGTAAGTACATAAAAAAATTAATAATTAGCTTTTGCTCTCTTAAGTTCTTACCATGATCAATTATATTTAATTCCATTCATTCCTTTATTATATTAACTAAATCAAATTGATAGAATCTATTTTCCTTTTATTTCGGGCTACTCTTTTTTTCATTATTGGCAACAAAAATAACGAGTATAAAATTTATATGTAAAATAATCTTTTATATAAAATAAATATGAATGTATTGAATTTGCAAACATGAATCACTAAGATTTTAAAATTTCTTTGGGAATGACAGGCTTAGATTATTTCTATTTAGGTTTATAAAAAAATCTAATGGGGACAATTCAATAAAATAGAGGGTACTGAATTGTCAGTGGAGTTTAATTATAAACAAAAGGGAGGAGTGTAAATGTACCCGTGGCTAACACCGAGCCAACTCATTGCATGCTTACATACATATGTAATCAAGATTGAACTTTAGTTTCTGAATTCCACTTTTGGCATGAAGTGGATTTATATGCTTACGCGTTTATTTTTCAAGCGGGTAAAAGAACCTCAATACAAATTCCTGGAGCTAGCTGGAAACAAGACATCTAAATGCCTCATTTTTATTTTACTGCTATGAAATATAATCTCACGATTAAACCAACGCGTAACAATACTAGGAAGATTTTTTTCGAAACCTTTACAAGAAGCTTTATTTAATGGTTGTATCTCTAAAGATGCACTGAGCACTCCCTAGTAAAAAGAAAAGTCGTTATTGTTGACATGTTGTGTTGTTTTAATGCTTCGAGTCAGTCTTATATTGAACTTTAAAGCAGCTTGGTGTTTCTGATACATTTGGTGTTTGTGGTATATTTCTTATATAAGTAGTTTAATATTATTTTTATAAAGGTAAGAAACCACAGAGTTTTTTGGGATAGTATAAAGTTATTTGCAAATAGTTATGTCAGGTCTTACAAGAGTTAGTAATGCTAAGATGACGCATGTAGAAATATGAGAGTTGTTGTGCAATAGCGAAAGTTTTCCGTGTGATAGTGCAGATGAAACTGACTCTGATGAAGATGATGAGGATTCACAAGTAAAACATTCTTTAGAATGAAGTCGGGAAGTAGAAATTAGAAACCAAGAAGTATGTAAAATTCATCTAATTAACGATATCGAGAATGAGAAGGATATTAATCCCAGTACAGCTTTACACGGTTCTTTTGTCAAAATGATAAACGATGAAAGCGATAAGAATTTCCTTTCAGAAATAGATATCGTACATCCTCACCTCAGTCTTATTCTTTTCCAAAGTTTTTAATCCATTTTCTTCCATGTTTAGTGAAGTAAAGGTACATTCAAAATCTTCCCAGTTTGAAAGAATTTTGGGAAAAAGAGGAAACCTTCAATTTAGTGAAAAGCAACGCACAATAGATCAACACTGGTCGCAGTGTAAATGGCCGATGAAGGCCACATCCCATCCAATAATAATAATAAATAGTGAAAAGCAAGTCAAGTTTGAAGTAGATATCAGTCTTTCCGAAAACATAGAATAGTTACAGACACCGTGCCAAGTTTGATGTTATTTATTTCCGTACGACTTGGAGGAACTTATAGTCAGCGAGTCTATAAAATATTGTGGCATAAATCAAATTTATTTGATCAGTATTCTCGTTTATATGAGTTACTATAAACTTCCAAACTCAAGAGACTATTGGTCCGTAAAGATTGAATGAGGAACGTCTCAGGAGTTGATTTGCAGCATAATTTTTTTTAGCTTTTATTTATTTCTATTTCAATTTATTTATTTTGTATTTAATCGAGCCCCATGGGGCCATATATGATTAATATATATATTGAATCTTCACAATGTGATTAGCAACAAGTATTCCAATCCAATTCCAATTAATTAAGTCCAGCCAATGCTAGATAAAAAGTTTTATTTTTTTATTTTATTGGTAAAATCACCTATTTAACGCTCTAATGATGGCAAGGGTATCCCTTCTTCTCAACCGAGTGTGACCGCTAAAACTAAGTATGTTTCGTGCAAGAGGGTTTGGGTGAAGTTCTAATTTGCTGATATACCTTATCTCATACTTTGAAAATTCATCTTTGACCAGCGGAACACACAGATCTCTGTGTGTTCCGCTGGTCTCTGGAGTTTTTTACGTACCATGGAGCTGCAGTAATTGCTCGAAGAATATTGTTTTGTCGCCTTTGAGTTTTTTCAATGTTTGATGCTGAGGTGGTGCCCCATAAGTGGTTTTCCGTAGCATCATATAACATAAATGGTATAGAAGTTACATCGTTTTCAGAGAAAGATACCAGGATTGTTAATCTGGTTTCGACTTACGTTGGTACTAAGCCAATAAAGGTTGCAGAAAATGCATAAGAATTACCCATAACAATTAAAAGAGAAAAATCAATTGAAACGTACCGTGTCCGCAAACTATTAAAGACAATCGCTCCTTTATGGCAGCATAGTCACAACCAAAAAAAAACTTGTTTCGAGAAAAACACATTTCCAAGTTTTAGTTTCCATACAAGTTTTAGAAAAATTGCTTAGAAAATATTTCCTTAAGAAAACAGATTAAAAGTAATTTGAATAAATCTTTGACACAATATAAAAGGTAGTACTGTTAACAATTCTGCATTGTTAACTCGAAAAGCTCATTTTTTGTGATATGACTTTGTGACAATAAAGGAGCGATATGATCCTCCCATGGTTGACTTAATGGATAGCTCATTGGGTCGCCACAAAATGATGTTGAAGAGCAGGAAATGGACGAACAGAATATTTTATCAGCTTCTTGATATGCCTGTGTAAAATAAATGGATACGACACCGACGAAAAATAGTAATCAGCATGCAAATATGAAACTGATTGATTTTTAGTTGGAGGTGGCAGAAACTCCAACGCAGCGTGGTCGGCCACCCCTAGAAAAACTAATTGAAGAAAAACGACGAAAGCCAAACTCTCAATCCAGGCCTCCCAAGGATATCTAGCTTGATATGATGGATCATTGTGCTATAATGGACAATCTTAGCTTAACCGCCGAAAAAAATTGCCTCTAGCTAGGAATATTTTTCCAAATAGCTGTTATACATATTTTATGGAACTATCGTTTAACGGTTTTTATGTATTAAATTTTATTTTTATTTCCGGCGTCGTGTTCTGTTATATTATTTTTAGCATCGTTTTCGTTATCTTTTATTTTGTATACTTAAAAATATCGACACCTGAAATAAAAACACACTGAGCACTAAAAAAAAATGCTGATGTAAAAAATAACAGGAGTGCGGTATATTCGAAAGTCACGTATATACGAGTATATAGTATATATTACAAATTTGACCTAAATATGCTCGGATATATATGGACTGATATCGGGGCAAAAATATTTGTGCCTTGTAATCACCATTCCAAAACAAGCTATATCTCGGATATATATGAATCGATATCGGAATTTTCCAATTTCTGTATTTTAGTAACCTTCTTTATTACAAGAATTGCTTTTCAGCAAAAAAAAAAATTTTTAATGGGAAAATCGGTGTAGGCTTTATCTCGGGTATATATGGACCGATATCGGAAATTTTCATTTTCGATATTTATATAACATTCTTTTATCACTAGAACTGCTTTTAAGCAAAAATAGTTGTTTAACCCGGTTTGGCTATATCTCGGGTATATATGGACCGATATCGGAAATTTTCATTTTCTATATTTATGTAACCTAATTTTATTACCAGAACTGCTTTTGAGCAAAAAAAAAAAATCCTTTAAAATCCGATTTGGGCTATATCTCGGGTATATATGGACCGATATCTGAAAAAAAAATTTGTTTGTCTTTTAGTCACCATGCTTAATAATTGCTTGAAGTTTGAAGCAAAACAAACATCTTTTTTTTTTCTAAAGTTTTCATACAAAATTGCAGAAAAATTTATTTTTTCGGAATTTTTGATATATCTCAGCTATATGTGAACCAATATTACTAAATTTCAATAGCAAACCCGCGAATCGTTGGGGTAAAGGAATGGTGAAAGAAAAGAGTTTCTACGGCGGACATCACTTAAGTACATTTTATATGGCCGGAAATGAAAATTGTGGAAATTACAAACGGAATCGCAAACTTATATACACCCTTTACATTTTTATAAAGGGTGTAATAAATAATAGTATTTAATATACTATCTACAGAGGAGATCATATAAATTTAAATTATTATTTTTAGGAACTGCCGTTTTACAACTTTTGTTTTTGGAGTTTTATTGGACGATAAATTAATCTTTATTGAGCATATTATAGCCTTTTCACACTTGTCTACATCTAACATCTACCACCAATTTACGAAGATGTTGAAAATTTCCCCACAAGAATTGTACAGCACAGAGCTCCCAACATTTTTCAACATCTTTATACATGTTCCTAAATCATTTTGTTCCCCACAACATCTTTTGGTTATTTTAGTGTCATCACTAGAAAATGGTAAAAAATTGGTGTCATTGAAATTTGTTAACATTTAATGACAAAAAAAATTTTTTTTTTATTTCGGCGATAGATTTGTATTCAGTATTGCATTGTTCTATTATTAATTCTAGGAGACTGGAAAATGTGTACATACGTAGCAATAGTTACATTCATTCATAAATAAATATGTAAGTTATTGAAGTGTTTTTTATACCCTTCACAAAAATGTAAAGGTTATATATAAGTTTGTGATTCCGTTTGTAATTTCTACAATTTTAATTTCCGACCATATAACATATATATATTCTGAATCAAACTTGAATGAAAATTCGATTAAGCGATGTCCGTCTGTCCATCCGTGCGTCTGTCACCAGTTGAAATACCGTTTCTGAAAAAAGCATTAGACTTAGAAACTCTTTTCTTTCACCGTTCTTTTACCCCATAGATTCACGGGTTTGCTATCGAAATTAAGTAATATCGGTTCACATATAGCTGGGATATATTAGAAATTCCGAAAAAGCAATTTTTTTTGCAATTTTGAACTAAAATTAAAAAAAAAATGTTCGTTTTACTTCACATAATCATTAAACATGGCGTTTAAAAGGCAAAAAAAAAAATTCCCGATATCGATCCATATATACCCGGGATGTAGCCTAAACCGACTTTTTCATAAAAATGTCTTGTAACTGAACTTAACCACTTTTTTTAAAGCAGTTCTGGTAATAAAATAAGATTATTTAAATATAGAAAATGAACATTTCCGATATCGGTTCATATACAGCCGAGATATAAACCTAAACTGATTTTTTCATGAAAATGTCGCGTAAGCGAACTTACACAACTTTTTTGCTCAAAAGCAGTTCTGGTTAATATAAGGAGGTTACCAAATACAGAAAATGAACATTTCCGATATCGGTCCATACATACACGAGATATAGTCTGAACCGGGCTTTCATAGAAACGATTTTT
Organism: Thecocarcelia acutangulata; assembly: GCA_914767995.1. Classification (NCBI taxonomy): domain Eukaryota; kingdom Metazoa; phylum Arthropoda; class Insecta; order Diptera; family Tachinidae; genus Thecocarcelia; species Thecocarcelia acutangulata. The sequence continues at coordinate 52,029,597 of OU612096.1, read as the reverse complement.
TCCTTCGGTTGCCGGCTTGATCTCAATATGAGATTCATCTTTTGATGCATACAGAAGAAATAAAGGGTGTTTTTTTAAGCTAGATAGAACTTTAAATTGTAAAAAGTAACACAAAAAATTAAATTTTGATGAAACATTTTTTTTTATTTGTTTCAGTATACTCTGACAAATCATCATGAATAGACTCACGCTTGAACAACGCTACGAAATTGGGCTCTAGAGCAGTTGGCAACTGACCCGTTGTTTTATCGCAAAATTGTGTTCAGCGATGAGGCGCATTTTTGGCTTAACGGGTTTGTTAATAAGCAAAATTGCCGCATATGGAGTGAGACCAATCCACAAGAGACCCTACAGACTCCATTACATCCAGAAAAATGCACTGTTTGGTGCGGTTTTCATGCTGGTGGCATCATCGGACCTTATTTCTTCAAAAATGAGGCCGGAGCTCGCGTTACGGTCAATGGAGATCGTTACCGCACCATGATCAATGATTTTTTGTTTGAAAATATGGATGACATTGATCCGGAGGAGATGTGGTTTCAACAGGATGGCGCTACGTGCCATACGGCGAACGCAACCATCGACTTACTGAAATCAAAATTTGGCGATAAGTTGATTTCGAGAAATGGACCTGTCAATTGGCCTCCAAGGTCGTGCGATTTGACACCTCTCGATTATTTCCTGTGGGGCTACGTGAAGTCACTGGTTTATGCTGATAAACCAGCAACAATTGACGCCTTGGAGGCCAGCATTGTTCGTGTTGTTCGTGACATACGGCCAGCAGTGCTCGAAAAAGTGGCCCAAAATTGGACGTCCAGAATGCGCTTCGTCAAGAACAGCCGCGGTGCCCATATGCCCGAAATCATTTTCAAATGTTAATGTCACGTATTGATCTTTCGAATAAAAAAAAATTTTGATTAAAATTTAATTTTTTGTGTTATTTTTTACAATTTCAAGTTCTATCGGGCTTAAAAAAACACCCTATAGTTCAGGTTTTTTCTTTCTTAAGTTTATTTTTTATTTTTTTTTTTTTTTTCTTAAGAAAGATTTTTTACAATACAAATCTGCTGTGATCAATAATTTTGATTGAAGACAAGACAAGAACAAGAAAGAAAAAACCTGAACTATAACCCGTTGTACAAAGGTACAAACCAAAAATTTAATTTAAAAAATTATAAAAGTTCATCAAAAATTCAATAAATTTATATTTACATCTCTGGGTACGGAGAATATTAAAATACAAAAATATGTATGTTAATAACTAAAAAGAAATACCGCTAGTTCTGAGACAGCAAACGCTGTACAAACAATGTGGGCAATTAACAAAATGCATATGTGATTCAATATGAGATGAATATAGATAGAAAATAATTAAATACTCGGTGGCTGAGCAGTTAAAGCAGCAGATCATGATACGTCATGACCCGAGTTCAAATCCAAGTGGGTGCTGATGGGTAGTGTAGCGACTACGAAACAGCTAGTTGTCCCCCAGCTAAAGATTTGATTATTATTTTTCTTGTCTGCTTCAATCGAATTATTGATCACAGCAGATTTTTATTGTAAAAAATCCTTCTTAAGAAAAAAAAAAAAAAAAAAAAAAAACTTAAGAAAGAAAAAACCTGAACTATAACCCGTTGTACAAAGGTATAAACCAAAAATTTAATTTAAAAAATTATAAAAGTTCACCAAAAATTCAATAAATAAGAAATAGTTGTTCATTATTTACTTACATATTTTATTATATATATATATATATATATATATATATATATATATATATATATATATATATATATATATATATATATATATATATATATATATATATATATATATATATATATATATATATATATATATATATATATATATATATATATATATATATATATATATATATATATATATATATATATATATATATATATATATATATATATATATATATATATATATATATATATATATATATATATATATATATATATATATATATATATATATATATATATATATATATATATATATATAATGTATATACTTTCTAATTGTACCTAAATATTTAGGGAAACCAATGGTTTCAAATCCTTTTACGCATTCTTCAACCTTTGACCGTGCTATGAGGTCGGTTGAAAGACATTCAGCACTTAGTTATTGATGAAAAAACAAATACTTTTTGACAAAATCGAAAATAGCGGTTATTTTTTTTTTATCAGCCCTCGTATACTAGCCATCTTGATTTCGTCAAGCTCCCGACATATAAGAGCCGAAGAGCAGGCCGCTGGATTCCTAGGTATATCCCAGGTTGTCCAGCTTAATTGGGTCCTTATCAGATCCTTTTATGATTGCCTGAAATAAAGGTATAAAATAGAGGGAGATAATTTGGAGAAATATAAAATAAGAAATACAGTGGATGTGGCTTGGGGAAAGGTGGCAAACTGCTTAATGTAGGCTTACGTGCTATTATCCTAGCCATCTGCTGCTCCTTATGAATCAGGCCAGCGCGGTCATATCGACTGAGACCTACCATGATAGTCTATTGAAACTTCGCTTGCCTAGGTATCTTAGGCGGTGGTGTTTAAATGCCGTGCATATTCCGAGGAGGAGAAAGACCATCTCCTCCTTGTCTTCTTCGTGGTAGCTTCAGCAGAAGTCGTTATAGGGTAAAACTCAGTCTCCGGGCATGGATCCCAAACGGGCAGTGCCCAGTAATGACTGCTTCATTGACCTACATAGAACTCAAGTGAGACAGCTCTTTGATTCTCGTAAAGCTAATGGACGGCTACAGATTTCTTAATATAAGGCATTTGGTCTCTATGAACCATCTTTCTGGGGCGCATTTTAGCGTGTATAGCTTTCACGGTGCCTTTTCAGCACCTTGAAAGGAGTTGTCAATATCCTCTACGGTTTTCACTTTTTTTGGCTAGTTCATTAGCGATGTTATTGTCGTTTTTTGAATGGTGTCCATGTACTCATTTAGGGTTAATTTTGAACGTCTCGCCATTTTGTTTAAAGATCTCTGGCATTCCTGGACTAGGCTGTAATTATTGTATATTCAATGTGTTTATTTTTTTTTATTTATTTATTTATTTCAGTTCTCTTAATCGAGCCCATGGGGCCATATTTGATTAAATAGCTAGTTCATGAGGATAATAAATACAATTTCAATAGTTTAACTCTATATCTATATAACTTATATAGCTTTGAGTTATTATTATACTCTTATACATTAGGTTATCTATATTACAACTATACATTGGGTTATCTATATCACAATTTTAAATATTATAAATTCCATTAAATTTAAATATGTAAATTTAATCCTTGAAGCCGAGAATTAACACCTTTATTATACAATTTTCTATGCTCCTGCATAATAATCAAACAATTTTCTTTTGAAACATGGCATTGTAGATTCAAAACTTCTAAGGTTTGTGGGAAGTTGGTTATAAAGCCTGCACACTCTTACTAAGAATGATCTTTCGAATACAGAATTATTTATCTTAGGCAATATTAACTGAGGGTTCCGTGTTGATCTTGACCTTGCTGTCCGTTATTTTCATGATATCCCTGCCAAATATCTTGTTAAACGTCAGCCATGTGACTGCCTTATTTATAGCCAAAAACTTAGTCTGCAGAACACTGCATGCTTCCGAAAGTCTAAAGGAAGTGTTGGATTTTTCTAAATACACATCTCCTCCAACTCTTTCTCCCCTCCTAGATCTATCCGTGCAAACATTGAAGGATATAGATTCTAAGGGATATTATTTTCTTAAACTGAAATTAATCAATGGTGATACTTGTTGTGACTTGCTGCTCGATAAGACCGCATCTCGACACTTTGACTTGCTATCGATTAATATCCTGAGATCAAATTACGCGAATTCTAATCCATTTTGAAAGATATGTAGTAAATTTCATAAATTTTATAAGTTTAAAGATTTTTCCTTAAACGTAAAATGATCGGCTTTTTAACTTCATTATAATGTATTTTATTTTTATATACTATATGATATTATATTATTAAACTGTATGTAAGGATACTTTATCTATAGAAAAAATTGCAAATAAATAAATACTTGATAATTATGAATAATAACACTTTTACGGGCAGCTTTGTTCTTGAATATTTCCAAAACAATTATACAAGAAGGTTATGTAAAGAAAAAGTGCCATAAAAAGGATAAAAGGGTAAAGTCATTTCAAACCATTAATATACTCGTAAACACATGTATATCAATTTTGATTAAAAAAGTAAAGAATGTAGTTAAAACCCTTTTTCTCCTGTTCTGACTATTATATCACAAAAAAAAAAATTATAGTAAAAATAAAATCAACAAAATTTTTGTGTAAAAAAATATTTTGTATGCATAAACATATATCTCAAAAACAAAACCTTGGATATCGTAATTTGTTGTTGTGTAAAAAAATAGTTGTTTTCGATCAATAATTATTTTCACTAAACTTTTGTTTGAATCCACGAAATCCTTTACAGGCGCGTATTCAAACAATTTATTAATTGATTCATTGAATTTCGTTATTGAACAGGAAAAAAATTTGTTTTCCTAACAAAGAAAACACCAGTTTTTTGGTTCAAAATTAGCTTTATTCATCAACTTAATCTCCATCAAGAGCAACGCAATTATTCCAGCACCGCTCTAACATTTCAATACCACTTTACGTAGAACGATTTATCTTTTTCCTCCAAATAGGCCTCGTTTTCATCGATAACCTCTTCATTCGTGCAAAACTTCTTACTGGCGAGCATTTTTTTCAGATCTACGAACAGCCAGTAGTCGCTGGGAGCCAAATATGGCGAATGTGACTTGTGACACCGTGCGTTGTCTTGATGAAACAAATATTTTTTTGCCATATGCAGTCGTGTCTTTTCAATTTCGGCCTTCAAGCACTTCAACAATGCTATATTATATTCACTGGTAATGGTACTTCTTTTGTCAAGATAGTCGATGAATATTACATCACGCACATCCCAAAATACCGAGGCCATAATCGTTCAGCCGATTGTTGTGCTTTCGGGCGCTTTGGACGAGGTTCACCAGTTGCTGTAAACTCAGATGACGATCGGTTTGATTCCGGAGTGAAGCGACGGATCTATGTTTTATCCATTGTCTCATATCGACGCAAAAACTCTGGTTTGTTACGTTTAAACATGGCCAAAGAGTGCTCAGAATCATTAACACGTTCTCGGGTTTGCTCCAGAGGTTCAATTCGTGTGGCTGACAGCCGGCTTTGAGCCGCCGCCGGGCTTGTTTTACTTTGTCCAGCCGCCGCCGTTATGGCGGCTGAAATCGGCTTATTTTCAGCCGCCGTATTTACATAATCGACAGCTTGAGCCGATTTTTTCCCGAACTTTTTAGCAATTTTCTTTTGGAATTGCTTCATATGTAATGTTCGGTATGTAACGGTTTCACAAACTGCAAAAACTACCGTGATGTTAATTGTGATGCATTTTTAATAGAAACGATCACTGCTAAGAAAAGAGAGGAAAAGGTCTGTGGGAGCCTTATATCACTAGCAATCAGTCGGATGGGGAGGTTCGTGACCTTCTCTCACTTGCCTCCAATTGTACATATAATTTTATATAAACTCCCGATTTTACAAGAAAATTAACTTTAAAATGGACCAGAGTAGCGAAAAAAAACAAATAAATCCCCGTAAACGCTATTTCCAAAAAGGCATTTCAAATGGTATTGACTACTACAATGGTTTCAGATTTCCCCAGGTGTTAAGGGAAAATGCGCTTCTTGACCCACCCAACCTTGATCTTGGCAGCGCCATTAACTAAAGCCGAAGATCCCTTTTCTGATTCACGCTCTAGCTAATCAGCCCATTCGAAAACATCAAATAACATAAAAACAGAAAAGAAAAAAAAAAAAATAATAATAATAAAAAAAAAAAAAAAAAACAAACTACAACTAGATTTATTTAATCATTAGATTAATTATATATTTTACTACGAAAATTACTTCGTATATTTGTAATATTGTAACCAAGTGACAGTTTCTTAACTTTGATTTTTCATAGTGAGTAATTTTCAAAAAAAAAAAAAACAATGGCACTTCCGAGATCACCGCCACCTACGGAAATTGTGAAGGGAATATGCAACCTCTATTTTCACCTTCAGCCGCTGGTGCGACTGGCCCAGACCCTATCTGCGCTCTTTGCTCTGAGAAAATGAATGAAAACATACCCTGTATGACTATAGGTAACTGTGCTCATGCCTTTCACAGATCTTGTATAGAAAGTTTTCTATCTAAGCAAAGTGAGTGTCCAGTATGTCATGCAGGCTGTGAACTGAGTGATCTTAAAAAACTTAATGTGTCGGTAAAACAGCAACCACGTACCAAACTCCGGAATCGTGGCGGTCAAACTAGACATTATCACACGAGGAATTATAGTCGAAATCTAATGAACGAGCAATCAATTCTTGATATCTCAATTAGAGAAGATCAGAATCAGGAGAATTCGGCGGAACACCCCCTAGCGAATAACGTGCAAACAACAACACACGCTTCAGGCACCCTTACTGACTATAACGAAATAAACCAAATGATTGAGAGCAATTTAACTAGAATATTACAGAATATGAACCTAGTTCCACAGTCGGCTAGGGAGAATAGATCTTGTAACCCAACCGGTAATTTCTCACATAATCGTGAAAGAATTCAGCCTTCTTACCCGAATAGTCAAACCAATACTCCTCAGGCACGTTTTTCACACGCACATTCAAATTTAGGAAACTCTCAAATATCGTTTAATAACGATAAAATTACATCTGTCATACAGAATTGGGGATTGAAATTTGATGGGTCCTCAAATAGCTTAAATCTTTCTTTGAATAAGTTTATTGAACACTACAAAGGATAGTATTGTTAACAAATTTGCATTGTTGACTCGAAATAATTATGTTTATATATTGAATTATGACGTCGTTTGCGTAAATCAGCGATATTTAGTAAATTTGTACAACAAAAGTTTTTATATAATTAGCTTATAATTTTTATGAATTTAGATGGAAAATAGTGAAGGAGGTATTTGTCTAAATGCGTACTTTTTTAAACAATGTTTTGACATAATAAATTAAAATATTACCACATGTATGCAAAAAAAAGCACATATGTCGGCTACAGCCGGCTTTTAGCCGCCGCCGACCTTTTTTTGCCCAGCCGCCGCCGCCGACAACTATGCGACGAATTGAACCTCTGGTTTGGTCAGCAGTGAGCAAACGCGGCACCCATTTTGAACAAAGCTTTCTCATAATGAAATGCTCATGCAATGTAAAGCCAACACGTTCTTTTGATATCTTTACGATGTCAGCTAACTCCCGCATTTTCAGTTTTCGATCATTCAAAACTATTATGTGGATTTTTTTATGTTTTCTGGTGTTACCGCCTCATTTGGACGTCCACTGCGTTCTGCATCATCGGTGTCTCTACGACCACGTTTGAAGTCAGCAAACCAACGTTGTATTGTTGTTTCTGATGGAGCGGAGCTCTTTTCAAGCCATTGCTTCGCTTAAACGGTATTTTTCCCATCAGAGAGCAGTGTAAAATTAAAACACAAAAATAGTAAATAAATAAAAATAAAATATTTTTTGATCCACCGTTTTGAAAGTAACAAAAGTAGCGTCACTCTTAGCAGAATAACTCACTAACTAACTAATGAATAGAATATTATGAAATTTTAACAGCTGTTTCTTGAAGATTAGAATTAATTTAAAAAAAAAGGTGACTGCAAAAAAATAGCGCCACATATGTGTTAGGCCCGCGACTCTTCAGCCCATGTACTATTTGCTCGTAATAGTGTATAATCACTGCACGAAATTCATTTTTTTCCATTTTTCAAGAAATACAAAAGTTGCTTACTTCAAACGACCACAACAAATAAACTAATTGATGAGTTTGGGTGAAATTTTAACAGCTGACATATGACAGATCACAATTTCAAAAAAAAAAAAAAAAAATTATAATAATAATAATAAAAAATTTGTGTTTGTGCGGCCATCTAGCGCTATGTGGCTTCAATATCACCTCGCAGTAAAACATATTTATATTTGAAATCGTGGTGTAAATTATTCGAATGTATTTTTTTTTCGTTTATTAATATGCAAAATTAGAAAATTTAACAAGAAAAACTACAATAAACAATAGTTTATATTTACAAATGTTTACAAATACACACAGTCCCTTTTCAGAGCTCTCAAGTATAATATGCGTTTCGGAGTTTTTTTTCCGAAAAAATACTACATGTGTTTTACATACGTATGTATATATGTATGTGGTAGTTATATAAATAAAAAAAAATTTACAACAAATAGACAAAATTTTCAATTTAGTTTTTTTCATTGAAAATGTGCAAAATTTCTTAAAATTTTTATTGAAATAAAAAGGAGAAATATTAAATTTTAATTTTGAATAATTTTATTGCCTTTTGCGAGTTCAGTTTTAGCAAATTCAATCAGTTGACTTCAATATACACATGCGAGTGAGTAAGCGATACGCGTTTTCCAGAACACCTTTTTAGCGATTTCAAATCGCAAAACTATACTTCTTGCGCTATACGTTTCTCAGGACACCTATTTAGCGTTTTCAAATCGATTCGTGTTTCTGAGAACATGCCTGATAGAATAATATTAAGTTTTTTTTTTATACTTCAAATGAAGAAAATATTTACTATTATGTATTGAAAAATTTTTTTTTTTTAAAACATCACTTGAATATATTGACTTAGAGGAAAAAGGTCAATTAAAGGTTAAAACAAAAAAGTAAAAGCAAGATAGCAACAGTGCTTATTTACTTAACCACCAAAATTTATTGATATTTTATCTTTGGAAAAGACATTTATCATTTTTAGAACTACTTTTTCATACCTTTAATTATTTTGTACTGTACTGCAATAAAAATTAACCTAAATACTGCAAAATGGGATGCAAACTTAGCGCTATTTACAACCTACAAAATGTTTTATTCAAATTTTCTCAAATTTTTAACTATTGTCATTCCCTTTAACTAAAATAAAATAGTGAAATTTAAAGAAATACCTTTCGTCGAATTGAAAAATATTATTAAGGTAGGTAGGGAATTTCATTAAAAATATAGTAAAATGAAGTAATATCTTATGCAAAAGGAATATTTAATGTCATACTCCTATTTTATGCAAATTAACATTCTTTACTGATTTTAATTTATATATTTGTGTATGTTGTTCGCCTTACAATTCGTTACTACTAAACTACTGTATTCAACAACATTTCGCAAACATTTATCATAAATGTTTCTTGAAATGTACATATTTATAATTGTAACAAAACGCATTAGAGTTGAATCGTAAAGAATTTGTTTATTTGATTCAATTCAATTTTGTTTAGATTTCAAAAAATAATCTTTTGATTTTTAGTTAATAATGCCGACGAAATTTGGTTTTTGTGAAGCATACTCATATGTATGGAATTTCATAATCAACTATGTTAATATACAGGGTGTCCCATAAATAGTGGTGCAAAAGAATTGTGTCGATAGACGAGATCATACCCTATCAGAATTTTTTTTTTTTTTTTTTTTTGAGCGTTTTTTATTTATTGAATCTTCAAAATGAACTAACAATAAGTATTCAAATCTTAATACTAAATTTAAAATTAAAAAAAATGTGATTCTAAAGTCCGGCCAATGCTAGACAAAAAGTTTTATTATGCGGGAGCTATTTCGGTAAAATCACCTATTGAGCAATCTGATGGTGGCAGCGGTATCCCTTCTTTTAAGCCGAGTGTGGCCGCCAAAATTAAGTATATTGCGAGCAAGAGGGTTTGGATGAAGCTCCAGTTTACTGATATACCTTGTCGCGTACTTAGAAAATTCCTCTTTTACCAGCGGAACACTCAGATCGTTATGAATTCGTGAATTTTTTACGTACCATGGAGCTGCAGTAATCGTTCGTAGAATTTTGTTTTGTCGCCTTTGGATTTTTTCAATGTTTGACGCTGAGGCGGTGCCCCATAACTGAATTCCGTAGCACCATATAGGCTTTAGTATTGAGTTGTATAACAAAAGTTTGCAATCTAATTTCAGTGTCGAATTTCTGCCCATAAGCCAATTTAGCTGCGCTGCTTTTAGTTTTAACTGAGTGACCTTTGCTTCAATGTGAGACTTCCATGTTAGCCTACGGTCCAGGTGAATACCAAGGTACTTGACTTCGTTGTGCTGCGGAATAGGTGAGTTGTTAATTTGGATAGGCGGACATGTTTGCCTACACAGTGTGAATGTAACATGAGTACATTTCTGTTCATTAACTTTGATTTTCCAAAGTTTTAGCCATTTCTCTAATATTGAAATGTATTCCTGTAAATTTCGTGATGCTAAATGGTGGTTTTCATGAACACTCAAAAACGCTGTGTCATCTGCAAAGGTAGAAGTGTGGATTCCAGATGTCGTTGGCATGTCAGAGGCGTAAATCAAATATAAAGTAGGCCCCAGTATGCTGCCTTGGGGAACTCCTGCCTTGATTGGCTGAGTTGGGCTAATAAAGTCGCCTTCTCTGATAACAAACTTCCGCCCATATAAGTAGCTTTCCAGAAGCTTGTGTGTATTTGCAGGCAAATTTAGCTTTATTTTGTGCATCAAGCCGTCGTGCCACACTTTATCAAATGCTTGAGAAATATCAATGAAAAGAGCTGAGCAGTACTTCTTCGCCTCAAAGGTTTGTCTTATGACATTGACTAGTCTGTGCGTTTGTTCTATGGTGCTATGTTTAGCCCGAAAGCCAAATTGATGATCAGGGATGCATCCCACATTGTTCAATATTGGACTCAACTTCGCCATTAACAATTTTTCGAATAGTTTTGAAATTGTTGGTAAAAGACTTATTGGTCTATATGATTCTACCTTAGTTAGATCCTTCCCTGGCTTGGGTATCATAGTAATCATTGAGACCTTCCACTCTGCAGGGTAATACTCAAGGCGTAAAATGGCGTTAAAAATAAAAAGTAGAACCCTTCTAGCTACACGAGGTAACTGTTCAAGCATTTTACCAGTAATTTGATCAATGCCTGGAGCTTTCCTGGGGTTTGTATTACCGATAACGTTTTCGACATCTTGAATATTAAATCTCAAAGACACAGGAGGTCTAACAACATATGGTGGTAATTCCGCTGTATTATTCTCTGAATCATTTGTGATAAAAACGTTTCGCAAATGATCGACATACAACATTCCCTTTTCAGAATCGCTTCTTGCCCAGTCGCCAGTTGAATTTCGCAAAGGTGGCTTACCTATTACGGGTCTTTTTAAACCTTTTGTCGCTTTCCACAAGGAATAATCAGATTGAGGGGTACCATCAAGGCTTTCCAAATATGTTTTAAGGGAAGCCATTCTATGGACTTCAAGCAGATTTCTTAGCTGAGTTATGCATTCCCGTAGCCTAGTTTTAAGCTGGGGAGACCTGCGAAGTTGCCACTCTCTTCTGACTCTTCTTTTTTCGGACAGAAGTTGCTCAATTTCAGATGAATAAGTTCTATTGCTCTCATTCCTAGGTCTTAAATGACTAGTGGTAGCATGCTGTACGGCCAGTTTGAGGTTTTCAGAAAAATTGTTAATTGACACATCAATATCCTCAGGCGTTCTCAAGGCGATATTTTCAGTACAATGTGTGCTCAAAAATTTTTTGTACTTTAACCAATTAACTCTATTGACAGTCAACGGTGAGCCAATTTCTTGAGGGAACGAAATAGAGATTATAGAGGGAGAGTGATCTGATGACAAATCTAATGAAGGCTCCACTTGCATCCACTCTAAAGGAAAATTTTTCGCAACTCCAAAATCTATAACGTCTGGGATCTTTCGTCGGTCTGTCGGCCAATAAGTGGGGTGTCCGCTTGAAACCACATCTAAGCCCATTTTGGAAACGGTGTCAAAAAGCACACGGCCTTTCGAGGTAATTAAGCGTGATCCCCAAAAAGTGTGTTTAGCGTTATAGTCGCCAGCCGCTAAAAATCGAGGCCCAAGTGATTTGAAAAAATTTGAATATTGGCTTTCTGTTATTGAAAATCGGGGCGGTGAGTAAATCGAGGAAATAACGATTTTTTCATGAAAATATTCAATGCATATATTAGTTGCTTGGATATACTCCTCACGTGTCTCGTTCATTAAATAGTGCTTAATTCTGGATTTTATTAGAATTGCCGATCCTCCGCAAGATCTCCCACGGGGATCTTTTGTGTCGTACAGTATGTAGCCATTAATTTTGAAAAAACTGTTGGTTGTCAAATGAGTTTCAGCAATCAACATTATATCGATTTGCTTTTCCATAAGGAAGTGCTCAAGTTCATTTTTGTGATGGCGGATGCCGTTTGCGTTCCAGAAACATATTTTTAACCAATTCATTTGTTTAAAATTGCCTGCAAAATAGTGGATTGCATTTTTAGCATTTCCTGCATCATGTTTGTCATAGAAACGGTAAAAGTGTTTATGGACTGAACAAGAGTCTGCAGAGTTGCCTCAAGATTGCTAAAATTTGGATCGGATTTTGGAGGCTTGGGCTCTTGATCCAAGTTTGGTTTATCAGATTTTACCACATTTGCATAAGAAATTTGTTTGGGGTTTTGCAAGTTTACATGGCTGGTTGACTGGCGTACCTGGGGAAAATTGTTTGTAGAAGTGGTGTTTGACTGCTGGGGTGGCATATTTGAAATTGGTGACCTATTTGTCATTGACCTCTTGAAGTGAGTGTAGACAGGGCAACCCCTGTAGTTTGCAGTATGGTTACCTCCACAGTTACTGCATTTCTTAACGCTCGCGTCAGTCTTAGGTTTTTTGCACTGTGATGTACCGTGAAGTTCACCACACACAACGCAAACTGCGGGCAGCTTGCAATAGGCCTTAGTATGGCCAAATTCTTGGCAGTTTAGGCATTGAACGGGCCCTAAACGCTTATGAGGCTCCTCAACGGTAACCTTGCGATGCAAAAGATACTTGAGGTTATAAATAGGATGCACTTCATTCTTTTTTAAGGCAACATCTCTAGGTTCCAATTCAACCCTAAACATGGGTTGAGGAATTTTTTCACGGTTTCTAATATTAACCACATTTTTAATTTTGAAGCCATTGTCTTCTAGTCCGGTTTTGACCTCATTCGTGTCAACAAAAGGGTCAATCCCTTTTATAACGACCTGAATACCTTTGGCACTTTTAAGCTGATATGTGTAAAATGATCGCTTCTCCTTCTCTAGAACGTCAGACAGCTTTCGGTATTCATTTTCACTGTTTACCTGGATTTTCGTTTCATTGATGCCGCCGTGCTTAACCGATGTTACGTTAAAAGTATCTTTGCCGATTGCCGCAATAAGTTGTTTTACCAGCTCACTAGAGGTAGGTTCTCGCAAATATATTGGTGGCGGCTTAAAGGTTTTTTTAGAAATTGTTGGCTCATCTGTTTGCAGTATAGCAAACCTATTGCTATCGGTTGCCGAAGTCCTATTATCATCTTTAGAAAATTTCGGTTGAGATGATATTTGAGCTGATTTGGGGCTTCGCTGCCTTTTAACCACGGTTATGTACCTGTCCATGCCTACTTGGATTTTTACCTTATCATCAACAATTAAACTGGAAGATGTTTTGTCTTCAGTTGTAACAACAATATTTGGCGAACACGATCGCGGGCGTTTCCTATCTCTTAGAGACAGGAAATTTTCCAATGATTTTTTCACCGATTCCTCTTCAGAAATCCAAAGGTTTTTTCTACCGGAGCTAAGCTCTTTTTCAGAATTACATCTGATAGGTACACTCATGCAATTAATTGCTTCTATTTTTTATTTACAATTTTAAATGGTATTTAAAAACAAATGTCACAAAGTTTTTTTTTAAACAAAAACACTCTGTTCACCTATTACGGTTTTTACTTAATCCCGTTTTATTTTATTTTTAATTTTTTTTTTTTACTTGCGATCAAAAAACAAACACGTCCGTTCACTATCGAAGCTAAACAACGACGTATCAGAATAACCCAACGTCTGTAAAAGTGCTATCTTGTCCGAGATATTCCCAATTTTATGAGTTCTGAGAAAATGCAGCTCTTTACTCAATTCCTCTGGCAACAGCTTCTTTAAGCTGTTGCCAGGGAAATTGTCGTAAATAAAATTTCTTTTTCTATTCTTGCACCTGACTAGATGTACAATGAGTCGTATGCTGCAATTTGACAAAAAGCTATTCAGTTTTTTAAAGGAAACAACCAGAAAGTCGCAATTGAGATCCTACATAACTTTTCCATTTAAGTATAAGACACTGTCTGTCGTATAAAAAAAGTACCACGACTTTCGTGCCCACTAGCTTTAAAAGTTCTGCATTTAGAAATTTCTGTATTTATATAAAAAAAGTATTTTGTCGAAAAAAAAAGTTATTGCTTTGAGGGCAATTTCATAAGAATATTAATAAAAAAAAGAAAAAAACAGATACCATTGATTGTTACATAACTGATTATTACATTTTGTAAAAATTTTATTCGCTTAGTGATTTTGACTTGTTGTTTTTGTGTTATCTGACATCCTTGGCTACTTGTACCGAGCTATTCTGATGGGGCATGATCTCGTCTATCGACACAACTCATTAGGGCCTCTATTTATGGGACACCTTGTATAAGATCAGTTTAATACAAAACCTTACTTGAATATGAGTGAGAACTGGATTACATATCAATACAGCGGCGATGCCAATATTTTCACAGCAAAACGGGCATTTCGAAGCAGAAAAGCGTTAAGTTATAAATATCCAAAATTAGTAAATCATAAGCGTTCGAAAAACGCTAAAAAGAGCTAAATATTAATAAAACAAAACTTCAACAGTTCAAACAAACAAACAAAAATGTATTTATTTAACAGCCATTTCGGATTGTAATTTTGTTTTTGACACATAAAAAAGTTAGTCGGGTTTTGGTGTGCTCTTCGATTTTTACTAAATTTACTAAATTTTGAGCAAAAACAACGTTGCATGGACGAGCGATGTCCAAGAGCTGTTGAATATCGTCAATGATGACCCAGATTTCCTCAAAAAGATCATAACTGGTGACGAATCATGGCTATGACATTGAAACCAAAGCCCAATCGTCATAATGGAAGCGTCTAGAAGAACCAAGACCAAAAAAATCACATCAAGTTCGGTCAAATGTGAAAGTTTTGCTCACTTCGACTGCGACGGCGCACGGTCATTAAGTTATGCGCAGTTTGCGCGAAGCAATTCGTCAGAAACGTACAGAAGTGTGGAAACAACAAGCACCGTGATAACGCACCAGCTCACACATCGATGCTTGTGCGTGAGTTTTTGGCCGTTATCATGCCTCAACCACAGTATTCACCGGGCTAGGCCTCGCTAACTTTTTCCTCTTCCCAAAACTGAAGAAAAGCGTTTTGCTACGGTTGAGGAGATGAAAGTAAAATCCTGTTGGCGATACCAAAAAGCGCGTGTCAGAAGTGTTTCGAGGATTGGAAAAAAAACTGGTATTATTTCTAAGGGGGATTATCTTAAAGGGGATAAGAACAACAGTTTATTACGTATATTTTAAAGATATTTTGATTTCCTTACTATTAGCCATTGTTGAAGACATTCATACACTGTACAATGTTGATGTAAACCACTATTCTTGTTTATGTTAATTGCAATAGAAATTGTTAAGTGTACGTTCACATTGGAATATATTTAATCAAATAGTTATGTGTTATCGCTAGATATTTGGCTTTTAAGTAGTTCCAAAACCATGTCTAAAATAAAGTAAAGAAGAAAATAATATTTCCTACTAGCAAACAAACAGAAAAGCTTTACCAAATTAGCAGGACCAATTCTTTTTTACAATTTTTCACAACAGTTGTGGTTACGTTTATTTGATAAAATTTTTGCTGAGTGTGAACGTATTTTAAGTTGTATATTGTATTATAAGTTTAATATAGAAACTTAAGACGACTTTCCCAGAAATAAGGTCACTACGCCGATTTTTTTTATTATTGAACATTGAAAAAATCCAAACGCGACAAAACAAAATTCTTCGAACGATTACTGCAGCTCCATGGTACGTAAAAAATTCACGAATTCATAAAGATCTGAGTGTTCCGCTGGTAAAAGAAGAGTTTTGTAAGTACGCGACAAGGTATGCCAGTAAACTGGAACTTCATCCAAACCCTCTTGCGCGCAATATACTTAATTTTGGCGGCCACAGAACGTTTAATATAGGGTGTTTTTTTAAGCCCGATAGAACTTGAAATTGTAAAAAATAACACAAAAAATTAAATTGTAATCAAAATTTTTTTTATTCGAAAGATCAATACGTGACATTAACATTTGAAAATGATTTCGGGCATATGGGCACCGCGGCTGTTCTTGACGAAGCGCATTCTGGACGTCCAATTTTGGGCCACTTTTTCGAGCACTGCTGGCCGTATGTCACGAACAACACGAACAATGCTGGCCTCCAAGGCGTCAATTGTTGCTGGTTTATCAGCATAAACCAGTGACTTCACGTAGCCCCACAGGAAATAATCGAGAGGTGTCAAATCGCACGACCTTGGAGGCCAATTGACAGGTCCATTTCTCGAAATCAACTTATCGCCAAATTTTGATTTCAGTAAGTCGATGGTTGCGTTCGCCGTATGGCACGTAGCGCCATCCTGTTGAAACCACATCTCCTCCGGATCAATGTCATCCATATTTTCAAACAAAAAATCATTGATCATGGTGCGGTAACAATCTCCATTGACCGTAACGCGAGCTCCGGCCTCATTTTTGAAGAAATAAGGTCCGATGATGCCACCAGCATGAAAACCGCACCAAACAGTGCATTTTTCTGGATGTAATGGAGTCTGTAGGGTCTCTTGTGGATTGGTCTCACTCCATATGCGGCAATTTTGCTTATTAACAAACCCGTTAAGCCAAAAATGCGCCTCATCGCTGAACACAATTTTGCGATAAAACAACGGGCGAATCGACGACTGATTTTCAAAGTAAATTTGGATAATTTCGGAGCGTTGTTCAAGCGTGAGTCTATTCATGATGATTTGTCAGAGTATACTGAAACAAATAAAAAAAATGTTTCATCAAAATTCAATTTTTTGTGTTACTTTTTACAATTTAAAGCTCTATCTAGCTTAAAAAAACACCCTATAGGTGATTCTACCAATATTGCTCCCGCATAATAGAACTTTTTGTCTAGCATTGGCTGGACGTAAGTAAAAAGCACATTTTATTTTTTTTATTAATTCTTTTATTTATTAAGATTTGAATACTTATTGTTAGTTCATTTTGAAGATTCAATAAATAAAAAAATGCTAAAAAAAAAATATTGAACTATTTTTGGGAACACTGTATTTTTAAACCTTCTTATGCATCAAATTTACTGCCAAAGCTGCAATTTTTATAACTTTGTTCCTAATTTAGTTAGGGACAAATAATAAAAAATAAAACGATAACTAAGTTTATAGTCGACTCCTAGTTTGTAAGAAACGTTGTGTCCAAATAATATGAAGCATAAACGGAGCGACAAAGTTGACTTTTTTGCTACAAGAATACAATGTTGTTATGTATTTTTTATAGTTTAATCCGGAAAAGAAAAAGCGTATTAATAGTATAAAATTAAGATCCTTAGGATTTATTATTTTTCATGATTTATACGAAGACTTAAAAGTCATGTCTGTTTTTATCCGCTTTTTAAATCGCTACGAAAAGCCCCTTACATTTATTTATACGATGTCTTTGTTTTACAACATAACTGGCTTTTTTTCCTCAAATACTTCATTCACTATTTTGACATAAAAGCCGGGAAAACTAAAGTTGTATAACTAAGAATTAATTGAAATTTTTAAAAAATAGAATGGATATGTGCGAAAAAATAATGGAAAAACTTTTCGATGTGACTGAATTGGTACTTGATGGGATGAAAGCAAAGTTGCAGAAATTGTTTTTGGCTTGTTAAACTGTTTGGAAGGAGCACGAAGTTTGCGGGAAAAAGGAAAGAAAGAGTGAGCAAAGGAATGGCCAAAGGCTCGATTGGAACGTGGTGCATTATTCATGAGTGAGCTTTTTGGAAACATGCCCCCATTTTTAAATTATAGAAGAACGACACCAAAAACCATTAATTTCACTCATGCAAAAATCGGAAACGACATAAAAAAACAAGACACTATTATGAGAACAGAAGTAATTTCATATGAAAAACTAGTGGCAACTCTTCGATATCTGGCTACTGGAGCATCTTATAAAAGCACAAACTATTCAAAGAGGTTGTCGGAATCATTTAAAATTTTTTAACGGTCTGTTTAACTTATTCGTTATTTAAAATGTTTATTAGAATAAAAAACAAAATGCAAGTAAAAACATGGCATAATTTTACATTTTATAACATTTAGTGCAACACTCTAAATATTCAACATTTTTTAACGATCAATATCTTCTTACGACACCTATCAAATTCAACTTAAAGTGCGTACTGCGCTTCGAAGTTAAAATAGACAATTGGGAACAATTTAAAAATTTTCCGCACTTCCTAAGAGCGAAAATGTTGCAGTATACGGGTGACACGAAGTTAAACACTCTATCTTAATATGCAATAGATTTTGCAAGTGACGTTTTACGTGAATCATATAAAATATTATGAATATGTGATTGCAATAAGTCACACTAGCAGCAGAGCCACAAAGGATACGAGTATTGTGAAGGAAGCATTTGCTGGTCGCGTAATCTCCCAAATTGGCTATTTGGCATAGCCAGCAAGATCGCCCGATTTAACCATCCCAGACTTCTTTCTTTAGGCTTCTTGGTTTATGCCAACAAGCCCCAAAACAAGACAATCGCAGCCTTTAAGGAGAATATTCGACAGGAGTGCGAACAGTCATCACCAGAAATATTGTGGAAAATTATGGAAAATGCAGTAAAATGAGCACAAATGTATATCCACACTCGCGGCAGCCACTTGGCTGATATTATATTTTCCAATTAAAAAAAGAGGTCCAAATAAAATTTCCAGCATTCAAAATAAATTTTTTTATATTCATTTATTGAATTTTTGTTGAACTTTATAATTTTTAAATTAAATTTTTGGCTTTTGTACATCGGGTTTTAGTTCAAGTTTTTTCCTTTCTTAAGTTTTTTTTCTTAAGAAGGATTTTTTTACAACACAAATTTGCTGTGATCAATAATTCTTGATTGCAGAAGACAAGAAAAATAATAATCAAATCTTTAGCTGAGGGAGAACTAGCTGTTTCGTACTCACTACACTACTCATCCGCACTCATTTTCGCATTTGAACTAGGGTTATGTTGTATCATGAACTGCTGCCTTAACCACTCAGCCACCAAGCAATTGAATCATTCTTTGTCTATATTCATCTCATATTGAATCAGATATGCATTTTGTTAATTGTCCGCATTGTTTGTACAGTGTTTGCTGTCTCTGAACAAGCGTAATTTATTTTTTAGTTATTAACATAAATATTTGTGTATTTTTAATAGTTATCCGTACCCAGAGATGTAAATATTAATTTATTGAATTTTTGTCGAACTTTATAATTTTTAAATTAGATTTTTGGTTTTTGTACATTTGTACAACGGATTATAGTTCACGTTTTTTCCTTTCTCAATTTTTTTCTTAAGAAGGATTTTTTTACAACACAAATTTGCTGTGATCAATAATTCTTGATTGCAGAAGACAAGAAAAATAATAATCAAATCTTTAGCTGAGGGAGAACTAGCTGTTTCGTACTCACTACACTACTCATCCGCACTCATTTTCGCATTTGAACTAGGGTTATGTTGTATCATGAACTGCTGCCTTAACCACTCAGCCACCAAGCAATTGAATCATTCTTTGTCTATATTCATCTCATATTGAATCAGATATGCATTTTGTTAATTGTCCGCATTGTTTGTACAGTGTTTGCTGTCTCTGAACAAGCGTAATTTATTTTTTAGTTATTAACATAAATATTTGTGTATTTTTAATAGTTATCCGTACCCAGAGATGTAAATATTAATTTATTGAATTTTTGTCGAACTTTATAATTTTTAAATTAGATTTTTGGTTTTTGTACATTTGTACAACGGATTATAGTTCACGTTTTTTCCTTTCTTAATTTTTTTCTTAAGAAGGATTTTTTTACAACACAAATTTGCTGTGATCAATAATTCTTGATTGCAGAAGACAAGAAAAATAATAATAATCAAACTTTTTTTTATATTGTAAAAAAGTTACTTACAAGTGAAATTGGATGATTAGTTTTGCGCCACCTCATATAAGGCAAGCTGGAGCTCTAGTTTAGAATTGTACAAAGCTAGCAATTCTTTATCGCGTACAGCTGAGATAATTTAGCTTTTTCTGCGCTGAAAAAATCCGCATAAAATATCTTCGGGTTCGGTGAATTATTCTATATATCTTACAGAGCAAAACTGATAAGACAACACCTCCCATAAAACGATTATACTGCTGAACAAAACTTGGTATTGAAATTAAAAGAAATGCCCTTTCTTTGATTTCACTAGTGGCAAATTATGAAATTAATTTACATCTGCTTCTGTCTTGTCGGTCAAACTTGATGATGGACCAACGCCACAGGGTGAATCACACATAGATTGGAACTTTTCGCTATATGTTTGTAGCCATATATAGTCAAACCCCTTGCTTAACAGTTCACCCGTCTAACTATCATCCCTGATTTCTTAGGTTTCAGGTATTTGTTGCAAGACAACAGCACTTCAGGGCTTATTAGCCCCTGCAAACAGGCATGCACGAAAGTTATCTGGAAAACTAATTCCCCTTCCTGCGATAGGACACCTTATTCATAACCAGCACTGAGGTGATCTGTAAGACGGAACCTCCCGGGGACTTTACTGATCACAGTTCTGCCAATTTTAGCCCTTGGTAAGGGCTTCCTTGAGTTTTATTTGTTACAACAAACTAGGGGTACCCCCTTTTTGACTTAGAAAATAGAGTACCCTTGTTTGTTGTATGTCAAGACAGAACTTGCTCCCCAGGTGGTCCATTGGTGGCACAAAGATATTGGTGCAATGTAATAACAGCTTCTATTGTAAAATTATTTTACTGTTCTACAAGCATTGCAAAATTATTTTACAACTTGGATGCCATTCTTAATCATCTGCCTATCATACGAATCATTTTTATCGAAAACAAGTAAGAGTGGTAGTATATTCGGCTGGGCCGAATATAAAATACCCTTCACGATAGTTACGTAAATATATAGTATATATCACAAATTTGAACTAAATATGCTCGGATATATATGGATCGATATCGGAAATGTTCAATTTCTGTATTTTAGTTGCCCCTTTTTATTACCACAGCTGCTTTTAAATAAAACGGTTGTTTAAGTTCGCGTATGCGACATTTTCATGAAAAAATAGATTTAGGCTATATCTTGGGTATATATGGACCGATATCGGAAATTTTCATTTTCTGTGTTTAAATAACCTTATTTTATCACCAGACTTGCTTTTAAGCAAAAAAAAAAAAACTAATTAAAGGGCTATATATGGACCGATTTCTGAGAAAGTTTTTTTTTGCCTTTTAATCGCCATGTTTAATAACTGTTTTACAAAAAAAATTGAAAAATATAATGGCTTTTTTCGGAATTTTCGATATATCTCAGCTATATGTGAACTGATTTTTCTGAATTTCAATAGCAAACCCATGAATCGATATGGTAATAGAATGGTGAAAGAAAAAAGTTTCTAAGTCGAACGGTTTTCTCAGAAACGTTATTTCAACAGCGGACAGACGGACATTGCTTAATCGAATTTTCTATCAATGCTTATTCTGAATGTGTATACTTTATGGGGTCGGAAATAAAAATAGTAGAAATTACAAACGGAATCAAAAACTTATATATACCCTTTACATATTTGTAAAGGGTATAAAAAGCATCAGCTGCAGTTTTTACTTATTCAAAAATGTTTTTATGGAAACATCGAATATATATTTTTTTTTCTGAAATAGGTCACAGCAAATTTAGTTTGTTTTTTAATATTTTCCATCACATTAATCCTTGAGTTAGCGAAGATTTTGTCTGACTGCGAACTAAAATAATTGTTAAATACTTTTGTTGGAAAAATTTTCTCTTTGGTACTCATAGAAATAAGTCATTGTTTGCTGGACTGGTAAATATTTTAACGAAAGCTGTTTTGAATTTTTTTAACAAAGGGCTTGTGTGAAAAAAACATTTTTTAAGATTTTTTTGCATTACAACTTTAGTTCCAATCACTTTAAATAGTTTTTTTGAAGGTCTTTTGTATTTACCTTTTAATACCATCCTGCATGTTCATTGCTGGCTGGACTTTTGCACATGTATTCCACGCATACTTCAGTGTGGGCGGATTGGGTTGGATGACGATGATTTGCTTTACTAACAGCGACGGGTAAGGGTTGCCTATACTTGCCGCACTACTATAAAGTTATATGAATTTTACCCACATGTTACCTTGCGCCACAAATTTCGTAATTTTCTTGGGTGTGTGCACCCAAACACTTTTAATACTTCGATATGTTTTTTTCCTTTGTTGAGAGTTGTACAAAATTTAATGTTTTCCTTTTTTTTCTTTAATAAGGGCATACATTATTTTAATACACCAAATTTTTTTTCCTTTTTTATTATTACTCAACGATGGCTATATTAACATACTTTTCTGAAAAACTATGCAGGTAACAGATTCCATCATTTTTGCTTCCCATATTTTTAAAACAGATATATGCGCGTGTTATAAGGCAGCAGGAAGTAATAACTGAATGAACTGTGCGAGGAATAAAAACACTTTCAGTTAATTAATTAGACCTTCTAAAAATTGTTGAAGTTGATAACTTAAAGTTAAATTTTTATCAAACTGTTTTTATTAGTAATGAAATTATTTGCACTTTTAATTTATTGTCTTTAACTATTGTTCAATTAAAACCTAAAATTTATTTGGAACTTTCGTCTGAAATTCAATAACTTCTGTCAGATAAAAGAAAACTTAGAAGAGAGTGACAACTTCGCAGGTCTCCCCCCAGCTTAAAGTTAAGCTACCTGAATGCATAACTCAGTTAAGAAATCTGATTGAAATCCAGACAATGGCTTCTCTTAAAACATATTTGGAAAGTCTGGATGGTACTTTCGTCTGAAATTGAATAACTTCTGTCAGATAAAAGAAAACTTAGAAGAGAGTGACAACTTCGCAGGTCTCCCCCCAGCTTAAAGTTAAGCTACCTGAATGCATAACTCAGTTAAGAAATCTGATTGAAATCCAGACAATGGCTTCTCTTAAAACATATTTGGAAAGTCTGGATGGTACCCCGCAATCAGACTATTCTCTATTGAAAGCGACAAAAGTTCTGAAAAGACCCGTAATAGGTAAGTCACCTTTGCGAACTTCAACTGGTGGCTTGCCAAGAAGTAATTCTGAAAAGGGGATGGTGTGTGTTAACCATTTGAGAAATGATTTTACCACAAATGATTCACCTGAATGACCGCCATATGTCATATGTGTTTGAGAGTTAGTTTTCAATGTGTCGAAAACATTATTTGTAACACAAACCTCAAGAAAGCTCCAGGTACTGATAAAATTACTAGTGAAATGCTTGAGCAGTTACCTCGTGTAGCTAGAAGAGTTCTTCTTTTTATACCCTTAACAAAAATGTAAAGGGTATATGATTCCGTCAGGGTTTGCGATTCTGTTTCTAATTTCTGCAATTTTCATTTGCGACCCTATAAAGTATATATATTCTGAATCAAAATGAATGGAAAAGTCGATTAAGCGATGTATATTCAAAATTCCGAAAAAAGCCATTTTTTTTTGCAATTTTGTATGAAAATTTAAAAAAAAAAGTTGTTTGTTTCATTCAAACTTCACATAATTACGAGTATTAAGCATGGGGATTAAAAGGCAAAAAAATTTTTTTTCAGATATCGGTCCATATATACCCGAGATATAGCCTAAACCGGTTTTTTCATGAAAACCCCGGTTTAGCCTATATCTCATTTTTTTGCTTAAAAGCAGTTCTGGTAATGAAATAAGGTTATATAAATATGGAAACCGAAAATTTCCGATATCGGTCCATATATACCCGAGATATAGCCTAAACCGATTTTTTGGTTAACATTTTTTTTGCTGAAAAGCAATTCTCGTTATTAAAGAAGATTACTAAAATACAGAAAATAGAAAGTTCCGATATCGGTTCATATATAACCGAGATATAGCTTAAACAAACTTTTACATGAAAATGTCCATGAAAGATTTCTTTTTTGGAATGGTGATTACAAGGCAAAAATATTCTTTCCCCGATATCGGTCCATATATATTCGAACATAGTTAGTTCAAATTTGTAATATATGCTATACATATACGTGACTTTCGTGAAGGGCATTTTAGATTCTTACATGTTATTTTCAACGCTACTTTGCGTATAGGGTATTATCACGCAGAGTGGAAGGTGTCTATGATTAATATTATACACAAGCCAGGGAAGGATCCCACTAAAGGGAATCATTATACAGACCAATAAGTGTACTACCAACAACATCAAAACTGTTCGAAAAATTGTTAATGGCGAAGTTGACTCTAATATTGAACAATGTAGGATGTATCCCTGATCATCAACTTGGTTTTCAAACTAAACACAGTATCATAGAACAGACACACAGATGAGTCAACGTCATAAGACAGACTTTCGAAGACAAAAAGTATTGTTCAGCTCTATTCATTAACATTACGCAAGCTCTTGATAAAGTTAAACTTGCCTGAAAACACACACAAGCTTCTGGAAATCTACTTATGCGGCCGGAAGTTTGTCATCAGAGAAGACGATTTTATAAGCCCCTTACAGCCAATCGAAGCAGAAATTCCCCAAGGTAGCATTCTAGGACCAACATTATATTTGACAAGCCAACGAGATCCATCATTCACACTTCCACTTTTGCAGCTGACACAGTATTCTGCAGCGTAAATGAAAAACATCAATTAAATTCGCGAAATTTACAAGAGAAAGAGTATATTTCAATATTAGAGAAATGGGTAGATCTTTGGAAAATTAAAGTTAATAAACAAAAGTGTACTCACGTTACATTTACACCGCGTAAACCAACATGTTGGCTATCTAAATTAACAATTCATCTATTCTGCAGTACAATGAAGTCAAGTACCTTGATATTCACCTCTACCGTAGGCGAAAGTCACCCAGTTGAAATTAAAAGCAGCGCAACTAAATTGGCTTATGGGCAGAAGTTCTACCTGGAAGCTGGATTGCAAACTTTTGTTATACAACGCAATACTAAAGCCTATATGGCGCTACGGAGTTCAATTATGGGGCACCGCTTCAACATTTAACATTGAAAAAATTCAAAGACGACAAAACCAAATTTTTTGAACGATTGCTGCAATTCAATAGATATAAAAAACTCTCGAATTCATAAGGATCTGTATGTTCCGTCAGTTAAAGACGAACTTTCAAAGCATGCGGCAAAGTATATTAATTAGCTGGAACTTCACCCAAATCCTCTTGTACGCAACAAACTTAATTTGATTTGCGAAGAAGGGATTTGACCGATAAAATTCACGCTAAATAAAATTTTTTGTCTAGCATTGGTTGCACTTAGTTAATTTTTTTTGTTTAGTATTAAGATTTAAATACTTATTGTTAGTTCACATTGTGAAGATTCAATAAATAAATAAAAGCTAAAAAAATTATATCAAACCTGGAATAATAGAAAATGTGGCGAGGAACATTTCGCCCATTTTCTATTAATTACATTCTTATACCAAATCCTTTTGCACGCTACATTCTTAGTTTTGGCGGCCACTCTCGGCTGAGAAGAAGGAATACCTTTGCCATCATCAGAGCTTTAAATAAGTGATTTTACCGATATTGTTCGCAAAAAATAAAACTTTTTTGTCTAGCATTGGCTGGACTTAAATAACTTTTATATTTAGTATAGGGTGTTTTTTTAAGCTAGATAGAACTTTAAATTGTAAAAAGTAACACAAAAAATTAAATTTTGATGAAACATTTTTTTTATTTGTTTCAGTATACTCTGACAAATCATCATGAATAGACTCACGCTTGAACAACGCTACGAAATTATCCAAATTTACTTTGAAAATCAGTCGTCGATTCGCGCAACTTATAGACGCAAAATTGTGTTCAGCGATGAGGCGCATTTTTGGCTTAACGGGTTTGTTAATAAGCAAAATTGCCGCATATGGAGTGAGACCAATCCACAAGAGACCCTACAGACTCCATTACATCCAGAAAAATGCACTGTTTGGTGCGGTTTTCATGCTGGTGGCATCATCGGACCTTATTTCTTCAAAAATGAGACCGGAGCTCGCGTTACGGTCAATGGAGATCGTTACCGCACCATGATCAATGATTTTTTGTTTGAAAATATGGATGACATTGATCCGGAGGAGATGTGGTTTCAACAGGATGGCGCTACGTGCCATACGGCGAACGCAACCATCGACTTACTGAAATCAAAATTTGGCGATAAGTTGATTTCGAGAAATGGACCTGTCAATTGGCCTCCAAGGTCGTGCGATTTGACACCTCTCGATTATTTCCTGTGGGGCTACGTGAAGTCACTGGTTTATGCTGATAAACCAGCAACAATTGACGCCTTGGAGGCCAGCATTGTTCGTGTTGTTCGTGACATACGGCCAGCAGTGCTCGAAAAAGTGGCCCAAAATTGGACGTCCAGAATGCGCTTCGTCAAGAACAGTCGCGGTGCCCATATGCCCGAAATCATTTTCAAATATTAATGTCACGTATTGATCTTTCGAATAAAAAAAAATTTTGATTACAATTTAATTTTTTGTGTTATTTTTTACAATTTCAAGTTCTATCGGGCTTAAAAAAACACCCTATATTAAGATTAGAATACTTATTGTTAGTTCATATTTTGAAGATTCAATAAATAAATGAATGAAGAAAAGAAAATTGGAACTCCATAGTGCAGTATCTTTAATTTAAAAAATTACTCTTTTTTATCAACTTATTTTTCTTCTCTCACCAAATAGTGATATTTCAAATTATATCCTGCAAAAATTATAATATAAAATTTTGTACGATAGCAAACTGATCATCAAAAGAATTCTGAGCTTCATTTCTTGCACTTCGAGAAAATAACAAAGATTTAGAACTCTTATCTACTTTTACTCGTATTCATTTATAATATTAAAACATCATTAATCCATCTGTTCTAGTTTCATTCATCTTTTCAACTCATTGCATTTGCAGTTGACTGTGTCAAAGCAAAAAAATAATGATACACAAAAAGATATTATTTTAGCAGCTGTAAAGATTTATTTTAAAATAAAACTTGAGGTCTTCTAGCTGAAGAATCATGGAAGACAAAGTTTTTATATTTTGATTTGAAGTATACATACTCGTTTGTATGTGTGTAGGTATCTATTGTATTCTATAGAGTATATTATGCAGTGGCATAACAAGATGCACAAATATAAAGAAATTGAAGTAAACCAAAACGAAGAATACACACAAAACATGCACATTTTTAGAAAACATGCATTTGGATGTTATTTCAAGTTATTTCTATTGTAAAAACTTACGAGTATATCTTTTCAACAGAACCATGACTTCCGTTTGTATGTTTTTTCCTCTGGATATATTTTAAAAGCTGTAAACCTTTCATGTACAAGCACTTGCATGTATACGTATAATTTGAACAAAAGCATCTTTAACTCAGACACACCTTCAATTGTAGAGCATTGACTAAAATATCCCACGACACGGATTTCATTTTGAGTATTTTCTTAGGGAAATCAAAAATTCCAGTGATCTGAGTAAGTAAATGAATTCTACAGTAAAGATTAATTTTTGCATCAAAAGAAATTTTAACCCTAATCATACCGACATAGAAATTTAAAAGTCTTGCACTGTACTCGTAAGTATGGATTTTCTTGAATCAAGTACGGATTATTCAAGCACTTTTTGATATACATAACAACGAATCCGTACTTCAAATAAGAACAAGTGAGTTTATTATTTTTACTCTATTAGCTACTAATATTTATACTAATCAAAAAATATATACAGCTCGTTTTTCTGGTTTCTAGCTCTCTATATGTCAATATTTCATATAAGTCATCCTAATCAACAGCAAACTTGGAAACCTTTAAAAAATATAGTATTTATTTATTCATCAGTAACTAGGCTCTACACCATCCTTGGAGGATAATGTACAATCAGCGGTCTAAGTGTGAATCCGCAGAAAACGGACCTTGTAGTCTTCACTCGAAGATACAAGATTCCATCGTTTGCTCTACTAACCGTAAAGGGTGTTGAGCTCAAGCTGTCAGATAGTGCGAAATATCTGGGTATCTATCTGCATTCCAAACTATCCTGGCAGCGGAATGTCCAGTCAAGGGCAAAAAAGGCGCTATCGCCTCATTCTTATCCAGAAGAGCCATTGACAAGATCTGGGGAATAAATCCTAGGATTTCCTGCCGGCTATTCGATGCGGTTAAGCCCACTCGAACGTATAGGGCGCTTGCGTGGTGGAAATCGTTGAAAGAACACCTGTTGCAAAATCGTTTGTGAGGAACAAAGCTGAATGAAAGCAAGGAGACTTGGCAGTCGTTGAAGTAAAGCCGAAAGAGCAAGTTGTTCCAACGCGTACGTGAACATATTGACATAAACAGAAACAGAATGTTGAATTTAGTTAAGTAATAATTGACCAAAATAAAGACATGAATTAATATTTAAAGGAACTGTTTAACGAATTATTTTGGGTTTAAATTATTGCTTATACGTTGAAAAGATAATGCGCACTTCTGCTTTGATGGTGACTAGTGCTTCCAGCACTACGCCATCGAAAGCACTTTTTACTATGCTGAACTTGCTGCCGGCTGATCTCTTGGTGAAAGAAATAGCCATGAATTCAGCTATCAGGCTGTGGTCAAGGGGAGATGGAAACAGGCAACATGTGGTCATGCCTTAATAAGAGGAAGAATAGTGAACCTTCCGGAGAATATTGATTACTACCCACCGGTTCTACTACCCGACAAGAGATTTGATGTAACTTTATCAGGCACGGTCTCGGTGATGACTGGCACATATCGTCAAGGGGACGTCCTTCAAATCTTTACAGATGGATCCAAGTTGGACTCGGGAGTTGGTGGGGGTATCTTTATCCCCCTTTATGAGAAGAGGATGAGGCCGAAATCACAGCCATTACGAGAGCAGCTACTTGGTTAAGGTACTACAGGATATACGGGGAGCATATTCGAATTTTTACGGCTGCACTGTATGCAAGAGCTGGGGTCGATACGACTTCCAGGTTGGCTCGTGAATACTATTATCCTAAGGGGCCTGCCCCGCAGGAGGTTGCGCTCTACTGGGGCGGTCCTGAAGGGTCATTGCCACATAGGGTCACAGGCGAGGAGGTTGAATCTTTCATTTAATGACTTCTGTAGAAGGTGCAGAGACGAGGAGGAAGTAGAGAGTTTTGAGCTTACTTTGTCGATATCCAGGTGCAGAGACGAGGAGGAAGTAGAGAGTTTTGAGCTTACTTTGTCGATATCCAGCTCTTTCCTATTTAAGGGCTTTGTGTCTAAGCAGACCGTTGTTGCACGACTTGGTGGAGGTATCGGAATCTGATGTAAACGGATTGGACTCATTTATCCGATCCTATATAATATAGCCGCTTAAGCAACTGAGCCACCGAGCTCTTTAATTGTTCTTACGTTAATGTTTGCCACATACGATTATTGATCACATATATGCCAGTGTGGGGTCATAAGGGATTCTACTACGTTTCACATAAATATACAGCGTCACAAAAATTTAGTTAAATAATTTCATAAAAATCGTTTTTACAAGCAATTGAACAAAAATAAAAATTACTTGTTTCCATATACAGTTTCCATTATGGGGTTTCCTTCTCCTGTAAAATTGCGATTATGTTTGTTAGGACTTTTCTGCATGAGACTAATGGCATTTTCTTTTCTAGAAAAAGTGTAACATTTTCAATATTGTTTTGCCAAAAAAAATACAGAAGTATACAGTTTTCTCTACTTTTTTTCAGATATTTATAGTTATTGCGACATCTTCTTTTCATCTCAATAAAACTTAAATTTTAAAACTTGAATTTTAAGAAAAAAAGTGCAGCATAAATGTCAAACTTTTACAGAAAAGAAAACGGCATAAATAAATTCGATTTATGCTTTCCTGAAAAATTTGGAAAAGATTTTTTTTTCAAAAGTCCACAGATATATGCACGATTATATTAACAAATTCAATTTACATAAATAAAAAAATTAAAATCAAATGTCAAAAAATAAACAAAGAGAAAATGAAAATATAAAAAAAATTGTGTAAACAATGAGCTGTCCGCGTCAGTTACCTGGTAAAATTCATCTCCAGCTCCCACGTTGCATTCCCCTACGCCTTTGAATTTTATAGTGTTTGAGTGGTTTTTCCACGGGGGCGTTCCTTTAAAATAGGTGGGGTGTTTTTTATTAAAATGTGTGAGTTTTCTGTTTCAACTGTCAGGTGGTGTTTCTGTCTGTGTTTTGCTTTGTGTTTTTTTTCTCAGTTAATTATTACTTTATTTTTATTACTCTGTTTTTGCAATTTCAAAATGTTTGTCATTTTGTTTTCTTTGATTTTTATGGTTTCAATTTATTAATAGAATCTTTTATTATCAAAGGTCTTTATAGTTTAATTTAAGATTTTACAAAAGTTTTAAATTTCAAATTTTAAGTTTGTAAACTGTAAACATAAGTATGTATTTCTTTTTACTTTTTTATTTTAACATTTAGTATTTATCAAAAAGCTTTTTTTAGCTTATAAAAACTCACATCAACTTTCAGAAGAAAAAAATCCCTCACCATCTTGACTTTTTCAAAGCCACCAAAAAAAACTTAATTTTCCTTAGGCATCCAACTTATGGCCAGCGTAGTCTACCTACCTTTTTCTCCTACACTTGTTGTGGCAGCCCACCTTAAATTACTGCCTTACCTACCAAACGGGCTTACACGACAGTACAAGGAGTTTACTACAACTTTTAATTAATTATACGTCGAAATAGATCACTATTACCATATTTTATACATTAGTCTTGTCAATTTATACTTTAGTTGATACGCAGAAATTTATTTTGCTTAGCAAGAATTCAGAATCCAAAGGATAAAAAAATTACCTAGCTAAGACCCTCTTAAAGAATGACTAGACATTCACCGACCCGGTTGATAAGGCTAGTCTGTTGGCTCAAATTTTTGCAAGCAATTTCCACTTGCCGGAAAGCTTCCGAACTCGAAAAAGTATTTGTGTCAAAGATATTTTTCCGGGTTCGAGCAGTTAAAAGAGATTTGGCAGACCTCAACATAAATAAGGCTACTAGACCGGAGGGCATTCCAGCACTGGTCTTGAAGTAGTGTTCTTTTACGCCTTTTTTATCTTAGACCATACTCAGGGTATGACCCCTACATCTGCAGTGCATTGTACTGTAACTAACACCGCTTTCACACACGAAAAGTTTACTTTGCAAAGTCTTGAGTTTTGGTGGTGGCCAGGGCAAAGAGAGCGGCTCTCTTTTCTCTTCTTTCTCCCTTGCTACCTCAAAACTCAAGACTTTGCAAAGTAAACTTTCTGTGTATGAAAGCCGTGTAAGAAAATAGGTTATGATGAGGAGGAAAGAGGAGTAGTGTTTGTGGAGGTTTAACTTTAACAATAACAACACGAAAGTCTAAATCAAACTCTATTACAGCATTTAAAATGTTGGAATTAAATTAGTTAAAACTGATCAGTATATACCCTCAACACTCAGGCTAACAAAATTTAGTGCAACATCTTTCACACTAAAAGCACATTCAAAAGAAATGAATAATGACCATATAAAGATAATGTGGAAAATGGTGAAAAAAAAGAAACACGTGTACATAGCTACCTATTCCGGCACAATTTGGTGTCATACGAAATTAATAGTGAAAATATATAAAATATATATAGAAAATACGGACAAAAGGGAATAGAGACAAAAAAAAAACACGAGTGCAATACCGCGTGCTAGCTATTTCGGTGCAATTTTTTTCATACGAAATTAATAATGTACATATATAGAAAACACGGACAGCAGTAACAATAAACGTGCGCATAGGATGGAAAATAAAAAAAAAGTTTTCGATCATATATCAATCACGATATCGCTGTTACGCCGTTTTCCTTTTAAAAGAAGTAAGGCCCAATAATTCTTCCTGACCAAATTGCAGACCAGACTACCACTTTTAATGGATGCAAAGGTGACTGATGGAATAACTTGAGAGTTTTCAATTGCCCAAAAGCGATTTTCCTGGTTATTCACATATCCCTTCAAATGCAAATGTGCCTCGTCACTTATTACGATTTTTTCATGAAAATCGATGTTTTCATGGGCGAGGATATTACACGATTGGCATATATGCGTCGACATAAATGGTCTTATAAAAAGAGCTCTTATGTCAACTGAATCTTATATGGAAAAAAATCCATATCCTTGGGCAAAATTGTGGCCAAAGTTGAAGACCTAGCTCCTGAGAATGGCGTCGAATTAAGGTTGATAGATTGGTTTGAATACTGTCTTGAGCAGCAGTAATATTTTCAGCCAATCATGCAGTATGTTGTGATCCATGCTTGGGCCTATCACTTACAGACCCTCTTTCTTCGAAGCCATTCACTGCACGATAAATTGTAAGTCTTGTTGGCAATTTGTTTCTCCCAAAAATTTGCCCTAACTTTCCCATCGTTACAGTAAGCGATAATTGATTTGGATAAAATGTTTCAACGATTAAAACACGTTGGTTTATCGAATATTTTTCCAGCATTAATTTTACACGTGTCTTCTTCACGACTGCGAAATATGAACTGTCGAGACTAATGCTCACCGAAATGGCGGCAAAACAAGGAAGTATACCTTACCGGCGGACACCCGGTGGTTTTGAAATTTTCGCACTTCTATCACTAAGCAATTACAAAAATAGTTTGAATACAACAATATCTTTTGTAACGATCAATAATAGACTACCAGTACTCGTATTTATCTTACGGTTAGTGTGTGTATCTGCAACCGATGTGCGTTTACAAAATAATCTAGCTATTGTTTTTGTGAAAATCATTAAATGTGTATTCATGGTAAATTTGAACGAATCAGTTTTTTTCTGTGTGAGTTTTTTTTTTATTTTAATAGTATTAAAACTATTAAAATATAATTAAATATTCTAGTGAAAATATTCGCATCATAAACATAAACAGGTGGCATGTCACAACGTCCAGTGACATAAAGTCCACGAATGTTATGGCACACTTAAAAGTGTCAAAAAGTCCGTGGGCGTTAAGACATTTTTGATAGTGACATAATGCCCAGGAGGGAAGTGTCGTAAGGTCCGTGGACATTATGGCATTTTGCAGAGTGTCATAACGTCCATAAGTTAAGTAATAATCAAAAATTTTTAGAAGTGGAAAATTTTAGTTGTTATACCTTTTTCATAACTTTATTCGAGTATATGAACGATAGGTAAACAAATAGAAAAAAGACGTTCTTTAATTTTTGTCAGCGAACCATTATCTCGTTAAATTGTGGACATACCGTTGTCAAACTGTGAACATACCGCTGTCAAATTGCTAATAGATGGCACAAAAATACCGGTATTAAATTGAGAATGACTTGTTGTCAAGATGAGATCATTTTGTTCAATTAAAAACGAATGTTGTCAACACGACAACACCTTTTGTCACCTGATATGATTTGTTTATAATTTTGCATTACGTTTTTTGTATTTTCTAAGTGCTGTTATTTGAAAAGAAATGTATACCTATATAATATAAAGGGCAAGCAATTTGATTTATCAGATAATAATATTAAAAACCTCAGATACTAATATATGTATGTATGTCCAATGTCCAATTGCTGATCAAGTTTTTGGATTTGATAATCTTTACTACTTTGCATTGCTTGATCACTTGACGCCAATTTTTCCTTCTGCTGTTATTTGAAAAGAAATGTATACCTATATAATATAAAGGGCAAGCAATTTGATTTATCAGATAATAATATTAAAAACCTCAGATACTAATATATGTATGTATGTCCAATGTCCAATTGCTGATCAAGTTTTTGGATTTGATAATCTTTACTACTTTGCATTGCTTGATCACTTGACGCCAATTTTTCCTTCATATTGGAGAAGAAAGATATCGAAGAAAATGCTGTCAACATGCAAGTCAGGTGACAGAAATCTTAAAATGCGTTATATGAATGGCAGAGCCAAGAAATGTCTTATTAACGTCTTGTGAGCATTTTACAGTTTGTTCTTCTTGTTTTCAAAATTTGGGCACTAAGTCTAAGAAAAATAATACTACCTTGCTTTGCACTTACCCTAGACAAATTTTTGAAAGTAATATATGTAAATATATTTCAATAAGCGATTATTTATTCTCATTATAAAGTAGTTTTTACTTTCGTGAATATTCATTTCTGTAAAAAAATAATCAATTTTTTGGTTTAATTTTTCAAGGCAATACTAATTCGTAAATTTAAAGAGAATACAAAAAAAAAATTCTGTATTGAAATAATTAATTGTTTAATTAAAAGGAGTGGAAGTGTCAATTTCTTGTAGGTAATATAAGTAAGAGTTATGAATCAAAGATTTACAACTGAAAGTGTAAACCAATTTGATAATACGAGTAGGAACTGCTCTTATTGGTTCACATTATCACTGAAATATACGACTATTTTCATATTTAACTTTTTTTTAATTATGAACCTTACGTCCATGGTCACTATGACACTTTCAAAAGTGTCATACTTATGACACGTTTATGTGTGTCACAGTGTCCATGGATATTATTACACTGGACATTATGACATGCCACCACATAAACATTGGAAAATATTTAAGAATTTATATCGATAAATAAATGTACTTATGTTTTTTAATGGATTTGAATGTTGGGTATTTCTACCCAACACCAAGATTTTGCATTTTATATCCTTATATTCTATTTTATTTGGTAAAATGTTGTCTGAAAATAAATTCAATGAATTCCAAAAAATGTAGTTAGAAATATGGTTACAATAACATTAGTATATATATGTATAACATTGTGCGTTATTATTAAAAACAGTGTTTTGCCTCTCATCATGTGCACACGTCTTCTGTTATTGCTGTCCGTACTTTCTATACATGTATGTTCATTAATTAAATTCGTGTAAAACCAACTTGCACTGGAATAGGTAGCAAGCTGTGCATACGTGTTTTGTTTTTCTCTCTTTTTTACCGTTGTCCGTATTTTCTATATATGTATGTTCATTATTGATTCCGTATAAAATCAAAGAGCACAGGAATAGGTAGCAATATGTGTACACGTGTTTTTTTTTTGTTTTGTCTTTTTTCACCGTTGTCCCTGTTTTCTTTATATGTTCAATATTAATTTCTTTTTAATGCATTTTATTACCTCTGATCTAAAATCTGAGCAGTGTCGAAGGTATATACACTAGGCACTGATCAGTTTTAACTAATTTAATTCCAACATTTTATATGCTGCAATAGGGGTTGTTTTAGTTTTTCGTGTTGTTATTGTTAAAGTTATGAACACTACTCCCTCTTTCCTCCTCATCATAACCTATTTTCCTCGTTCCAATACAATGCGCTGCATATTTAGGGGCCATCCCCTGTGTACTCGTCCCAGAAAAAAAATACTGTTTATTGCTCTAAAACTATGTTATTGTGTGCAGTTCTGTTAACGCCTATTAATTTCGAGATATGGTTGCATACAACAATAGCATTTATGAAAATTTTACTTAAAACAACAATAGCTTTTACCACACAAATATCAAAAAAATTTATTTTTATCATATGTATGATAACATATAATATAACTAAGCTTACACCATAATCTTACTATTGGCATCATGATATTTTCCTTCTAACATACTCTTTCTTATACCCTCTTTTTATATTCCTTCGCTAACATATAGTTTTCTTTCTGTTTCATACTATTATGACAGTCATTACAAATTTTGTGGTCAACCATAATACTGCTATGATCAACCATACTATGTTACACCCAACCATATTAATTTGGTTATATATTGCTCTCAAAACCGCAATCTCAGACAAAGTGCTTAATAAGTATTTTTCATTTACTTCAACATTAAAGAGTAAATATGTGCCTTCAGCTGATCGAGAAACACCCCGAATAGTTTTTTCGGACATATCAATGATGTTTCAAATCTAATAATATAGTATTATCACGTACAACTATATAATCCAACAATAGTATGTTACCCCTAAAATATTGTCACAGCAATCATATATTTTTTCCTACGTGTAGAAGTTACTCATGTATGTATAATGCTTTTCTAACTCTCGCTCGAATTTATTTCATTCATTACAATACTTTTCGTCCGAACTCATTTCTTTATTTCAAAAGAAATTTCGAACTGATTTATATGCAAAACATTTTCAGAATAGTGACAAAAACACAATGCAAATAAAATAGTGGCAAATTAAAGTTGTTGGTGCGGTGTGTCTTTTACGTATTTATGAAAACGAAGAAATGGTTTCACGACTTTCAAAGTCATACGTACAGTTTATGGTTATTGTTACCATGGTGCTTTTATGCAAATCTTTTAACTATAGTTTTTTTTTGTCATTTTAAAAACAATGCCTCGAGCTGCTCGATCAAATGTAGCTACAAATAATAGAATACTTCAAAGGAAATCACACGGGTGGTTAAATATTAAGGGCCGTTGTTAATTTTGAATAAAACTGAAGTTATATAGGAATTATTGTCATTTCTGATTATTATGATTATGATAATATTGGTATGATCCAATTATATATGTCAAAGCGCATGATCTTGTCGGCCAATTGACATCGCCTCCGCTTGGGAATACAGGGCAATTGAATTTGTCGCGCAAACGAGCCATTGTTTCGTTAGATGTGTGACAGGTAGCACTATCCGTTGAAACCACGGGACGCGTCCTGCTCAAACCACATATCATCAACATTCATGTATTCCAACTTGGGCCATAAAAAGCCCGTTCTCATCTCATGATAGCAAACATCAGTCACAGTAACTGCCTGACCGTCTTCATTTTGGAAAGAAAATACGGTCCCTCCACAAAGAGTCCCCCTTTGTGGATGTATTGGATTTCCGACAATCACTCTTAGATTATTATTTGCCCAAATGCGGCAATTCTGTTTTTTGACAAGCCCGCTGATGTGAAGATGATTTTCTTCAAAAATTGACCATCCACTGTTGCCATTTTTTGACACCATACTGACGATACTTGGAACGGTCAAAAGCACCAGCGTGTAAATCCAAGTCTTTATCCATAATATTCATCAACGACGAACTTGAGAGCTGCAATTGTTGGGCACGACGACGAGTTGAGGTGGACGGCTCTTCAGACATACTATCGCCAATAGCAGCAATATTTCCAGCAAAAGGAGCTGGTGTTTTCGTATCTCTTACAGACCCGGTTTGCTTAAATTTTTGCACGATTTTTCCGATTGTATGCACATTTGGACGATTAAATTGACCGAAAAAGTTACGAACTGCACGATATGCATTTTGATTTGAACGCCCATTTTCATAATAAGCCTCGATTGTGTTTCTTTCCATTTTTAAAATTGTGTTAGCCAGAAATGTCAAATGAAATGCAGAAAAAAATTTGGCGTTTACTAGTAGGTATGGTTTTCATTCAGCATCGGCCCTTAAAATTTAACCATTAATTAGCATCTCCAGAAAGCCACTTTACAACATCCACCACTCTTCCAAACAACTCATTACTGGTACATGTCATCTCATTGCCGTACGTCTCATTTTTAATTATTCTTTCAAAGCGAATTCATTTCAACTAGATAACTGAGTAAGATGTTCTACTTCTTTTCCACTTGTACAACTTCAAGTTCCAAAAGTTATTTCCATTTTATTCACATACAAACATATTTGCAAGTAAATTGCGTATGGATATGTATGCATATGCACGTACTTTTAATACAATTTTTTGATGCATCAATAAAACATTATTATGTTGTTGCTGAACTTACTGTGATTCCAGTTTAATCTGGTA
This sequence comes from Thecocarcelia acutangulata, assembly GCA_914767995.1. Classification (NCBI taxonomy): domain Eukaryota; kingdom Metazoa; phylum Arthropoda; class Insecta; order Diptera; family Tachinidae; genus Thecocarcelia; species Thecocarcelia acutangulata. The sequence goes on along the minus strand of OU612096.1, from coordinate 51,991,497 downwards.
GAAATGAATTCGCCTTGTATTCTATAATAACACAAGTGTCCGTACGGTGTCATACGTTACGTTTCCCTTAAATCAACGTTTGTTTAACCAGGCCATGAGGATGTAAAAATTTATTGACGTAATTGAAAAATAAAACGAAATACATACAAGAATAAACGGTTTTATTGTCTTTCTTGTATCAAGCAAATATAAAAAAAAATTATTTAATTTCTATTTGCTAAGGTTCTGAAAATGTTTTCCTTTATCAGAAAATAAGAAACAATTTGAAAATTAGCGTTATAAAAGAATCAATAAAATGTAGAAAAGTGTTAAGACTTTCGCCAAAACTCGTATATTTGCAGAGCTCCTGCTATCGTAACACTGTGTTATTGCACTGCACCATAAAAAACATTCTTTAAAATATAGAAAAAACAACAGTAAGTGAACTTTAATAGCATTTTGCAAAATATACAACCATCAAAACACCGAATTTTTGTTAACCGCTTTTTAGAGTTACGTTGCTATATTGAATTAAACATGAAAATGTGTTTCAAAGTCACATGTAGAGAATATTAGGGTTAAAAGAAGGATTGGAAGTTATGCCTTGTCTTATTTCAGGAAGAAAATACAAATTAAAGTATATTTTTTTTTTTTTTTTTTTTTTTTAGCTTTTATTTATTTATTGAATCTTCACAATGTGAACTAACAATAAGTATTCAAATCTTAATACTAAATACAATAAATTAACTAAGTCCAGCCAATGCTAGACAAAAGGTTTTATTTTGCGCCAATTATATCGGTAGAATCACCTACTTAACGCTCTGATGGTAGCAACGGTATCCCTTCTTCTCAACCGAGTGTGACCGCTAAAATTAAGTATGTTTCGTGCGAGAGGGTTTGGGTGAAGTTCCAATTTGCTGACATACCTTGTCGCATGCTCTGAAAACTCATCTTTTACCAGTGGAACACACAGATCCTTGTGAATTCGGGAGTTTTTTACGTACCATGGAGCTGCAGTAATTGTTCGAAGAATTTTGTTTTGTCGCCTTTGAATTTTTTCAATATTTGACGCTGAGGCGGTGCCCCATAATTGAATTCCGTAGCGCCATATAGGCTTTAGTATTGCGTTGTATAACAAAAGTTTGCAATCTAATTTCAATGTAGAATTTCTGCCCATAAGCCAATTTAATTGCGCTGCTTTTAATTTTAGCTGAGTGACTTTCGCGTCAATGTGAGGCTTCCACGTTAACCTACGGTCGAGATGAATACCAAGGTACTTGACTTCACTTTGCTGCGGAATAGGTAAATTGTTAATTTGGATAGCTGAACATGTTTGTCTACGCAGTGTGAATGTAACGTGAGTACACTTTTGTTCATTAACTTTAATTTTCCAAAGTTTTAACCACATCTCTAATATTGAAATATACTCCTGCAAATTACGCGAAGCTACTTGATGGTTTTCATGTACGCTGCAGAATGCTGTATCATCTGCAAAAGTTGAGGTGTGAATACTAGATCTGGTTGGCATGTCAGAAGTGTAAATTAAATATAAAGTGGGTCCCAGAATGCTACCTTGGGGAACTCCTGCCTCGATTGGCCGAGTTGGGCTTATAAAGTCGCCTTCTCTGATAACAAACTTCCGGCCGCATAAATAGCTTTCCAGAAGCTTATGAGTGTTTGCAGGCAAGTTCAACTTTATTTTGTGCATTAATCCCTCGTGCCACACTTTATCAAAAGCTTGGGAAACATCAATAAATAGAGCTGAGCAATACTTTTTATCCTCAAAAGTCTTTCTTATAACATTAACTAGTCTATGCGTTTGTTCAATGGTGCTGTGTTTAGCCCGAAAACCAAATTGATGATCAGGGATACATCCTACATCATTCAATATTGGAGTCAACTTCGCCATTAACAATTTTTCGAAAAGTTTTGAAATTGTTGGCAGTAGACTTATTGGCCTATATGACTCCTTTAGTGGGAGCCTTCCCTGGCTTGGGTATCATAGTAACCATAGACACCTTCCACTCTGCAGGATAGTATTCTAGGCGCAAAATAGCGTTAAAAATGAAAAGAAGAATTCTTCTAGCAACACGAGGTAACTGTACAAGCATTTTGCCAGTAATTTTGTCAAAACCTGGAGCTTTTTTTGAGTTTACTTTATTTATAACGTTTTCGACATCTTGAAAACTAAGTCTCAAAGGCACAGGCGGTCTAACAGCATATGGCGGAAATTCAGCAACATCATCCACTGTATCATTTGCAGTAAAAACGTTTTTCAAATGATTAACATACACCATCCCTTTTTCAGAATCACTTCTTGCCCAGTCGCCAGATGAAGTTCGCAAAGGTGGCTTACCTATTACGGGTCTTTTCAGACCTTTTGTCGCTTTCCATAAAGAATAGTCGGTTTGCGGGCTACCATCAAGACCTTCTAGATAATTTTTGAGGGAAGCCATTCTTTGGATTTCAAGCAGATTTCTTAATTGATTTATGCACTCCCGTAGCCTGCTTTTAAGCTGGGGAGACCTTCGAAGTTGCCACTCTCTTCTAACTCTTCTTTTTTCTGACAGAAGTTGCTCTATTTCAGACGAATACGTTCTATTGCTCACATTTCTGGATCTTGTATGGCTAGTGGTAGCATGTTGTACGGCCAGTTTAAGGACTTCAGAAAAATCTTTAATTGATATATCAACATCCTCAGGGGTTCTCAAGGCAATATTTTCTGTACAATGAGTACTCAAATATTTCTTATATTTTAGCCAATTAACTCTAGTTATGGCGAACGTCAAGTCACTAAACGGGGAGCCAACCTCCTGGGGGAACGAAACGGATATTATAGTGGGTGAGTGGTCCGATGACAAATCTAATGAAGACTCTACTTGCATCCCTTCTAAAGGAAAATTTTTTCCAACTCCAAAATCTATAACATCTGGGATCTTTCGTAGGTCTGAGGGCCAATAAGTGGGATGTCCGCTTGAAATCACATCTAAGCCCAGTTTGGAAACTATTTCAAAAAGCACACGGCCTTTCGTAGAAATTAAACGTGATCCCCAAAAAGTGTGCTTGGCGTTATAGTCACCAGCCGCTAAAAATCGAGGCCCAAGTGTGTTGAAAAAATGTGAGTACTGATTTTCTGTTATTGAAAATCGGGGCGGTGAGTAAATTGATGATATAACTATTTTTCCATTAAGATGTTCAATGCATATATTTGTTGCTTGGAGATACTCCTCACGTGTCTCATGTAGAAAATAGTGCTTAACTCTATTTTTTATTAGAATTGCTGAGCCTCCACAAGACCTTCCACGTGGATCTTTAGTGTCGTACAGTGTGTAGCCATTAATTTTGAAATAACTGTTGCTTGTCAAGTGAGTTTCAGCAATCAGCATTATGTCGATTTGTTTTTCCATAAGGAAGTGCTCAAGTTCATTTTTGTGTTGGCGGATGCCGTTTGCGTTCCAGAAACATATTTTTAACCAATTCATTTTGTTAAAATTGCCTGCAAAATAGTGGATTGCATTTTCAGCATTTCCTGCATCATGTTCGTCATAGAAACCGTAAATGTGTTTATGGATTGAACAAGAGTCTGCAGAGTTGCCTCAAGATTGTTAAAATTTTGATCGGAATTTTGGGGCTTGGTCTCCTGACTCAAGTTTTGTGTATCGGTTTTGACCACATTGGCATATGAAACTTGTTTGGGGGTTTGCATTATCATATTGCTTGTTGACTGGCCTACCTGGGGAAAATTGTTTGCAGAAATGATGTTTGACTGCTGGGGTTGCTTAAAGGTAATTGATGGCTTATTTGTCATTGACTGCTTAAAGTGGATATAGACAGGGCAGCCCCTGTAATTTGCAGTATGGTTGCCTCCACAGTTACTGCATTTTTTAGCACTTGAATCAGTTTTTGGCTTCTTGCACTGTGATGTGCCGTGCAGTTCACCACACACAACGCAAACTGCGGGCAACTTACAATAGGCCTTAGTATGACCCAATTCCTTGCAGTTTAGGCATTGAATGGGCCCTAAACGCTTGTGCGGCTCCTCAACGGTAACCCTGCGATGAAGAAGAAATTTGAGATTATAGATTGGGTGAGTTTCATTCTTTTTGAGAATAACATCCCCTGGTTCCAGTTCAACCCTAAACATAGGTTGAGGCATCTTTTCACGGTTCCGCATATTTACCACATTTTTTATTTTAAAGCCTTTATCTAGCAGTGCAGTCTTAACCTCATCCGTGTCTACATAAGGGTCAGTACCTTTTATAACAACCTGAAGGCCTTTAGCACTTTTAAGTTGATAAGTATAAAAAGATCTTTTTTCTTTTTCCAGAGCGGCAGAGAGTTTTCGGTAATCATTTTCGCAGTTGACTTGAATTTTTGCTTCACTTATTTGTCCGTGCTTCACTGATGTTACGTTAAAGGTGTCTTTACCAATTGCCGTAATAAGTGCTTTTACCAGCTCATTAGATGTAGGTTCTCTCAAGTATATTGGTGGCGGTTTAAATGTTTTTTTTTGATGAAGTTGGCTCGTCAGTCTGAAGGATAGCAAACCTATTACTATCCGTAGCCGTAGTCCTATTATCATCTTTGGAAATTTTCGGATTTGATGATATTTGAGCGGATTTGGGGCTTCGCTTACGTTTAACCACGGTTACATACCTGTCCATGCCTACTTGTGTTTTCGGCTTATCTGCAATTACTGAACTGGTGGATGGTTGGTCTTCTGTTGTAACAGCAATGTTTGGCGAACACGACCGCGTGCGTTTTTTATCTCTTAGAGACAGGAGATTATCCAATGACTTTTTTAAAGATTCTTCCTCAGAAATCCAGAGGTTTTTTCTAGTGGAGCTAAGCTCCCTCTCAGAATTGCATCTACTAGGTGCACTCATGCAATTTTTTTTTTATTTATATTTTTTTTTTTTAATTTAAAAGTATATAAAAAGAATTGTCATAAAGTTTTTCTTTTGTATAAATTCGCTCCTCCACTTATTGCGGTTTTGTAAGAAAACAAAAAATTTAATGTATAGTTTTTTTCCCACTGGGTACAACAATAACAATGCACTGCCACCGCACTTGTTTTATTGAAATTGATTTTATTGTTTAGTTATTGAAATGTAAGGAATTTATTTTCCCGTTGTTTTTTTAAATAACTTGTTATTGTTTTTACAATTTAATTTTAAAGGCGTTTAAGCAACGATTTTATTTTATTTTTTTGTTCACTTTTTACGACCGTTCGGTTGGAGAGTCACAATGATGATTAATAAATGATAAATGATAATGATAAATTAAAGTATGATGATGGTCTTTAAGTTATCCAGCATTAAAAGTTTTGAATTTAAAGCGTCTAAATATATTACTGATTTTGTTGATTATTTCCAAAGGGTAATTTATAGCATTTTCAGTTTAAATTAAAACTTTTTCAAAATAAATGAAACTTTTTTCAAAATGAACGAAACCTTTTTCAGATTAAACGAAACTCGTTTTAAATTAAACGTCGTTGTTTAGCTTCGATAGTGAACGGACGTGTTTGTTTCTGATCGCAAAGTAAAAAAAAATAAAACGGGATTAAGTAAAAACCGTAATAGGTGAACAGAGTGATTTTTATTAAAAGATAAACTTTGTGACACTTTTTTTTTTGTTTATTACCGTTTTAAATTTGTAAATAAAAAAAAATAGAAACAATTAATTGCATGAGTGTGCCTATCAGATATAATTCTGAAAAAGAGCTTAGCTCCGGTAGAAAAAACCTTTGGATTTCTGAGGAGGAATCTGTGAAAAAATCATTCAAAAATCTCCTGTCTCTTAGAGATAGGAAACGCCCGCGATCGTGTTCGCCAAATACAGTTGTTACAACTGAAGACAAACCATCCTCCAGTTTCATTGTTGCTAATAAACCGAAAACACAAGTAGGCATGGACAGGTACATAACCGTGGTTAAAAGGCAGCGAAGCCCCAAATCAGCTCAAATATCATCCCAACCAAAAATTTGTAAAGATGATAATAGGACTTCGGCAACGGATGGTAATAGATTTGCCATACTCCAAACAGATGAGCCAACAACATCTAAGAAAGCATTTAAACTGCCACCAATTTATTTGAGAGAGCCTACTTCTAGTGAGCTGGTAAAACAACTTATTACGGCAATCGGCAAAGACACCTTCAACGTTACATCAGTAAAGCATGGCAGCATCATCGAAACGAAAATCCAGGTAAACAGTGAAAATGAATACCGAAAGTTGTCTGACGTTCTGGAGAAAGAGAAAAGATCTTTTTACACCTACCAACTTAAAAGTGCCAAAGGCCTTCAGGTAGTTATTAAAGGTGTTAACCCTTGTGTAGATACTGATGACATTAGGAAGAAAAAGGAATTAAAATAAAAATGTTGTTAATATTAGGAACCGTGAAAAGATCCCTCAACCCATGTTTAGGGTTGAACTAGAACCCACGGATGTTGTCCTAAAAAAAGGTGAAATTCATATAATTTATAACCTTAAATTTTTTTTGCATCGTAAGGTTACCGTTGAGGAGCCACATAAGCGTCTAGGACCCGTTCAATACCTAAACTGCCAAGAATTTGGCCATACTAAGGCCTATTGTAAGTTGCCCGCAGTTTGCGTTGTGTGTGGTGAACTTCACGGCACAACTCAGTGCAATAAGCCAAAGGCCGACGCAAGTGTTAAAAACTGCAGTAACTGTGGAGGTAGTCATACTGCAAATTACAGGGGCTGTCCTGTCTACAATCACTTTAAGCGGTCAATGACAAACAGGCCATCAATACCCATTAACCAACCCCAGCAGTCAAATATCATTTTTAAAAGTAGTTTTCCCCAGATGAGGCAGTCAGCCAGCCATATAATCGTGCAAACCCCCAAAGAAGTTTCTTATGCAAATGTGGTAAAATCCGATAAACCAAACTTGAATCAGGAGCCCACGCCTCCAAAATCCGATCCAAATTTTAGCAATCTTGAGGTAACTCTGCAGACTCCAGTTCAATCCATAAATACATTTACGGTTTCCATGACAACCATGATGCAGGAAATGCTGAAAATGCAATCCACTATTTTGCAGGCAATATTAAGCAAATGAATTGGTTAAAAATATGTTTCTGCAACGCAAACGGCATCCGCCAACACAAAAATTAACTTGAGCACTTCCTTATGGAAAAACAAATCGATATAATGTTGATTGCTGAAAATTAATGGCTACATACTGTACGACACAAAAGATTCCCGTGGAAGATCTTGCGGAGGATCGCCAATTCTAATAAAATCCAGAATTAAACACTATTTACTAAGCGAGACACGTGAGGAGTATCTCCAAGCAACAAACATATGTATTGAATATTTTCATAAAAAAATCGTTATTTCCTCGATCTACTCACCGCCACGCTTTTCAATAACAGAAAGCCAATACTCAAATTTTTTTCAAATCACTTGGTCCTCGATTTTTAGCGGCTGGCAACTATAACGCTAACCACACTTTTTGGGGATCACGTTTAATTATCCCGAAAGGCCGCGTGCTTTTTGACACCGTTTCCAAAATGGGCTTGGATGTGATTTCAAGTGGACACCCCACTTATAGGCCGTCAGACCAATGAAAGATCCCAGACGTTCTAGATTTTGGAGTTACAAAAAATTTTCCCTCAGAATGGATGCAAGTGGAACCTTCATTAGACTTGTCATCAGATCACTCACCAACTATAGTTTCTGTTTCGTTCCCCCAAGGGTTTGGTTCCCCGTTTTGTGACTTGGCGTGGACCGTCTCTCGAGTTAATTGGTTACAATATAAAAAATATTTGAGTACTCATTGTACGGAAAACATTGCTTTGAGAACGTCTGAGGATATTGATATATCGAACACCGAATTTTCTGAAACCTCAAACTGGCCATGCAGCGTGCTAACACTAGTCATATAACATCCAGAAATGAGAACAATAGAACTTATTCGTCTGAAATTGAGCAACTACTGTCAGAAGAAGAAGAGTCAGAGGAGAGTGGCAACTTCGCAGGTCTCCCCAGCTTAAAAATAGGCTACGGGAATGCATAACTCAGTTAAGAAATCTGCTTGAATCCCAAAGAATGGCTTCCCTCAAAAATTATCTGGAAGGTCTTGATGGTACTCCTCAATCCGATTATTCGCTATGGACAGCGACAAAAGGTCTGAAAAGACCCGTAATAGGTAAGCCACCTTTGCGAACTTCAACTGGCGACTGGGCACGAAGCGAATCTGAAAAGGGGATGTTGTATGTTAACCATTTAAGAAATGTTTTTACCACAAATGATACAGCGAATGATTCATCTGAACTACCGTCATACGTAGCCTATGCCTTTGAGACTTAGTTTTCAAGATGTTGAAAATGTTATTCGTAACACAAACCCCAGGAAAGCTCCAGGTATTGATAAAATTACTGGTGAAATGCTTGAGCAGCTACCTCGTGTAGCTAGAAGAATTCTTCTTTTTATTTTTAGCGCTATTTTATGTCTCCAGTATAATCCTGCAGAGTGGAAGGTGTCCATGATTACTATGATACCCAAACCAGGGAAGGATACCACTAAAGTAGAATCATACAGACCATTAAGTCTACTGCCAACAATTTCAAAACTGTTCGAAAAATTTCTAATGGCGAAGTTGACTCCAATATTAAGCAATGTGGGATGCATCCCTGATCATCAATTTGGTTTCGGGCTAAACATAGCACCATAGAACAAACGCACAGGCTAGTCAACGTCATAAGACAGACTTTTGAAGACAAAAAGTATTGTTCAGCTTTATTCATTGACATTTCGCAAGCTTTTGATAAAGTATGGCACGACGGCTTGATGCACAAAATAAAGTTAAACTTGCCTGCAAACACTCACAAGCTTCTGGAAAGCTTCCTACGCGCCCGGAAGTTTGTTATCAGAGAAGGCGATTTTATAAGCCCCTTACAGCCAATCGAGGCAGGAGTTCCTCAAGGTACACGTAGAAAAAAATATATGGTTGATACGACAATATTTTAAGGGCAACATACTATTGTTGGATTATATGGTTGTACTTGATAATACCACATTGTTACATTTGAAACACCATTGACAGGACACACCATAGTATTGTAAAAAAATAAATAAGTAATCATACTATATTTTGGTTTAACATTATTATAATAATAAGTAACCACAGTAGTGGTTAAAGTTATCAAATATCAATTGTCATACTCAACCATATTTTTATACTAACCACTCATACTTTTCTCATATGTAACCATGTTACTTTCATGAAATAACCATACTAATGTCTGTCACAAATAGCTCTACTGTAATGAAACCATATATTTGTTATAATTAGCACAAATACATACATATGCTAATTAATTACAAGAAAAATACAGCTTATAATATATTTTAATACTATGTTTAATATAAATTTCCAAAAATAATCACGTTATATCTCCTCCTTCGTGTTGAATTATCCATCTGCTGCAATAAAACAAAAATAGTTATTAAGACTTTCGTCTGCGATTGCAATTTTAAAATTAATATTTAACCACATTAATATGGTTGCATGTAGTCGTATTGTTGCATATGTTTATATCTTAATATTACGGACTTACCTTTAGATTTTCGCCAATGGTCAAAAGTATTTTTCGCCAATTTCGTGTTCTTTTTTCTCTTTTTTTATAAAGCTGAAAAAATATATACATTTTTCAAATTAAAAGTACACAAAACATATTTTTATTTCCAAAACAAAAAAATTATGTGTCAGCGACTGGAAGAAAATATTATTAATGACAACAATAGCAATTTTATTTTTTAAACTCTTTTGTTATATATGAATTAGCATATCATACATATTATAAACAAAAACATTTTTATATTGGATGTGACAAAAGCTATTGTTGTTAAAAAAAAACAAGTAAGAGTGTAGTATATTCGGCTGGGCCGAATCTAAAATACCCTTCACGATAGTCACGAATATGTATAGTATATTAAAAATGTGACCTAAATATGCTCGGTTATACATGAACCGATATGGGAATTTTCTATTTTCTGTGTTTTAGTAACCTTCTTTTATAACGAGAATTGCTTTTCAGCAAAAAAAAAAAAAAATTTTTTTTAATGGAAAAATCGGTTCAGGCTATATCTCGGGTATATATGGCACGATATCGAAAATTTTAATTTTCCATATTTATATAACCTTATATCATTACCAGAACTGCTTTTGAGCACAACAAATTGTTTAAGTTCGCTTACGCGATATTTTCATGAAACACCCGATTTAGGCTATATCTCGGGTATATATGGACCGATATCAGAAATTTTAATTTTCTCTATTTTCGTAACCTTCTTTTATAACAAGAACTGCTTTTCAGTAAAAAAAAAATGTTATTGGAAAAATCGGTTCAGGCTATATCTCGAGTATATATGGACTGATATCGGATTTTTTCTTTTTCCATATTTATATAATCTTATTTAATTACCAGAACTGCTTTTGAGCACAAAAAAGTTGTTTACTCGGCATTTTCATCAAAAAACCTGTTAAGCTATATATCGGGTATATATGAACCGATATCGGAAATTTTAATTTTCCATATTTATATAACCTTATTTTATTACCAGAACTGCTTTAAGGTGAAAAAAGTTGTTTAAGTTCGCTTACGCGGCATTTTCGTGAAAACCACGGTTTAGGCTATATCTCTGGTATATATGGACCGATATCGGAAATTTTCATTTTCCATATTTATATAACCTCATCTTATTACCAGAACTGTTTTAAGCAAAAAAAAAGTTGTTTAAGTTCGCTTACGCGACATTTTCATGAAAAACCCGGTTTGCGCTATATCTCGGGTATATATGGACCGATATCGGAAATTTTCATTTTTCATACCTATATAACCTTATTTCATTACCAGAACTGCTTTAAGGTGAAAAAAGTTGTTTAAGTTCGCTTACGCGACATTTTCATGAAAAACCCGGTTTGGGCTATATCTCGGGTATATATAGACCGATATCGAAAATTTTAATTTTCCATACTTATACAACCTTATTTTATTACCAGAACTACTTTTAAGCAAAAAAAGTTGTTTAAGTTCGCTTACGCGGCAATTTCATGAAAACCCCGTTCCAGGCTATATCTGCGGTATATATGAACCGATATCGGAAATTTTCATATTTATATAACCTTATTTTGTTACCAGAACCGCTTTTAAGCAAAAAAAGTTGTTTAATTTCGCTGACGCGGCATTTTCATGAAAAACCCGTTCTAGGCTATATCTCGGGTATATATGGACCGATATCGAAAATTTTCATTTTTCATATATATGTAACCTAATTTCATTACCAGAACTGCTTTTGAGCACAAAAAAGTTGTTTAAGTTCGCTTACGCGGCATTTTCATGAAAAACCTGGTTTGGGCTATATCTCGGGTATATATGGACCGATATCGAAAATTTTCATTTTTCATATTTATATGACCCTATTTCATTACCAGAACTACTTTTGAGCACAAAAAAGTTGTTTAAGTTCGCTTACGCGACATTTTCATGAAAACCCCGATTTGGGCTATATCTCGGGTATATATGGACCGATATCGGAAATTTTCATTTTCCATATTTATGTAACCTAATTTTATTACCAGAACTGCTTTTGAGCAAAAAAAAGTTATTTAGCTTCGCCTATGCGACATTTTCATTAAAAATCCGATTTGGGCTATATCTCGGGTATATATGGACCGATATCTGAAAAAAAATTTTTTTGCCTTTTAGTCACCATGCTTAATAAGTGTGTGAAGTTTGAAGCAAAACGAACAACTTTTGTTTTCAAAAATTTTCATACAAAACTGCAAAAAAAAATGGTTTTTTTCGGAATTTTGAATATATCTCAGCTATACGTGGACCGATGTTACTGAATTTCAATAGCAAACCCATGAATCGATGTGGTAAAAGAATGGTGAAAGAAAAAAGTTTCTAAGTCTAATGGTTTTCTCAGAAACGGTATTTCAACAGCGGACAGACGGACATCGCTTAATCGACTTTTCCATTAATTCTGAATCAGAATATACATATGTATATACTTTATAGGGTCGCAAAAAAAAACTGTAGAAATTACAAACGGAATCACAAACTTATATATACCCTTTACATTTTTGTGAAGGGTATAAAAAAATCACAATTGCTATTATTGTATGCAACCATATCTTTAAATTTATTGACGGCGACAATATAATTACAGAAATGTAAACAGTAACATATTTATAGAGAAATAAACTATTATTAAACCAATAATACGCTGTGTTTAACAGTAATACATTATTATTATAGAATATATATTAATGTTATCGCAACCATATATCAAACTGCATTTTCTTTGCGTGTAGGCATTCTAGGACCTACTTTATATTTGATTTACGCCTCAGACATGTCAACGAGATCCGGAATCCACTCTTCAACTTTTGCGCATGACACAGCATTCTGCAGTGTACATAAAAACCATCAAGTAGCTTTGCAAAATTTGCAGGAGTATATTTCAATATTAGAGATATGGTTAAAACGTTGGAAAACTAAAGGTAATGAACAAAAGTGTAATCACGTTACATTCACACTGCGTAAACAAACATGCTCAGCTATCCAAATTAACAATTCCCCTATTCCGCAGCAAAATGAAGTCAAGTACCTTGGTATTCATCTCGACCGTAGGTTAACGTGGAAGTCTCACATAGATGCGAAAGTTACTTAGTTTAAGTTAAAAGCAGCGCAATTAAAGTGGCAGAAATTCGACATTGAAGCTGGATTGCAAACTTTTATTATACAACGCAATTCTAAAGCCTATATGGTGCTATGGAATTCAATTATGGGGCACCGCCGCAACTTCTAACATTGAAAAAATTCAAAGGCGACAAAATGAAATTCTTCGAACGATTACTGCAGCTCCATGGTACGTAAGAAACTCACGAATTCATAAGGAACTCTGTGTTCCTCTTGTAAAAAACGAATTTTCAAAGTACGCGACAAGGTATGTCAGTAAATTGGAACTTCATCCAAATCGTCTTGCACGCAATATACTTAATTTCGAAGGCCACTCTCGGGTTGAGAAGGAGGGATACCCTTGCCACCATCGTAGGTGATTTGCCGATATTGTTCGCGCAAAATAAAACTATATAGATATAGCCTGAACCGATTTTTCCATTAACATTTTTTTTTTTTGCTGAAAAGCAATTCTCGTTTTAAAAGAAGGTTATTAAATACAGAAAATAGAAATAGGTTCATATATAACCGAGCATATTTTGTTCACATTTTTAAATTTTACTATACATATACGTGACTGTCATGAAGGGTATTTTAGATTCGGCCCAGCCGAATATACCACACTATTACTTGTTATACCCTTCACAAAAATGTAAAGGGTATATATAAGTTTGTGATTCCGTTTGTAATTTCTACAGTTTTTTTTTGCGACCCTATAAAGTATATATATTCTGAATCAGAATTAATGGAAAAGTCGATTAAGCGATGTCCGTCTGTCCGTCTGTCCGCTGTTGAAATACCGTTTCTGAGAAAACCATTAGACTTAGAAACTTTTTTCTTTCACCATTCTTTTACCCCATCGATTCATGGGTTTGCTATTGAAATTCAGTAATATCGGTCCACGTATAGCTGAGATATATTCAAAATTCCGAAAAAAGCCATTTTTTTTTTTGCAGTTTTGTATGAAAATTTTTGAAAACAAAAGTTGTTCGTTTTGCTTCAAACTTCACACACTTATTAAGCATGGTGACTAAAAGACAAAAAATTTTTTTTTCAGATATCGGTCCATATATACCCGAGATATAGCCCAAATCGGATTTTTAATGAAAATGTCGCATAGGTGAAGCTAAATAACTTTTTTTTGCTCAAAAGCAGTTCTGGTAATTATATAAGGTTACATAAATACAGAAAATGAAAATTTCCGATATCGGTCCATATATACCCGAGATATAGCCCAAACCTGGTTTTTCATGAAAATGTCGCGTAAGCGAACCTAAACAACTTTTTGGTGCTCAAAAGCAGTTCTGGTAAGGAAATAGGGTCATATGAATACGAAAAATGAAAATTTTCGATATCGGTCCATATATACCCGAGATATAGCCTAGACCGGGGTTTTCATGAAAATGCCGCGTAAGCGAACTTAAACAACTTTTTTGTGGTCAAAAGCAGTTCTGGTATTGAAATTAGGTTACATAAATATGGAAAACGAAAATTTCCGATATCGGTCCATATATACCCGAGATATAGCCTAGACCGGGGTTTTCATGAAAATGCCGCGTAAGCGAACTTAAACAACTTTTTTGTGGTCAAAAGCAGTTCTGGTATTGAAATTAGGGTACATAAATATGGAAAATGAAAATTTCCGATGTCGGTCCATATATACCCGAGATATAGCCCAAATCGGGTTTTTCATGAAAATGTCGCGTAAGCGAACTTAAACAACTTTTTTGTGCTCAAAAGCAGTTCTGGTAATGAAATAGGGTCATATAAATATGAAAAATGAAAATTTTCGATATCGGTCCATATATACCCGAGATATAGCCCAAATCGGGTTTTTCATGAAAATGTCGCGTAAGCGAACTTAAACAACTTTTTTGTTCTCAAAATCAGTTCTGGTAATGAAATAGGGTCATATAAATATGAAAAATGAAAATTTTCGATATCGGTCCATATATACCCGAGATATAGCCCAAATCGGGGTTTTCATAAAAATGTCGCGCAAGCGAACTTAAACAACTTTTTTGTGCTCAAAGCAGTTCTGATAATGAATTAGGTTACATAAATATGGAAAATGAAAATTTCCGATATCGGTCCATATATACCCGAGATATAGCCTAGACCGGGGTTTTCATGAAAATGCCGCGTAAGCGAACTTAAACAACTTTTTTGTGCTCAAAAGCAATTCTGGTAATGATATAAGGTTATATAAATATGGAAAATTAAAATTTTCGATATCGGGCCATATATACCCGAGATATAGCCTGAACCGATTTTTCCATTAAAAAATTTTTTTTTTTTTTGCTGAAAAGCAATTCTCGTTATAAAAGAAGGTTACTAAAATACAGAAAATAGAAAATTCCCATGCTCGGTTCATATATAACCGAGCATATTTAGGTCACATTTTTAATATACTATACATATTCGTGACTATCGTGAAGGGTATTTTAGATTCGGCCCAGCCGAATATACTACACTCTTACTTGTTTTCTATTAAATTCTTAAACTGGTTTAATGTTATTTCAAAAATGTTTAATTGAATTTGAAGAAAGTTTAATTTACTCCGAAAAGAGTTTCATTTATTTCGCAAAAAGAGTTCGTTTAATTTAAAAAGAGTTTCGTTTAATCTGAAAAAGGTTGCATTTATTTTGAAAAAGGTTTAATTTAAACTGAAAATGATATAAATGAAGTGATTTATATATAACTCACTGCGTAGTAATGTAAATTTTAAATTCAAATTAAGCGTTTTTTATGCAAAATTATTATGTTCTTCAGTGAAAGAAAAATAATTCAACAATAATGTAAAAGTCTCTTACCATATCGACATTTTCTGATTCATACCGTGAGTCTTGAGAATGCCTTGCCAAGCAATAACCAACGCAATTATCTTTAAAAGGGAGTTATGTAAATTATTTGCATAAATTATTAATGAATATAATTTCTTTTTAAAAATGTAATTTCATGCATGATATTTTTTATTCTTATTTTTTCTTTTAAATTCCTCTTTAACGTTAATTACTTTAGTGTTAATGCTTCTAAATGTTTATACACATAAATATATGTATGTATGTATGTTGATTTTGCAAATTTTATATTTAGCTGCGCAATTATTACGTATTTAACGCATTAACTTCCGTGTCTTATTGTGATAGATAAACAAATAAATCAATAAAATAAATAGAAATTGGAGGAAAAGTATTACATCTGTTAGTAATTTCTTAACGGCAATATGAAAAATGTATGGAAAATTTTGTGAACGTGTCTTTCCGGCCCTGCTGACTTGACAACGTTGATGTTAGTTTTGGTCATATATTATGTGACTACTCAGACTTTGTTTATTTATTCTATTTCTACCGATTACAAATCTTTACAGACTAACTGAGATGTTCAGAAGATGTCTTACATATTTAAAGCATCCGTACGAGTAGAAAACTCAATTAAATGATATAATTCATTAACATTTAAGCACATCCGGTGAAAAGAATTATTGTTAGCGTACAAGGAACGATGATATCATAAATTTATAGGATGGAAATCACGGGATGGTCTAATTGACACATTGAGTTGTTGAGCATTATTCTATGGCTTTTAAATGTCGGTAGCTTTATAAGAGTGAGACGACTGGCTTTCATATGGATGTAGTAAATATGAATTCCACCCAATAAATATTAAGCCAAATAATAAAAATGTTTTTTATACAGATTCAATACTATTAGTGTAAGTGCTGAAGAAGGGTTTGCAACTAAATGAGTCGTGCTCGAGGATTAGTCGAACAAGAGAAGTGTGAAATTGCTTCGTGCTAATTCGATAAAAAAAATTCTTTTGTCAAGCATTTCATAAAGCCAAGTATGTCATTGGTTTTGTTTACCATCATGGAAATATGATCGAAGAGTTTAAATTTATTGTCTAGCAAAATCCCACGATCAACCATAGTGGTAACGTTTTTTAGCATTGGGTTGCCTTATCGCTTCAAGTTTTAGAGAACGAAAAGTGCTACAAGTTGATATTTTTTTAATAGGTTAGTTTACACCATTGATAGAAGAATGTCTTATCAATTTGTAAAGATGGCTGACCAATTATGTTGCTGAAAGGCTTAAAAGCTTTTACATCGTCTACATACATCATCCACCAACATTTTTGTATGAAACTTAAAAGAGAAAGGTATTATCATTTGTATATTGAAGTATAGAAAGAAACGAAATATATTATTATTATTTGCAAAGTGAATATAGAAGTTATTCATTCTTTAAGCTAGCTACCATTTACGGTTCAGGTTTTTTATCGTGAAAAAGAGACAATACTCAATTATATGTATTTCCTCTGCCAAGTACCATAAATGTTGGAAAAACTTCAGAACGGTCTTAAGCAATTTTTTCGTAATCTTTCAAAATCTATGAAAAAATACATACATTTTAGCTAAAATTCAGTTCCCGATAAAAGACAACTCAGGTTGGTAAAATTGAACCAGTTTATCAATTTCTTAAACGTCCCAGTGTATTATGGCGTTCCAAATTGCACAGTGTTTCGGGTTTTGTTTACCTTTTCGGCACTAATACAATAGCAAGCACACTAAAAGGATATAGTAAATCAGCTAATTTTAAATACAACTTAAGTGAAGAAAATTTCTGATTTTCGCATTTAAATGGAAGTTCAAGCTAAATGGCATTTAAATACGAATTTAAAAACTGGTAACTTAGTCATACAACTAATAGGTGTACCCGAAAAAACCCGACTGCACGCACACACTTAGAATGTTGATGTGTTTTTTTGATCGTCTCCAAGGCACTTATTACTAAATTTTCAGCATAAATATGTTGATTCAACATATCGTCTTTACGTAGCTTTATTTTTAATTAATTTAAATTAAATCCTGAAAGGGGAATGTTGTATGCTAATCATATAAGAAACGTTTCTTCTACAAATGATTCAGCGAATAATACAGCGGAATTACCGCTGTATGCTGTTAGTCCGTATCTTTGAAACTTAATTTTCAAGATTTCGAAACCGCTATTGGTAACACAAACCCCAGGAAAGCTCCAGGCATTGATCAAACTATTGGTAAAATGCTTGAACAGTTACCTCGTGTCGCTAGAAGAGTTCTACTTAAACTATTTTACCCGTTGAGTATTATCCTGCAGAGTGGCTGGTCTCTATGATACCCAAGTCAGGGAAAGATCCGACTAAGGTAGAATCATATAGACCAATAAATATTTTACCAATAAATTCAAAACTATTCGAAAAATTGTTAATGGTGAAGTTGAGTCCAATATTGAACATTGTGGGATACATCCTTGATCATCAATTTGGCTTTCGGGCCTAACACAGCACCATAGAATAAGCGCTCAGACTAGTCAATATCATAAGACAGACTTTTAAGGACAAAAATTGTTGTTCAGCTTTATTCATTGATATTTCCCAAGCTTTTGATAAAGTGTGGCACGACGGCTTGGTGCACAAAATAAAGCTAAACTTGCCTGCAAATACACACAAGCTTCTGGAAAGCTACTTATATGGGCGGAAATTATCAGAGAATTTTATAAGCCCAACTCAGCCAATCGAAACGGTAGTTCCCCAAAGTATCATCCTGGGACCTATTATTATATTTTATTTACCCCTCTGACATCCGGAATACATACTACAATTTTTGCAGACGACACAGCGTTCTTAAGCGTTCATGAAAACCATCAGTTAGCTACACGAAATTTACAGGAATACATTTCAATAGTAGAGAAATAGCTAAAACTTTGGAAAATCAAAGTTAATGAACAAAAATGTACTCATGTCACACTTACACTGTGTAAACAAATATGTGCGCCTACCAAAATTAACAACTCACCTCTTCCGCAGCAAAATAGTGTACACCTCCACCGTAAGCTAACGTGGAAGTCTCATATAGAAGCAAAAGTCACTCAGTTGAAACTAAACGCTGCGAAACGAAATTGACTTATTGCAGAAACTCAACATTGCAAACTTTTGTTATACAATGCAATTCTAAAGTCTACATCGTGCTACGGAATTCAGCTATGGGGCACCGCCTCAACGTTAAACATTAAAAAATTCAAAGTCGACAAAACAAAATTATTCGAACGATCACGGCAGCTCCATGTTACGTTAAAAATTCACGAATTCATAAGGATCTCAGTGCTCCGCTTTTAAAAGAAGTAAGTACGCGACAAGGTATGTCAGTAAACTGGAACTGGAATCCTCTTGCGCGCAACAAACTTAATTTTGACGGTCACACTCGGTTGAGAAGAACGGATACCTTTGCCACCATCAGAGCGTTTAATAGGTGCGTTTACCGATAGAGTTCCCGCATAATAAAACTTTTTGTCTGACGTTGGCCGGACCTAAATAGAAAGCACATTTTTTTGTTTACTTTATATTTAATTTAGTATTAAGATTTTAATAATTGTTAGTTCATGTTGAAGATCCAATAAATAATTAAATGCGTAAAAAAAATTTTTCAAATTAAATTTATAAACAAAATCTTTGCTGTTGTATATATGTTTCATAGTTCCCCAACTTCGCAGCACTTGCGATAAAATTAGGCGCTGGTTTCCTTGGTCCTATGGGTCATCAAAATTTTTGCCAACTTGTTTTATCAAATTGTAAATGTTTGTTGGATTCCTTTAAAATAATTTGTTTATATTTGATTTTATGTTGTGCTTCATTAGCGCCAGCAGATTCAGCTGCAGTTTGTTTCTTATTTACTTTTTTCACCAAACGCTCCGTTTTTTCGGTTCTTTGTTTTCATTTTTCTTAAACAAATCATAAATTATAATCAAAATTATTAAAAATTAAAAAAAAAAATAGATAATACGTTGTCTCGTTTCTGCTCTTTTGGGATCCATTTCAGTATAATGTTTTTTTTTATAATTCAGCACCGTTTTTATTTGGGGAAGATTTTGCCTGCTACTTGTCACAAAATTTAATTATAGAAACACATTTACTGTCATATTTCCATTAAGTTACGTCAAAAAGCTCAATTGACAGACAGTTTTCACCAAAAAGAATTGTAGAAGCACTTGAGTGTATGAAATGGTTTTTTTGTTTCAATTTCCATAGATTTTCCTTCAATTCCCTTGTTCCATGTGAAAAATATCTGGATGCGAGAAATACAGAAACGAGGTACAGGTTTTACGGCAAATATATTCGTATCGTAATATGCTTATTGCTTTGGCAAAATTGAAATTTACAGACCACCATTAGCAACATTGCGTCCTAATTTAAAGCTTGTGTGAATACGAGACTGGTACCAACTTTACTATTTTCCAATGGACTTAATATTTTACACTACACAGAAAAAAAACAGATGCCATATTGATAAAAAAAAATTGCACTATTTTTTTTTTATCAAATTTCCTGTGAAAAAGATTTTTTGCCGGATTGATAATTCATATTATAAAGTAAAAATAGCTTTTTTACTTAAAAGCAAAAATTATTGAGCTGAAAAACTTGTTGTTAATATGTAAAACATGCAAAGTACACTTAACAAAATAAATTGTTAAAGAAACAACAACTCTTCACTGTTATGTGACAACCTTTGAAATTTATTTATTGAATAGCAATCAATAATTAGGAAAACTTTTTATTAATTGCATTTTATTAAGAGATATTTCCAAAAATCCAATATTAATAATAATGTAATTGAGTCAATACAAATTTGATTAAATTGATGGGTTTTTATTAATAACATAACTTGATTAAAAAAAGTCGCATCTGTTTTTTCCTGTGTACTTAGATAAACACTAAAATTTTATAAAAAGCATTAAAATAATTTTACCCCTAATGCATAAACTTTTGTTTTAATCTCATTTGCAATTACATACGAGTATATCTAATATTTGTTTTTATTTCGTTTATTACCTTTGTTTCTATATAAAACGAAAAAGAAAGGTTCAAGAAATTCCTTAAGGCCCAATCAGACTATTATACAAGTATAAATACTTTCATTAGATTTTGTGAGATAAAAGTCTAAACACATTTCCTGCGACTGTCAAAAAGTCTAACGTAAATTAGATTTTGCATTCACACCATCACACTTGATATAAACCAACATAGATGTGCCATCATAAAACTTTTCACGGCGGCAGGTGCGCTGTACGTCGTAGGCGATAGATGTGCCGGCGCGTGAAATTCTTCAACAATTAAAATAATAATTATGTATAGCACATCCAAATTCAATAGCACAAACATATTTTATGTTCGAAATATAGCATGAGCAAAATACATTTATGAATGACAGCTAAATTCCAAATTTCGAGCTTTTTTATAACGACAAAACTACTCAATTTTTAATTAGCTGGTTTCCTACAAAACATAATCCTGATCCAATGAAAAGTATTATCGCTTTGAAAAGTTTCAAAAAACTAAAAAGTCGTATGGGATGTCAAATTTTTATCGTATTATTTTTCGTATGTATGACGGATTACATTCAGACTATCAGACTTGCACGTATTATTTAAATTTTTGACAAGTATTAATAGAAAGTATAATAGTCTGAACTGGGCTTAAATAACATTAAGCTAAAAATTTTGCTTCATTCGAGTTTGTAATACACTTAAATTAAAGAAACGTGTTCTATAAATAAAGAGACAAAATACGCTTTTAGATTATGCAAACCTCCCAAAACCAATTCGGAACAAAGATATGCGTATAAAATTTAAATATATTTGTTACTGAAAATTGTTCAAATGTTTGAAAACATTTATCTCCTTGAAATGTACATGCACATGCATGAACATACGTGTGAATACAATCCGTTCCCGTAGAGTATGAAATTGATTAAATTAAGATATCGAAATTGTATTAGAATGTTTTAGAATTGTAGTATAAGAATATAACAAACATGCATAGAACATTGTCAAAAAGATGTACGAGTAGTATATTTGGTATAAATTGTGCAGAGTACTTTTGGTAATAGAATTTAAAATTAAAATAGTAAAGGTAATCATTCTCAAATTAGGAGAATTGTGTTGGAAATTGTGTAAATTTATTTGATTTAATTTAATCCTAAATTATTACAGCTCAACAAAATACATGAGATGTGCATGATTAATCATAGAAGTTGAACACAACACGCAGAGAAAAAAATCTAGCTATGTTAATGATTACTTTAAAAAATTCATTTTCTGTCTTACACAGAATGTGTTTTTTCGTGTCAATAACGAAATTCGTTGAATCAATTAATAAATTGTTTGAATGCGATCTTTTACAATCCGTTCAAAGCGTGTTCTTTGAAGATGACTGCATTAAAATATTAAGTTCAAGACCTGTTGTAGAAATAAGTTTTCCTGAAAACTTTTAAGGTTTCGCTTTTTCCTAAAATATTTTGCTAGCGACGACTGTACCACGTTTCAACATATGAAAAACATTAATATCCAATATGAAACTGAGACGAACTAAGTCAAAGTAGTCTCGTCTGCATAAAATTTTCAAAGCCTAGCATTGTGTTAATCAAATTATGTAATAAAATATTTTAAATACACCTCGCTTCAAAAAACATAAATTTCACGTTGTGTCCGGTTACGGAAAGTTTCTCTGTATTTGTGGAAGAAAAAATTTACCAAAATGAAAAAATACTCGTATGAAGAAAAATATTACCAGTTTTGGTTAAAATTAAAAAAAAAACGAAATCTCTGGTTGGTATACGAGTGAATATTAGTGGTTAACAGAGTAAATAACAATAGACCCAATTGTTCTTATATGAAGTGCGGATTCGGCATTGAATCAACTCTAAAATTCTTGAATTAACTGCATTTAAAGATTGGTTCGACCTCAGTTTTTCTCAAACCAATCTCATTTTTGGCATATTTCAAGTACGGATTTGGTGTCAAATATGTCTAGAAGCAGGTATTAAAAGCTTGAATAATCCGTACTGGAATCAAGTAATCCGTACTTGAAATAAAAAAAACCCTTACATACTATACTTTTAACGTCGCTTTGGATAGATTTAAGTACGAATGGATTGAATTTTCTTTTCAGTGTATACTTCCAACAACTTTTTTGTAATATATTTCTATGTTTCCCAGCTGCCTATATGTCGACATTTCATGGGATGATTAGGGTAGCTCCTATGAAATGTCGACATAACTACAATTTTTTAATTTTTAAAATCATTTTAATTCAATTAGGTTTGATTTTCTATTTACGTTTTCGAGATTTTATCTATAGATACTACAACGAATTATACTTATAATTACGGATATTGAAATTTTTTTTATATTTTTAAAGGGAAAATATATTACGGACGAATTTATTTGTCACACATATAAAAAGTAAAACGCCTCAGCGAATCAGAACTCATGTTAAAATCAGATTCAATGAGCATCTATTTTACTATGCGTGTAGCATCCTTATAGCAAAAGTCACCGTGAGAAAGGGAAATGTCAGGTAGAAACATATCATATGATCATTTCACTGACCAACACTAAATATTTTTCTATTCTTTGGTTATCGCGCTTCTTTTCAAACAAGTAGAGAACAGAAAAATGATGGCGAAAAGAACCGTTAAATTGACTGACCAATGACATTGCGACAATTGGCATTACATGAGAGGGAAGGAAAATGAATAGATAAATGAAGTGCTGCTTAACGATAAAAGTCAGAACACATGGCAGTCAGGTGAAAGATCTCAGCGAACACGGTTAAAAAGAGCAAGAAGCCTGCGTGCTAATTTTACTAAAATCAATCGTTTCTTGTCTGGCGGAAGGAGAAATTAATGTCGAACAGGCATACGTATTTTTTTTGTTCGTGAACTAAATTGATTTGTGCAAGTGTTAGTGGTTAGCAAAAAAAAAAAATCTGTTTAAGACAGGGAATCTGTCATATGCCTCCCAAAATTCTTGGGGAAACAATATTACAGGGATATGCATTTAGACCCTAGACAATGTTGTGGCGAGAACGTCAGTGAATTGTGTAGTAGTGAAGTGTTATCCTGTTATGACAGAAACTAAAATAATTTCACTTTTGCAAAAAATGGGGTGCGCTTGAAATTCTATTTTTAATACGGAATGAAAATGAAGTATTTATAAACTTATATTACTAAAACTTGTAAACCCATATTTATTTCAATACTGTGAATACAAGAAAAAAACCCTAACCTATATATTAAAGAGCATGCAGTTTGAGGCAACTCTAACCTAAGAAACTAGTGATTGAAGCCATTATGAACAAGGTGCTCGTGTTAAGTGGTGAACAAAAATAAAATGAACAATTGAAGAAAAACAAAAAGAAAAGCTGATTTGGCTATACGAAATAATATTATAATGAAAAACCTAGTGAAACAACGAGATTTAAAGTATCAAATTTAAACCAAAAGACATAAAAAGACAATCATCAGAGAATAAAAAATTTGGCCCCCGCAAAACTAACAACCCCGTTAAATTCATCAGCGTTCCAACGTCATCAACCTCAGGCATGAGCATAGCGTCCAAAATAACAACACCAGCAACAACAACACCAGCGACAACATCATCAGCAGCAGCCTCCGAAAATTTCTGCAGCAAATCGAAGGGTATTTATGTACATATATAGTAGATTAAGATATTTTATATTATTACTATTTCATATAATATTTCTTTACTTACCTTATATACTTAACTTAATACAGTACACTTAACCCCTAATTTTATCTACATATGTATTATTTAGCAACAAACCCTATTACTAAATTAAAATTATTGTAACGAATGAACAGAAAAGAAAAACATTTCACTCTTTTAATTTTTTTGTCAATAAAATAATTGATTTCATAATGGACCTGTAATTTGTTTCTTCTGGAGAAATGTTGAACAGAGTGGGTAAGCAAGAGTAAAGGTAAGCGTTTGCATAAGGGACAGGCATGGAATATCATACGGGTAAACAGTCTGTCAAGGGGTTGGACACTCACAGTGTGAGTTCGGGAATTTTTACCCTACATGACATCACATCTCGTCAAGTTGGTTGTAGTGTTTTGTCTCTCATCAGGTGCACACGTCTTTTGTTACTGCTATCCGTATTTTCAATATGCGTATGTTCATTAATTAAATTCGTATAAGGCCGAATTGCACCGTAATAGGTGGCAAGTTGTATACACGTAAGTATTTATTTTCGTTTTTTTTTTTCTCTTTTTTTACCGTTGTCCGTATTTTCTATATATGTATGTTTATTATTAATTTCGTATGAAATAAAAGTGCACCGGAATAGGTAGCAGTATGTGTGCACATGTTTCTTCTTTTTTTTTGCCTTTTTTTTCACTGTTGTCCGTGTTTTCTTTATATGTTCAATATTAATATTATTTTCGATGAATTTAATTACCTTGTAGTGTGGAAGGTGTTGGACTAAATTTTGCTAATCTGAGCAGTGTCGAAGGTATGTACACTGGGCGCTGATCAGTTTTAACTAATTTAATTCCAACATTTTATATGCTGCAATAGAGTTTGTTTCAGTCTTTCGTGTTGTTATCGTTAACATTTCGCGAACACTACTCCCTCTTTCCTCCTCATCATACCCTATTTTCTTAGTTCCAGTACAATGCACTGCATATGTAGGGGTCATCCCCTAAGTACTGATCCCAGAAAAAAAATACTGTTTATTGCTCTAAAACTATGTTATTGTGTGCAGTTCTGTTAACGCCTATAAATTTCGAGATATGGTTGCATACAACAATAGCATTTTTAACAATTTTGCTTAAACAACAATAGCTTTTACCACACAAATATCAAAAAACTTATTTTATTCATATGTATGATAACATATAATATAACTAAGCTTACACCATAATCTTACTATTGGCATCATGATAGTACTGGTCCCAGATAAAAAAAAAAAAAAAAAAAAAAAAAAAAAAAAAAAGTTGGTGCAAATCGGAATAAAAATTCGTCTAGAAGGAACACGCTTGGAGCTTGTATTTTATTTTTGTTTTTCTTTTTTTTTGTATTTCACACAGTCTATGGTATATTCCATGGCACGTAGGCTGTGTTATATGTTCATGCGCTGTAATATACCGACCTTGAGCAACCTACTTGTTCGGCTCATCCAAGTGTGATTTAATCATTTGTTTTTTTATTACCCTATTGGTAGCCGGCGCGAAACAAATAGCAAAACATTTATATGGCATACAGACAGCTGGGAAATATAGAAAACAAGCTATTTATATTTTTTCTTTGGCATCAATATTTTTTTTAATTAATATTTTTAGCAAGTAAGAGTGTAGTATATTCTGCTGGGCCGAATATAAAATACTCTTCACGATAGTCACGTAAATATATAGTACATATTACAAAGTTGAACTAAATATGCACGGATGTATATATATATATATATATATATATATATATATATATATATATATATATATATATATATATATATATATATAAGTATATATATATATATATATATATATATATATATATATATATATATATATATATATATATATATATATATATATATATACATATATATATATATATATATATATATATATATATATATATATATATATATATATATATATATATATATATATATATATATATATATATATATATATATATATATATATATATATATATATGTAAGGATACTAGAGGGTTAAGATGTCATTGCTTTATATTCACCACATTGATTGCTGAAGAAACATCTGACAAGAGAGTTGGCCAGTTGATTTGCAGTAGAAGTTTCGAGCGGTCGTAATAAAACTAATATACGAAGTTGTTTAAAAAGTTGTGTAGATTTTCCTACAATAAAGTTGTTTAATTTTTTTCTGAATCATATTTCTTAATATAATTTCTTAATATAATTAATGGTTTAAAGTCAAACATATAACTTTTATTTCTCATTTGAATTAATATAATTACCTAGTTTAAATAAAATTGTTATTGAACTGAAATTAAAACTAAACCTAAATTTTTCATTTCTTATTTAATAATCAATAACCATTACAATTGGGGGCTCAACCGGGAGAGCATAATCTAAATCATTGGACAATTCTTGATAATTTTGTGACAATAAAGTGTCCAGTTGAATTTTCTAAATCGCATAATGACTAACAAAAAAACTCCGTTTGAGTATTAAAGATTCAGAAATTTGTGTATAACGAAGAACAATAAAACCTGTAAAAAAAAGAGAAGTAAAATCTTTTAGCAAACTCCGTTATGTAGTAAGGTTTTAATAGAGAGCTGAAAGCAGAACAATTTTTTCATACGCATAATTGAAAACATTTAAATGAACTCCCAAACATCAGTCGGTTATAACACAAGAACAAGATCTCAAAAAAATCAAGCTGAAACAGAAAGTGAAGAGAACATACAGCAAAACATTCCCGTAAAACATAACGCGTTTGAAGGAGACATAGATCAAAGAAGTAGAGAAATTCAGAATAATTATTTAACTAAAAGTGAAACGGTTGAAAACACAATGTCAAAAAGTGAAAATAAGAGCGAAATGATGACAAATGAAGATTTAAGCAATTTAGTGAAGTTGCTAACTTTGAAAATGAAAAAGGAAGACGAAGATCGTGACAAATGCAATATTACTGTTGATAACTTTGCTAAAATTATTCCTGATTTTGATGGTTCAAACATACCGGCGCAGCAGTGGTTCGAAAATTTCGAGCAAAACGCGGAAGCTTACGATTTATCAGAAAAACAGAAATATGTGCACGCGTGTAATAAAATGATAAAAACCGCGAAACTTTTTTTTAGAAACAGTGGCATTAAATAATTATAAAGAATTAAAAACCATTATGCTTGAAGAATTTGGCAAAACACTACATAGTGACGAGTTACATAAAATATTGTCTAGTAAAACTAAAAGAGACGATGAATCTTTCCATGACTATGTTTTACAAATGCGAAAAATAGCTGCATTAGGACACATTGAAGATATTTCTCTAATTCATTATATCGTAAATGGACTAAAAATTAAAAACGAACTTAAGTGTCAATTGTACTCAGTGCCGTCATTCAAAGAGTTGCGCGAAAAATACGGTATATTCGAAAAGATGAACTTGACAAGTGATTTTAATAAAAATTATAATAAACAACATTTATATAAACAACATATTAACTATGATAAAAGTGAAATCGTAAACAAAGAGCGGTGTTTTAACTGTGGGTCGAAAGACCATAAAAGAGCTGATTGCAAAACAGAGCCAAAATGTTTCAAGTGCAACAAATTCGGGCACATAGCCAAAAATTGTAGACATAATACTCAAAGTCCCAATAAGGAAATCAATATAGTGTTTAATCAAAATAGATTTAAAGCAATACGTTTGAATGAAATAAAATTACACTGCTTTATTGACACCGGAGCCGATGTTTGCCTAATGAAATACAGTACATACAAAAACAAATTTAATAATTGTAATTTAAAAGAAAGTAATTCGCGTTTATCTGGACTGTGTAATGTTCAAACAAAACCTTATGGTTGTATTAAATTACATGTCGAAATCGATAATGTTGCTACCGATCATGACTTTTTAATTGTACCGAACAATGCCTTGAAATGTGATGTTTTAATAGGATATGATTTTATAAGCAAATGCAAAATGTTGGTAGACAGTAGTGGATACAAGTTCGAAAATGCTGATATAAAGGAGGAAGATACGGTTTTAACTGTTTACAATATAAATGCATCCGAAATTGATGTAACCGGCAAATATAAAAATGAAATCCAAGATCTGGTGGCGCTATATAAGCCCATGTCAGTTGTAGAAGAATGTCCAGTAGTGATGAAAATTATCCCGCAAGGAGAAATAAAACCATTTCGCCATTCACCTTCAAGATTGCCCATCCAAGAGGAGATAGAAGTAAGACAACAGGTCGAAAATTGGTTAGTAGAAGGCATTGTCAGAAAATCTTGTTCTGACATCGCAAGCCGCGTTGTAGTGACAAAGAAGAAATCTGGAGAATACAGAGTCTGTGTAGACTTTCGGCAACTCAATTCTATGGTGTTGAAAGATGGTTTTCCAGTGCCTGTTATAGAGGACGTTATACAAAAGCTACATAATGCAAAATTTTTCTGCACAATGGACCTAGAAAACGGCTTCTTCCACGTACCAATTGACGAGTCAAGCAGAAAATACACAGCTTTCGTGACTAAGCAAGGCCTATTCGAATTTAACAAAGCACCTTTCGGATTCTGTAATTCGCCTGTATATTTTATTAGGTACGTCAATTTTATTTTCCAAGAGTTACTGAACAACGGGGTTATGGAATTATACATGGACGATATTGTTGTTTACGGTGAATCCGAATTGGTTTGTTTTAAAAAATTGAAAATAGTGCTAGATACTGCTGCGCGATTCAACCTTAAATTTAAGTGGTCCAAGTGTGCATTTATGAAAACCAAAATTGATTTTCTTGGGCATACAATCGAGAATGGGAGTATACGTCCAGGCAAGTTGAAAACAAATACAGTTGCTAATTTCCCAATACCGAAAAATATCAAAGACGTGCAATCTTTTATTGGCCTAACAGGATATTTCAGAAAATTTGTACCGAATTATGCACATATAGCCCGACCGTTGACCAACTTATTAAAAAAAGATAGTGTTTTTAAAATGCACGCCGGTGAAATAACTGCAATTAATCAATTGAAAGCTGCGCTTATCAATGAGCCTGTTTTAAGAATTTTTTGTCGCGAAGCGGAAACTGAGCTTCATACTGACGCTTCGAAAGAAGGGTTCGGTGCTGCGCTATTGCAAAAATTTGCTGGTAGTTTGCATCCCATTTTTTTTTTACAGCAAAAAAGCATCAGAACAAGAAAGCCGCCTTCACAGTTTTATACTCGAAGTCAAGGCTGCATATTTGGCCTTTAAAAAATTCAGACACTATATTTTGGGAATTCCATTTAAACTGATAACAGACTGTTCAGCATTTAAGCAGACAACCACCAAAAAGGATGTGCCAAGAGAGGTCGTTCAATGGATTATGTATTTTCAAGAATTCAATTACACAATCGAGCATAGAGCCGGTAACCGCATGAAACACGTCGACACGTTAAGCCGATACCCAGTTGATATATTAGTGGTTTCATCAGACATAACATCAAGGTTGGTAAAGCAACAGCGCGAAGATGATGGTATTAAAGCCATTGCACAAGCATTATCATTGGGGCCATACGAAAACTTTAAACTGAAAGTCGAATTAGTTTACAAAACTATTGATGGTAACGATCTTTTGGTAGTACCCAAGTTAATGGAAGTGGAAATAATCAAAAAAGCTCATGAAGTTGGTCATTTTGCAGCAACAAAAACAATCCATGCAGTGCAACAACAATATTATATACCACATCTTACAAAAAAAGTCAGTCAAGTCGTCAGTAATTGCGTCGAGTGTATAATTCACAACAAGAAACTGGGCAAAAAAGAGGGGTTTTTAAACTGCATCGATAAGGGGGATGCTCCTTTATATACAGTTCACGTCGATCACCTTGGTCCTATGGACAGTACAACTAAACAATACAAGTATATTTTCGCGATAGTAGACGGATTTTCAAAGTTTCTTATGGCTATTTCCAACAAAAACTACAGCAGCTGATGAAGTCATCAAGAAACTAGTTGTATGGTCCGATACTTTTGGCTACCCAACCAGAATTGTAAGTGATAAGGGCACTGCGTTCACGTCGCAAAGTTTTCAGGAATTTTGTACAAAGTTTGGTATTGAACATATTTCTACAACGACTGGTGTTCCACGCGGCAACGGCCAGATAGAAAGGGTTAACCGTTCTATATTATCTATAATTGCAAAATTATCAAGTGATGATCCAAGCAAATGGTACAAATCAGTGGGAAAAGTTCAAAAAGCATTCAATAATTGCGTACATAGCACAACGAAAATGACTCCGTTTCAAATTATGTTTGGTACAAAAATGAAGAACTTATTAGATGATCAGATGCTGCAACTTTTGGAGAGTGAACTAATACAACGCTTCGACGAAGAACGTCAACAATTGCGCAACGATGTAAAAGTACAAATCCAAATAGCACAAGCAAATTACAAGAAAAGTTTTGACAAGAACCGTAAGGACTATGATGAATATCAGGTTGGTGACTTGGTCGCAATAAAAAGAACCCAGTTCATAGCCGGCAAAAAACTCGCTCAAGAATACTTTGGACCCTACAAAGTAGTTAAGGTAAAAAGAAATGGTCGTTATGATGTGGAAAAAGCTTCCAATGTTGAAGGCCCAAACAAAACGTCCACCAGTGCTGATTACATGAAGCAGTGGAAAGATGATGAGGCTGCTGAATATATACTATCATCTGGGTCAGATGATGATCAGGATGGCCGAATGTAAGGATACTAGAGGGTTAAGATGTCATTGCTTTATATTCACCACATTGATTGCTGAAGAAACATCTGACAAGAGAGTTGGCCAGTTGATTTGCAGTAGAAGTTTCGAGCGGTCGTAATAAAACTAATATACGAAGTTGTTTAAAAAGTTGTGTAGATTTTCCTACAATAAAGTTGTTTAATTTTTTTCTGAATCATATTTCTTAATATAATTTCTTAATATAATTAATGGTTTAAAGTCAAACATTTAACTTTTATTTCTCATTTGAATTAATATAATTACCTAGTTTAAATAAAATTGTTATTGAACTGAAATTAAAACTAAACCTAAATTTTTCATTTCTTATTTAATAATCAATAACCATTACATATATATATATATATATATATATATATATATATATATATATATATATATATATATATATATATATATATATATATATATATATATATATATATATATATATATATACATATATATATATATATATATATATATATATATATATATATATATATATATATATATATATATATATATATATATATATATATATATATATATATATATATATATATATCGGGGTAATTTTATTTTCTGTATATGGTAACCTCCAGAACTGCTTTTAAGCACAAAAAAAGTTGTTTAGTTCGCTTACGCGACGTTTTCATGAAAAAAATCAGTTTAGGCTATATCTCGGGTATATATGAACCGATATCGAAAATTTTCATTTTTCGTAATGTAGTAACCTCCTTTTATTGCCAGAACCGTCATTCTAATCGCCATATCAAATAATTATATTTTTTTCCGAATTTTGGATATATGTATCTTAGTTATATCTGAACCAATTTTACTAGATTTCAATAACGAACTCACAAATCGATTGAGGAGTAGAATGGTGATGGCCGACAGACGGACATTGCTTGATCGACTTTTCTATTAATCCTGATTCAGAATACGTATACTTTATAGGGTGGGAAACGAAAATTGTAGAAATTATACACAGAATCACAAACTTATATACTCGTACGATATATCCAAAAACCATGCATTAATTTACTCCTAATATTTATACGTTGTCGAACTATGTATGTTAAAAACGATAATATATTGCTAGTGGCAGCAATGCAAATTGTGACGGAGTAAATATCAAAGTTGCCATAACAGTATTCCAAACGGCTCATGATTTATGCACATAAAAGTAAAACTTGGACATCTTTATCTAAAAAGTTCTTTTCACCAAATTAAAACAATGTGGATCAAGTCAAAAGCAAACTAAGAAAGACGCCCGAATGAAAACTCCACGTTAGCTCGTTCTAATATCTCTTCTGAAAAATGTTTTAAAACATCTCAGAAATAGTCTACCCCATAATCTTTCACTTTTTGTCTAGCACAGGAAAAACTTAGTTAATTTTTTGTATTTATTATTAAGATTAGTTCACATTGTGAATATCCAATAAATAAATAAAATATAATAATAATAATAAAGTTTAATAAGCTTTCAAATTATGCTTGAGCGGCAAAACAATTGTTTTTGACACCGTATTACACGAGTACATACTCGTATATAAAATTTAATTTTGAGTTCGCTTCTAATAAATTGCCGTAAACCTGTAATAGTTTATAGTGCAACAAAAAAATTATATGTTTTATACAGAAAAATTTGCTTTTCTGCAGTATTTTAGCGTCCTTTAATAATTTAAAAAAGCTAGTTTATTGAAATTCACTTTAATTTTGATTTATATCTAACAGCTTTGGCGCCATTTCGTTTTTGAAGGAAGCTGCAGTCAGAACTATTTTAGTTAAAAAAAATATGCCAGTCTTACAATCAGCAAACACACTCTGTGCTTAAAAGTGTTGTGGCCTTGTGTGACTACAAAATTTCGAAGCGAAATATTGTGCCAACTAAAAACTACAACTCATAATTTTAAAGTAAAAAGAACAGGCAAATAAATAGTAAATATAACTTTTACAAGCAAAAAGTAGATGAAATAGCATTTTGTGTTTAAACAAAGCCAAACAACCTGCCAAATGTAACAATCAAAAGTTTCATAAGTAGACAAAAAAAAACTAGGAAAGAATAAGGAAGGATAAAAGTACAACATACTTTTCTGTTTCTTAAGTGCTAAAGAAGTCTATTAAAATGCAAAGCCAAAAGCTTCTTCCCCATTTTGGTTTTCGCCTGTTTTTCTTCTCACGAGTTTTATGTTTTAGTTGTATTCATAGTTTGGTATTTTTTGCGATACACAATAACAACAGACGAATGATAACAACCCATCATATAATATTAGAAATATTAAAATAAGTTCGACTATTTAACATTAATACATACATATACATATCTCACGGCACAGAGCCTATCAACACACATACATACGTACGTTGATAAATAGTAACAACCCAGTGAAATTTTTGTCACATACATCTTCGATCTAAGACCATTGACAATGTAAGCGCGACCCATCCGAAGTCTGTATACAATTCCTACTTACATTTACACAGCGATGGCCTAGGCCGTAAAATGCATCCAACACTGTATACATTGTAAGCGAAGATTGGATGAGTTCAAAACTATATTATTAGCAATTGTTTTTTTCTTTGCTTCTTATGTACATTCAATTTAAGAAAATGAGAGAAAAATACTAATCTGAATTGGATGTTAGTTGTTTATTGTGCTTAACATGCATGTTAAGCACAATAAAACATGTTTATTTTGATTTTTTCTGTTGACACAATCGCTTACAATCGGATGCTTTGCAAATTGTAATAACTTGTGGACTGCTGGGAAATAACCGGTTGCTCAGTGACAGCCAACTGCAGTACAAACAACTGGGATTATAACGAATTGCATATGTGATCAATATGAGACAGACTTCAGAAAAATACGGACATTGTACAAAAATCTCGTACCTACATAAATGTAAACGAACATAACTCAACGCAACTAACACATATTTTTATTTTCATAACAATTATGTGCGTCTCCAAATTTTGTTTAATACCGATCACAAACATGTACGTTGTTCTGTTGTAATATTTAGTTGCGTACACCAACACGTGTATGTTAGCGAAAATAGTGTACATGTACGATAGCCAAGTGCGCGTGTAGCTTTACATTATGTTCGTGTTCGTGTAAAGTAAAAAAGAACATGTACGATTACATTTTTCTCTTATGGTTGTATATTAGGTTTATGTATGTGTGTGGTACGTTGAGAACTTCGACAGCTATCAGTGATAGCACACACATACATAAACTTTCTCTTTAAATTCTCAGCAATTTATTTATATTGTTGGTATATAAAGTTTAATGTTTGAGAATATCTTTCAAAAATTTCCAAAGTCTACTGATAGCTCTTATGAAATGGCGACATATAGACACCTGGGAAACATAGAAAACCAGCTGTCTATAACTTTTTCTACATTTTAAAATTTTAATTTTTTATGAATTTAAATAATACACTCCTATATAAAACAGAAGGTTGTAACCAGATCTATCCGTTTTATTAGTTACTACTTTGGCGCGCTTTTCAAAATCAAATTAAAATTAAGATTTATTGAATTTTTGATGAACTTTTATAATTTTTTAAATTAAATTTTTTGGTTTGTACATTTGTACAACGGGTTATAGTTCAGGTTTTTTCTTTCTTAAGTTTTTTTCTTAAGAAAGATATTTTACAATACAAATCTGCTGTGATCAATAATTTTTATTGAAGAAGACAAGAAAAATAATAATCAAATCTTTAGCTGGGGGACAACTAGCTGTTTCGTAGTCGCTACACTACTCATCAGCACCCACTGGCTAGTTCTGAGACAGCAAACGCTGTACAAACAATGTGGGCAATTAACAAAAAGCATATGTGATTCAATATGAGATGAATATAGATAGAAAATAATTAAATGCTCGGTGGCTTAGTGGTTAAAGCAGTAGATCATGATACGTCATGTCCCGAGTTCAAATCACAGTGGGTGCTGATGAGTATAAAATTAAGATTGTTTTTAGGTTTGTTCCACAATGCTGTTAACACGTCTTCGTATTACTAGGTGATCAGAATTTCCAGATTATGGTAATGTAGAACCATCTAAAATGTAGAGCATTTTTTAACCTTGTATCTAGCGCTGGCACATATAGTAACTCGTTTGGTTGAGCAGGGATCTGATTTGTAGTTATATTTTAAGTTAACATATTTTGAACTAAACGGTGTTAAGTAATGTGAATTGAAATAGCTTTTGGGAGAGCCAAATTTAAATGTACGAGGGCGGATTGTTACTGAAGCTACCTAGCGCTAGATGAAAGCATAAACACATTTTTTTGAAATTGCGATCTGTCAATCATCAGCTGTTATTTCACCCCAATTCATCGATTAGTTTGTTAGTTGTAGTCGGTTGAAGTAAGAAATTTTTGTATTTCATGAAAAATGGAAAAAAGTAAATTTCGTGCAGTGATTTAATACTATTATTTGAAAGGGAAAACGGCGAAAGAGACAAAAAGAATGTTCGATAAACATTACGGTGAGTCTGCTCCGTCAAGCTGATCACATAGCAAAATTATGGATTGCTGAACTTAAACGCGGAAGAACAAGCATTGTAACAATACCATCAACAGGAAGGCCAAAAGAGGTGGTTACTAAAAAAAATATCAAGAAAATCCTCGATGAATGATAGCCGAGCCAAGTTACATGAGATTTTTAAAATGATAAAGAATTCATATGAACGTGTGTTCAACATTTATGTTGCCAGAATATTTGCTTACGAAAAAGCTAGCGTCAAGATGGGTGCCGTGTTGCTCAGTGTTGAAAATAACTAGTTCGACAGACCACTTGACAGCGGTGTTTGGATATGATAAAGCGGTGTTTGGATATGATGATTTTTGGCATCGATTAATAACTGTTGATGAAACGTGGGTCCACCACTACACACCTGAAACCAAAAATCAATCAATAAGTGGAAGACAGTGGCAAGATTATGGTCATTGGATTTTGGGATGCATATGGAATATTTCTCATCATCTCACTGATACATTCAAGAAAAATTAGCACATTTAAAAAAGAAAAAGGTAATATTTCTTCAAGACAACAACACCAACTGACAAAATTTCCGTCAGAAAGCTTTTAACGCCTAAGCGTCTGAATCAATTTAGATGAAATAATTTTTATTTCGCGATTTCAACCACAAAAGGAAGAAAAGGGTTGTCCCTTAATACCATTTAAGAAATAATAAAACAAAACCCGCCTTTACCTAACTTCTGTTTTATTTTGAAAGAGTTTGTCAACGAGCTGAAAAAACACCAGATAGATACTCGTAATGCATGGGCTGGAGAGTCCCGGGCCTAACACATAGATGGTGCTAGTTTTATTGCAGTCACATTTTTTCAGTTAATACTAATCTTCAGAAGGCAGCTGTTATAATTTCATGACGCACTTTTGTTATTTTCAAAACAATGGACAACAATTTCGTGTTTTGATTTTACACTGCTCGTTGATGGAAAAAAATACCGTTCAAGAGAAGCAATGCCTTGAAAAGTGTTATGGGGACTCCGCTCCATCAGAAACAACAATAAAACGTTGGGTTGATGACTTCAAACGTCAAACACAGTAAACATAAGAAATCCACAAAATCGTTTTGAATGATCGAAAAGTGAAGTTGCGTGATTTAGCTGACATCGTAAAGATACGAGTATCAAAAGAACGTCTTCGCTTTATATTGCATGATCATTTCACTATGAGAAAGCTTTGTGGGGCCGAGTTTACACACTGTTTACCAAAAACGAGAACGTGTTGATGATTCTGAGTAGTGTTGGGCCATGTTTAATCGTAAAACACCGGAATTTTTGCATCGATATGTGACAACGGAATCAAAACGAACATTATTTTAATGGACAGCAGCTGGTGAACCTCGTCCAAAGCGCCCGAAAGCACAACAATCGGCTGGAAGGGTTATGGCCTCGGTATTTTGGGATGTGCGTGGTGTAATATTAATCGACTATCTTGAGAATGGAAATACCGATAACAGTGAATATTATATAGTGTTGTTGGAGCGTTTGAAGGCCAAAATTGAAAAGAAACGACCGCATATGGCAAAGAAAAAAATTTTGTTTAATCCAGACAACGCACCGTGTCACAATTCAATCAAAACATTGGCAAAACTACTTGAATTGAACTTAGTATTGCTCCCATATCCACCATATTTGGCTCCCAGTGACTACTGGCTGTTCGAAGACCTGAAAAAAATGCTCGCTGGTAAGAAATTTGGCACGAATGATGCGGTTATAGCTGAAACTGTTTCCTATTTGAGGCAAAAGATAAATCGTTCTACAAAAGTGGTATTGAAATGTTAAAACGGCGCTGGAATGATTGCGTTGCTCTTGATGGAGACTACGTTGATGAATAAAGCTAATTTTGAACCAAAAAAAACAACTGTGTAATGTCCCCGACGTTTCAGTCCATGGTAGAAGCGTCAAATTTACATCTGTGTCTTCTTCAGGAAATTTTTTTGAAGAAGACACACAACGGAGTGTCCAAATATCGAAAGCAAATAAAAAAGACAATTTTTATAGGTGACTACTGCCTCAATCCACAAATAATAATTTATATAAAAAGGGTCGCATAATTAGTAGCAAGAAGCTTAGAAATGTATTCTCATAACATTATTTCTAAAGTTTGTTGAACACGTCCAATTACTTTGTATTATTACTCTTAAGTATGAGCTTGTTTGTGATTCGTTCTAATTCCAAGTCTGCCAAACTTTTAAATGCAATATTTGCTTTATCTAAGGAAAACTAAAAATAATTTAATTTTAGTCAACAATTAACTTTTTAACACCAATAATATATTTTTGTTATCAATATCGTCAATTCAAAAAGTCTTGAAGAAATCCAGAATTATACAAAGAAGAATTATAAAGTTAAAAATATAAATTAAAGCAAACTAGTATTTCATCATACGAAATTTATAATTTATTTTTTGTTTATTTGATAGATATGGACCACACTTTGAAGATGTTCAGCTGGTGGGCCAACCGACCAACATGACAGTTCAAGCGGGTAGCAGCATCCATTTAAATTGCAGAATATCTCTGCTTCAAGATAAGACTGTAAGTATGCAAACCCTTTTGTTTTCGTATATTTTCATGAAAACAGTTTTATAATATTTTTACCGTCCGGCTTGTTTCTGTTATTTTGTTAAAATTTCACATAGTCAAAATTTATAGAACTAAATACTCAAATATAAACAAACTTGATGCTCCAAAAGAAAAAATAAATTACGAAGAAAGTTATATGTCGATTAGCATAAATAAAACCAACAATATTATTCTTATTCGCTAACACACATGTGCGATTGAGTCCACTACTGTACTCGTATTGCGGACATTATAATGTAAAAGTTACGGGACAGCTATATAGATAGTAAATAAATTTATTATGAAAAGGAAGGAGAATTAGAAGGAATAATAAGCTAGTTATGGATTGGTGTAAGAAGCCAACAGCCAATAGGTGGAATAATAAATTATTTTTCCAAGCATAGTAGGAGTATAATCATTAACAAAGCTAGAAATTTTGTTGAAAGGGCACTTACAATAAGTGATGAAGAGTTCCACAGAGGGAACATTATCAAAATCGGGAAATTGCTAGAAGAAAACGATTTTCCAGCTGAATTAACTAGAAAATTTGGTGCACATAAACGTACCAAGTTTAACAGAAAGATTAGCAACATCTAATATATTTAACAGAGAAAAATATAGAATGGCTCAAACTCGCAGGTGTTATACGAGTAATACGCTAGATACATTATTCAGTAAGACTAAGGATAGACTTAGTTTATTAGAAGTTGCTAATATAGTTTATAAAATTCCATGTGAGGAAAATATTCAGGAGAATTCTAATATAGTGTTCAAAGGAACAACAACAACAAAAAATTGGGGTCAAGGATTATAGGACATAAATGCGACCAAAAATATAGTCATATTAATTCACAAAAGACAGAGTTATCTTCTCAACGCTCTGGATTGAGCTATTATTATCGCTTCGAAAATGTTTCAATAATTAAAACAGAAAGTAATTATAGGAAACGTTATATGTTACAAATGTTAGAAATTATTAGTACTCCTGTAGAATAGAGAAATAATTTTAAATTAGACACTGATAATTTAGCACACCTATTTCTATTCCTGACTTCACACCCTGAAATGTATGAAGTTAGAGTTAGTGCACCTCTCTGCAATTCGGATCATTGCACCATTTCTGCCACCGAAAAGATCTCTGAACTTCTTAACGTTTCTAGATCAGCTTCGAAACGGTCAAAGCTTACCTACGA
Organism: Thecocarcelia acutangulata; assembly: GCA_914767995.1. Classification (NCBI taxonomy): domain Eukaryota; kingdom Metazoa; phylum Arthropoda; class Insecta; order Diptera; family Tachinidae; genus Thecocarcelia; species Thecocarcelia acutangulata. The sequence goes on along the minus strand of OU612096.1, from coordinate 51,952,212 downwards.
AAAGGCTCGATGGGTCAATCTCAACCAATTTTCCGAGCATTTTAATTGAAAACTGTGCCTTCTTGAATATGGTATGATCTTGCTAGGGATGAAAACATGTATACCTGCAAGCAGATTTCGATTAAACCAAAAGCGAAATCTTGGTTTAATCAGACGTGCAAGAATGGAGTCAGATCCAGAGAGGAAGCATTCAGTAATTGGCGTTTAAACAAAAACCCAGACACTGATTTGCTACGCAAAAGGGCAAGGACTTCGTGTACCAAGATTCTTAGGAGTGAAAAATTTCTTCACAAAGAGCGTCTTCGCGCCAAGGTCCTTATAGCTCTCCGGGACAGTAAGACCTTTTGGTCATTCGTAAAGAGAGTAAAGAACAATGCTAGTTCATTAATTCCAACTCTCTTAAAGAATCAACAAGCAATCGGTTGACAATGCTAACATGCTGGCTGAAATTTTTGTAAGCAATTCTTACTTGCGGGAAAGCAGTCAACCACTTCCTGAGCTCGAAAGAATATCTGTAACTATGCCAAAGATATTTATGCATAACCTTGCCAGCCGGTTTTACTGTCTTCGCCTTCTTTGGAGCACTTACACCAGCTTCCACTTATTGATTAATTTTTGGTTTCAGGTGTGTAGTGGTGGACCCACGTTTCATCAACAGTTAGTAATCGATGCCAAAAATCAGTAGGATTACGCTTTATCGTATTCAAACACCGCTGTGAAGTGGTCTGTTGAACTAGTTTTTTTCGACACTAAGCAACACGGCACCCATCTTGCCGATAGGTTTTTTCTATGAATTCATATGAATTCTTTACCATTTTAACAATTTTACGTAACTGGACTCGACGATCATTCATCGAGGATTTTCTTGATATTTTTTTTGCAGTGCTTGATCGGCTGCTTTCAAATTCAGCAATAACACTATTTTATCATGTAATCTGACGTAGCGGGCTCACCGGAATATTTATCGATTTTTTATATTGTCTTTTTCGTCGTGTTCCCTTTCATATAGTAGTATTTAATCACTGTACGAAGTTCATTTTTTCCCATTGTTCAAGTAATACAAAAGTTGCTTACCTCAAACAGCTACAACAAATAAGCTAATCGATGAATTTGGGTGACAGCTGACGTTTGACGTTTGTGTTTGTGCTGCCATCTAGCGGTAGGCAGATTTAATATCATTTTACCTTAATAGTGTTTAATTGGTTTACTATGCACAATTTCATTTTGAAGCTATTTTGTAAAGTCGGTCAAACTTCTAGAACATTTTACTGTGAATGATGGTATAGGATTTTGAACTTTGGCCTTTAGATATACTTTGCGTGTCATCTGTAAAAAAATTTATGCTGCCATACCTCTGTTATAGCAAAAATCGTAATTTTTAGGACAAAAATGGTAAAATCGTCATATATACGTTTCGATATGAAAATCGTCAAAGTACGATTTATCGTCAAATCTAGCAGCTACACTCAAGTGATATACAACAGGTTTAGATTGTTGTTACCTAATGCAACTATGGAAAATATTAAAACATTCGCCTAACTTTATGCAAAGCAAACGGAGCCAAGGCAGCCAAATCTTAATATTGGGTTGCGTTGGTGAGTGAAATGTCCAGAAAATGCGTGAACAAGTGGTCAATATGCAACGTGCCCTTTCCTTTATATAAACATATAGGGTTTCTTTATTTAAACATATAGGGTGTAACAGAACTCAACGTCGAGCCGAAACAGGGTGACAAGATTGATTGTAACCATGATGAGAAAATCAGAAATAATTCTCTAAAAAAAATAATAGGGCTTGTGCGAATAAAAATACATTTGAACTAAGTAATATTTTTTTCAGCTTTTTCTCTTGATGGTTGCAATCAATCCTTTCAACCTGTTTCAGCTTAACGTTGAGTTTTGGGATATCCCGTATATTTGTTAAATTGTTTAAACAAATGTTTTTTATTCAGTAAAATTGTTATTCAAAATTGAAATGGTTTGTTTTGCGCCATCTTGTATTTAAGCACATTAATCTCCTAAAATTATTCCTTGCTTTTGTGATCCTTTTGCTTTAATACCACTTTGCCAATATATGCATTTAGGTGGTTTTCTGCAAAACTATCTCATATTGTCCAAATTACAAGGTAACCCTTTTTTTTTTTTTTGTTATTTATTAATTTACATTACAAAAAGTTAGAAGCATTTCGATGTTTTCCAATAAATAGGTTTTTAAAAGATGTTTAAAAGATGAAAGTGACATGCTTTCTTTTAAACATTGTGGTTGATTATTATATTCCAAACTGCCAATATAATCAATTCTTTGTTTTGTGGTTTCTGTACGGCAACGAGAAATTCTTAAATTTGAACTGTTTCTTGTGTTAAATATCGTTTGGTTTGTGCATAATAGAATTGTATGATGCCCTACACCATTTAAAACTTTAAAAACATAAGTCAGTAATTGTTGCTTATAAATTCCATAAATTGGTAATACATTTTTAGCGACCTGCTTGTAAAGTGATAAAGTAGGATATAAATGGGGGAGATTAAATCCAGCTTTGAGAGATTTATTCTGAACGATTTGTAGAGATTTTAAATCTATATTTCTTTTAAAACCATAAACGAGTGCAATAGAGTTCAAGTGACTTTGAATAAGAGCTTGAAAAATTAAGAATTTAGTGTCATCGTTTAGTTTATGTTTAAGCTTGTATAGGATTCCAAGAGCTGGTGATATTTTCGAACGAACATGTTTAATATGTTTGTTCCAACTTAAGTTATTTTGAAGAAAAACTCCTAAATATTTAATTGAATCAAATTCAATAATTTGCTTTCCACCTACAAATATTCTACAGTTTTGTGTGGTCTGAACTGTATAAGTTTTGTTTTTTGAGAGTTTAGAATTAATTTATTAAGCCTTGCAAACTCAAAAATTAGAGCTGCATCTTTTCCAGCAGTTGTTTCCAGAACCAAAGTTTCTTTGTATGGATATAATATACATGTGTCATATGAATAAATAATAATCTTTCCATTGAGCAGCAAATTAACGATACCATTTATGTAAATATTAAATAGTACTGGTCCCAAGACACTTTCTTGAGGAACAACATGCTTCACGCTCTCAAGAGTACTTCTTGAACTATTTATCTGAAGATATTGCTTCCGATTAGCCAAATAGCTTTTGAACAAATTTAAGGTGATATCCCTCACACCATAAAATTCCAATTTTTTAATTAATATTGAATGATTAACAAGATCGAATGCTTTAGAGAAATCATAGAATAATCCTGCGACTTCACTAACACCTTTGTCCAAACCATCACAGATGTAATTATGCACATTGATGATGGCCTCCTCTGTGCCACTGCCCTTGCGGAAACCATATTGATGTGGATACATTAGATTCTCTTTTTCAAGAAATGTGTATAATTGATTATAAAATATTGTTTCAAACAGTTTATCTATTACTGCCAATACTGCAATACAATACTTGTCCGTTGTAATACAACGCGCTTCTTTAGGAATCGAAATAATTTTTTGGATCTTTAAAATATCTGGATATATACCTTTATCAACCATGGAACCCAATATTCTTGTTAATATAGGTGCTAAAAAAATATCTGCATTCGAATACGCTTTTTGAGGTTATACCATCACTTCCAGGACTTTTGTTTAAATCTAAGCCCGATATTAGGCTAAGCACTTCATTTTCTGTGCTATGGTTTAATCTGATGCTGTTTTGCATGGAAATTAAAGTTTTGAAAGCATTAAAATCATCATCATAGTTTGATTCTATTGATACATTTAAGCTCTTAACAGAGCGTTTGATTCAAAAACTCCCAACATTTACTCTTTTATTTTATTCATGTTATCATTATAATAATTATTCATACAGATGTTTATGGCCTTTTTAATTACTTTGCTCAATCTCTTTAAACATATTTCCATATTCCCAGTTGGGCTTTTTTTCCTTTTCTTCAAAAGTTTCCTTTTATGTTCCATAAGATATAATAAGTTTTTATTTATCCACGGAGTTAACTCCAACTTCAGATTTCTTTTAATTGTTGAAACCTTGGTCGGGTTCGTCATAGAATTCATTTTGTTATTCTGAATTGTTTGGAATTGAAAATTTTCAAACAGTTCGAAAATTCCCCCAAATTTAAAAAAAAACGCAGTATTTCTTAACGAAAAACGAGAGAAAGTTGAAATTATTTTATGTTGAACTCAAGCACAACAGTAGTCTATTTACGTGTCGCCTTAATCTGTCTGAATCTTGCAGCGCTTAGTTTTAAGTTAAACATCTTTTTTAACTGCCGGCGTTTTTACTTAAATTCTTTAATAACTGCATTTAGCAGTCTCCACTATTCTTTGAGTGGATGGAAATGTACGTTAAAAAACTTCCGTCTGCTGAAAATAAGCGCACTTCCTCAAAGGTCATAATAGGACTATTATACACTTCATTGCACTTTGCTGTATTGGATTTAAAATGTTGTTTTTTCTTTGTTGAATGTAGACTTCTAAGCATCTCTTCTGCTGCTAGAGGTTTAACCCTCTAGTAGTTTAAAAATAAATTGCTTTCATAAATAAGGATAATGGAAATACTTAGAGACTAATGCCATTTACAACTCTTTTAGAAAACTACAAACCAATTTGTTTAGAAAAATATGTAGTAAAATTTTATGTTTGTTTATAATATTTTTATTATATTTAATAAAATGATTTGAAAAATGAATTCCAATGTAAATTTAATAGTTAAAAACAAAACATATTTAAAACTCACTTTTTGTTTACTTTGTTTCAACTGGTTTTTGATTGTCTTTTAAACGCCAATTAAACACTTTAAATTTATTAACAGGTTTCCTGGGTTCGGCGCAACTCACAAGGTGAAAATGCCTTAGACTTACTGACGGTGGGCTTGCATACTTATACCGGCGATAAACGTTACAAAATGGAATTTCAATATCCTAGTAATTGGCGTTTAAAAATAAACAATGTTAAGAAGGACGATGAGGCCACTTATGAATGTCAAATATCAACACATCCGCCGCGCGTCATACAAATAAATTTACATGTTAACGGTAAGATTTCTGCCAGAAATGCTCTTCTTCCTTCAACACGTTTATGACAATTTCATGAATATTGTCAACCGTAAGCCATTTACACAACAATTGACTTTTTTGTGGTTTGTTTTTGGTTTTACTTTTCGTTTCAAGCTCCTAAGGTTATGATTGTGGATGAATTTGGAGATCCTTTGCAAGAGAAATACTACGAACAGGACTCAACGTTACATTTGTCTTGTATGGTGCGAAATGTTGCCATGTCATCATCGGTGGTTTTTTGGAAACACAGTGAAGATGTTTTAAACTACGACGTAACGAGAGGAGGTGTAAGGTAAATGTTTACTCCAACTCAACTTATTCAAACGCAAAATGTAAAAAATTTTCTGTTTATTCAATTCACTTATTTATTTTAATTACATTAAATAAAGGTAAAAAATAATCAATAACATTTGTCGAATTTTTATTTAATCATATTTTCTTATATATTCAACTTATCAACTGGCTTAATTAATTTATTCAATTGCACATCTATTAATCGTAAAATGAATTTATTATTTGCATTTTGTCATGCATTACTCTTTTTTTTTATTTTAAATAAATTCATTCCATAAAGTAAACAAGCTTTTCCAAAATTAATTTAATTTTATTCAAATTCTGCTTTCTCTTTCATGTTATTGAAATGTGTGTTTTTCTTATCTGTCTGCTGTTATGCTGATGTTTATGCTGTTTTTTTTTTTTTTTGTTCTGTACAAAGCGTGAAAACAGAATTGATGGATGATGGTGCCAATTCAACACTATTCATTGCAAAAATAAATAAATCGGATTCCGGTAACTATACGTGCTCAATTAGTGAATATCAAAACTACACAATTGTTGTTCATATTCTGAATGGTAAGTTTGCATTTTGCTTTTTCTTTGCCTTTTTTATAACCAAAAGAATGAAAAACTTCTTTTTAATTCAAATTTTAAAAATCAGTCATTCTCACAGGTTGTGATATTACAATGTCCATAGCTCAAGCTGTGAAGACTTATCTATTTGCTTTTTTTATTTTTATCTGGGACAAGTACTCAGGGGATGGCCCCTACATATGCAGCGTATTGTACTGGAACTCGGAAAATAGGTTATGATGAGGAGGAAAGACCGAGTAGTGTTTGTGGAGGTTTAACTTTAACAATAACAACACGAAAGACTAAACCAAACTCTATTGCAGTATTTAAAATGTTGGACTTAAATTAGTTAAAACTGATCAGTGGCCAGTGTATATACCTTCGACACTGCTCAGATTAGCATAATTTAGTCCAACACCTTCCACTATTTGTTTAAATTCTACAGAAATTGTATATAATATAGCTTTTTTCCAAAATATTTTTACCGCATATTGGAAATAACGCGGTGAATGTTGTCTCCAGAGTGGTCAATCATTTGGGACATTTGCATTTGGCGTAGTTGTTATTCTGTTCCCACGAATAAAATTGAAGGCTACTGCGCGAGCCTAATTTTCGTTGTCTTTTGCCACCAGCTTATAAAACAAACCAAACAGTCTACTTTTCGGAATGTGACGGTCATGCCAACAGTGGTCTTTTAACTAAACAACTTTTTCTAAACAATTTATAACAAGTAAGAGTGTGGTATATTCGGTTGGGCCGAATCTAAAATACCCTTCACGATAGTCATGAATATGTATAGTGTATATTACAAATTTGAATTAAATATGATCGGATATATATCGACCGGTATCGGGGAAAACATATTTTTGCCTTGTAATCACCATTCCAAAAAATAAATCTTTCATGAACATTTGCATTTAAAAGTTTGTTTAAGCTAATCTCGCTTATATATGAACCGATATCGCAATTTTCTATTTTCTGTATTTTAATAACCTTCTTTTATAACGAGAATTGCTTTTAACCACATAAAAAAAATATTAATGGAAAAATCGGTTTAGGCTATATCTCGGGTCTATATGGACCGATGTCGAAAATTTTCATTTTTCAAACTTATATAACCCCATTTTATTACCAGAACTGCTTTTAAGTAAAAAAAAGTTGTTTAAGTTCGCTTACACGACATTTTCATGAAAAACCCGATTTATTCTATACCTCGGGTACATGTGGACCGATATCGAAAATGTTCATTTCCATATTTCTATAACCTTCTTTTATTACGCGACAATATCATGAAAAACCCGGTTTAGGCTATATCTAGAGTATGTATAGTCCGATATCGGAAATTTTTATTTTTTCCCCTTTTAGCCGCCATGCTTAATGAGTGTGTGAAGTTTATGTCTTTTTCTGAATTTTGAATATATCTCAGCTATACGTGGACCGATATTACTGAATTTCAATAGCAAACACATGGCATTATGGAGTAATAGAATGGTGAAAAAAAAATTTTCTATGTCTAATGGTTTTCTCAGAAACGGTATTTCAACGACCGACAAACGGACATCGATTTTTCCATTAATTCTGATTAAGAATATATGTATCTACTTTATAGGGTCGCAAAAAAAGCTGTAGAAATTACAAACGGAATCACAAACTTATATATACTCATAATATTTTTGTGAAGGGTATAAAAAAGTCCAAAAATGTGTTTTTTTTTTAGTTCATTTGAATAAAGGCCTTAACTGATTTAATGAAAAATTATTTTTCTTGTTTTTTAAATAATATTTCTTTATTGTTGCTTTATTTACTTTACTTAAGAACTATTAGTAATTAGCCCTCTTTGTCTGTAAAAACTTCAAATATGCGGGTTTTCATTGATAGATAAAGAGAATTTATTTATGTAATCCAGCGAAATTTGCATCCAAGCATCCTTAATATCCGAAATTAGGGACCACTTTCATACACCTTTTGAGATAACCTACCACAGATATTTTCGATAATGTTTAGGACTGGCGAAAAGGGACAATGAACTCATTTACTACTCTGGCGTTATGCATAGAGGCATTGTCATGTTGCAATATCCAGGATATGAGACTAAATAGCTTATTGAACTTCGGAAAAACTGATTCCAACAACCTATTATAGCTTACACCAGTAATTTTGCACACATAGCACGTAATAGCACCCCATACTCTAACGCTTTCTTCTCGGCTGTGATATCGATTCAAAAGTCGCTTTTCTTTGCACAAATCATGGAAATAATAGTTATAGCTTTCAAATTAAGTTTGTTCTCATCCGTAATTATAACAGTTCTCCAGCCAGAGGTCATTTAATCTCTCTTTGCACACATTCAACACCATTAGTCTTGTGCGAATTGAAGCTGCTCTTTCTTTCGAGGAGCATTAAGTGGCAGCTTTGTTTTGCAATTTCCGGTATTTAAGATACTCACAGATTTTAATTACTCTGCGTATTGGTGACTTGTTTGCTTGCACACCAGTTTGAGATTTTTATTTTGGCAAGGGTAAGGCAGAATTAGAAGTAATTCTGATGATTATTCTTTTCTCATACGTAGTTAAAGACATTTTTTCCATACCTCTCAGCATCCTTGATGTAATTGTCGACACCAGTTAGGCTTCGTCCAATTTTTCAGGTATTGCGCGGTTAGAATATCCTTCAGAACGGTAAACATCGATTTTCGTTTTTTCTGATAGAATTAATATTTTTTGTTTTGCAATTTTGACTCGTAAATTGATTAAGATGTAATAAATTGTAATAAATAATCGCTTCGTACAAGAAAATCAACGCTTACTTCAAAAATAATAAAATGCCTTTATTGAAGTGAACAAAGAAAGCACATTTTTGGACTTATTTTTTTAAATTGCTCAAACAAATTTCTTTAGTTAGGAAACCACTTTTATCATGATTTTTTTTATATCTCAAAATGTCTAGCTTCCATTTCTATTTTAAAATTCTGCAATCGGTTAAAAATTGCAGGCTGCTGAATATATAATTTTTAGAGCCTTTAAATAAGTGAACCGGGGTTGTACATATATGTACATATAAGTATGTTAATGATAAAAATGTGCTGAGTTTGCTAGAGAGTTTGTTTTTGGATATGATATTAATGTAGTAACTTTAATTGACACGGTTACTTTTTAATACAACAACGTTGAAATAGAATATAATTTAGATATTCTTGATATATTTTTTACAGCACCCCGCGAATTTAAGGTTGTTACCTTGCAATAGATATGTGTAATGTAAGGAGCCATATGGTGGTGGGCAACAGACGAGTTGGTTTAAAGACTGATCCTCTTACTGACTGCGGCCTGCTAACTCAAGTGTTTTGACTTCCTCGATGGATACTGTTTACACAAATCATTAGAAAGTTCTTAACTAAGAGACGTGCGGTGTGGCCAAGATTAAAATATTATAAAAATAGTTATTTATATGTAGCGGATAATGGTCAGTTGTAGTCCGTAGTGCCAGGATTTTTACGGTGTTCGCTGGGATTATAATTAAACACTAAGAGCAAAGAGTTCAGCTATATTTAAAAAAATGGATAACATCAAAATTTGTCAACATGTTATCGATAAGAAGTGGGAACTGTGAAAAAAGAATCCAAAATATATTTTCTTTAAAGTGATGTTTGCAGCTTAAAATACTACTGTGTTGTTAACTTTTTAGTTTTTCGCCTGTATGTAGAGATTTTTTTCTCAACTAAACGATGTTTTTCATGCAAATAATGATGATGCATTACTAGATATTTTCAAAAAAAAAAAAAATCTGACAATACAAAATATTATTTCTTTTTTGCAGCTAAAGATCGTTTTGATTTTATTTAAAAAATTTGATATCATCGTCGCGAAAATTAAAATGACGGTGATGACATATTGCTATCGAAATATCGAAAATAAATATTTTTGAATTTTTTATACAAAATCAAAACGGTCTTTAGCTGCAAAAATAAGATATAATTACTTAAACTAGATTAAATAATTAAATATTAAAAAAATATATATATTTTACAAAATATATGTGGTTGCCAACCTAGAAGTGAAAATTTATAGACGAAACCATTGTTTCACTTCAATAATTAAGAAGATGTCCCTACACGTTTGAGTTTTTCTAATATCTTTTCGTTAATTTATTTTAACAAAATACATGAAAAATATTGTATATTATTATCGTTTTGTGTACATATGTCATATAAATATGACATATGTACATAATTTATTTGGTTGAACTTATATAATCGCCTCTTTCTATTATTAACTATTTCACTCCTTCAATCTTCGATTAAGAAAAGTTGAAAAAAGTTAGTGTCATTACGGCTTAATTAATATAACTGTACAACGTCCATCGCATATTTACATAGATGTCTTGTGTACGTTAACCCAAATCTAAATTGTTTAAACCGAGTTATTGAATACATATAGGCATTTAAGGAAATGCATTTATTTTTCGATATTCTTTGATGTTTTTTTTATTATATCGAATATATGTAGAACTGATAAATTAAAATACTTGTTTCGGCAATTTCTTACTAACTTCACACATGCTTAGTTTTACTATTTTATATTTTGTTCTCCTATACTGTTGCATTTATGTTAAAGCCAAGTGTTAAGTGCTCTACTTGCTCTATTTGCTCTACTGTTTCTTTTCAACTGCATTGAATTCAACTGCTCGTATAATTTATAGTGGTTATAAATGAAAACTCAAACATGGAAATATAAAAAAAAAAAAAACACATACGATGAGCACAAATTCGAAGTAAACATTGTTTTTTATGTATTTACAGAAATGATAACAAAATTTACTTTGAATAAAAGTAGATTTTGATTTTATTAAAACCATCAGATAAACAAATTCTTTTTTCGTATTTTCTTGTGTCCGATATGACGATGCAGACATGAGGACCATTTTACTTTTACCCAGTAGATCAAAGTAGATATTTCCTAAAGATGCTTCATTTTTTGTTCAATATAACTTTGTAAATAGACAAACTAACTAATATAACGTTAGATATAAATGTATTTATGAAGAAAAACATACTGCTTTTTTCACTAATAGGAATGTTAGACTGCTGGTATTGTGTAAACCATAAAACTAAAGACTCTTTAAACTCTGGATATTCAGCTAGTTTTTCGCGCTTTAGCCTTTTTGCAGAATAAATTCTCCTTTTTGGAGGATTGAAGTAAGAGTTGATGTAGCAATTTCAAATTGCTAAACAATGTCTATTATTTTCAATAATGTCGAACACAATTTGTTTTAATTTATTTTATTTTTGATAAATCAAAATATACAAAAAATATAAGCTGATAGTTGTCAAAATTCTCAACGCACTTTAAAATTTGCTCAACTTTAATACTTTGCCTTGACGGAGAAGTACGGAATGTAACAAAGTTCATAAGACTACATGTATTTCAACTTAGTTGTCAGTTGAAAAATGCAACGTATAACGTACGACGGATTCTATGTGCCCCGGCCTTAACTCGGAACCGTTTTTCATCCATTTACATTTGAAGCAAAAACAAAATTAGAAACGATGTTTTCGTTTCTTTTGCTTAGCCAGTTTTATATATAAAGAGAAGCCTCTCTGCTTTCTGTGCTCACATGCGCAAAGAAAATCAAATTTCGTTATTTTGTTATTTATAATGCACAATAACGAGAGCATTGGTAGTAATGGCAAACCAAATATTGTTACATTTTATTACCAAACAAAAGGCGGCATGGATGTAATGAATCAAATGTTGGGCCAATACTCAACACAACAGCAAACAAAAAGGTGGCCGTTGTTTCTCTTTTATAATATAATAGATATTATTGCCTTTTCTGCATATCTAAAATCCATACCTTACCACATAGAAATACGCAGAGAAAAAGCTTTTTGAAGGAGGTAAGTGAAAAAGTTTGTATGTCTCTTCCTGAAGAGCGAGCTGCAAATAGCCAAATCTTGTGTCATTTTTCATCACGATCTGCCATTGAGTGCTAAACCAATACGAAGAAGCATAGCATTTGAAAATCCATATTCATCTAATCGAGTTCCGAGAAGAAGCCGTTTGCGCATGTTTCTTGTGCCTCACAGTACCAGAAAAAAGAAGAAAAAATAGAAAAACATGTTTTCGTTTCTTTCGTGTGTAAAAAGCCGACATGCGATCAGTATACCAATACCATTTCAAAATATTTTGATTGTTGATGAATATGTACATATGTAAATGTATGTATGAATTTTTAAATGTCATATTGAAAGATTTTGAAAATGAATCGAAATAAAAAAATATATTTACAATCATAAAGAATATACAAAAGATAAGTTATGTAAAAAACCGAATTAACCAATTAGGGGTACCACAGTACCCGGTCATTGACTCGCGTAGGTGTCGAATGTAAATCCATAACAATGTTTTGACTAATAACATGTATACATAAGTATATTTTTCTTTTTTATTGTTTTTAACGACGTCAATAGCGACGATTTGAAGTTTCATTGCCATATTTTCATTATTAAGGAAATACGAGGGTTTTTAACTTGGAAAAGTTACCCGGTTTTTTTATGTTTTTTACTGTTTTTTTATGCGACAAAACAAAAGCACATCATCAATTAATTTTATTAAAAACTTCTAGTTCGCTAATATTTGCTTGCGTAGCCCTTATTTTTTAAAACTGCTTGACATCTGCGTAGCATGGACTCAGTTAGGCTCGATAAAGTGTCCAGATATTGCATTCCAAACTATTTCCACTTGTCGGAAAAGTTTGTCTAAATTTCTACAGTTATCGCGATTAATTTTACGAACCACAATTTCCCATAGATTCTCTATGGAATTGAGATTTGGTGATTGGGCAGGCAATTTCAAAACGTTAATCTTGTTGTGCACAAACCACTCCTTCACACATTTAGCTGCGTGCTTTGGTCTGCGTACTAGTTTGAGTTCATCTGAACCTTTTCCATTGAAATAAAACGTTTTTTCTCGCACTTCGGTATGACTTTAATCCACGTTCAACATCTCGTCTTTGAATCTTGCAGAAAGATCGAGCTGTGATTTGTTTCCTACAGACCTTGCCGATATAAAAGGATCCTTTTTTATTAACCGGATTATTGGGAGATCATCCCGTTTGCTTATTTTCCGCTGTCGACCGCCTTTATATATGACAGCCAACGTGCCTGAGGAACGAAAACAGCTTATAATACGCGAAATAACGCTGTGATTAATTCCCAATTTGTTTGCAATTGATGTAACTGATTTCTCTTTATTATAATCACTTACAATTTGTTTCTTTTAATTGCACTGAATACATATTGTTCCCATTTTGTATGAAATAATGACAACAAATGATCAATGAGTTTAATAAAAAAAGATACTACTATAAAGACGTGCTAAGTTTACTACAATTATTCTTATGATGTTCAGAAGAGTGTTTTTGTTATCTAAAAGCCCGCAAAAAAGTGAAGCACATGAGATCTACTGGGTATATAAAACGCTTTGTTTTTTTATTGTATATCGTTACAAGAACGATAAACTTCTAACTGCTCAATTTAATCAAAATCTTTCAATACCCATCTATTCTTTTAAAAGTAGAAAAAGTTTTGTAGTCCGAGCAGCAGACGTTTCGAATATAGTGATTTTAAATATAAAGCTTGTGAAATAATTAGCTTCACATGAAATTCACCTAATTATAATTTTGTAATTCATAATCAGTATTAATTTATATTCAAAACTTAAAATCTACTGATGTTTTAAACCACACTTTTTTGTATTAAGTGATAAAAATGCTTGCTGTCAACTGCACTTAATGGCCCATCAAACATTCATTTTGATTATGTTGCGATTGTTTGACAGGTAAAGACCAGTAAATATTACTGGGGGTCTCCAATAGCCATGAACATGATATGCGCATCATGTCGAACATCGGAAATGGCTGATGTGGATCGCTCATGTCCATGTTTCGTTCATGCTCTGAATACGGCTCAGCCATATGCTCGAGCATCGATGTTCGCCATGAAGTTGGCCAGCACGAACAAAAATCACAAAATGGCGCTGAACTGAAACACTTTGATAAGGTAAATCCGAACATACGTATTCGCCACATACAAGAACATGAATTTATTTTTACCTTCGCTCTGCCGAGGTTATGTTCATGTCATGTTCACGTCGATGGCATGTGAAGACGAGGAGTTAATAAGTTTAAAACGTCTTGATTGTCATCACCCATATTTTTGCTTGCTTCTTTTCTTAAAAAACTTGGAATTTTTTTTTCAGGCTAAAAATTCACCAATTTCTTCTTTATTATTTCTTCATTAATTATTTTCTTTTTATTTAGTTTGCTTGACAACCATTCACAATGAAATCAGGAAAGGCAGCTAGGACTAGACTAACTAAGTGTGTTACTGCTAGCGCGACAGAAAATCAAGCATTTTTGATTTTCCATCTTGCATCGTCCGCTTTACACATACTAATAACTTTTTACAAATCCTATTGCTGTGCTTGTTACTCATTTTGATCGTGTATATCTCGCTTTAAACTGGCTTACCGCAGTTTTTTTTATTGTTATGAGTGTACCTAAATATTAATTATACATGTCGACATGGGCAAATCCCATAAATGTTTTTTAATGAGAAATATATTTTTAAATGATTGAGTATTTGCTTTGAAGCTAAAGATTCTGGAACAACGTTAAATTTTTGTACATGTTTATCAAAGTTTTCAAACTTAGCAATAGGTAGGGTGGCAACTACAAAATGTCAGAAAACAATTATACTTTTTGTTTGGGGATAATTGTTTCTACATTAAAAAAAGACAAAACAAGTATATAGTTATATAGTATATAATTAATATACTTTAAACTAGAATGCAGCTCTGTTTTTTACTTACAATTTGTGGTATCCCTAAGATAGACATACATATGTATGTACATAATAAAAATACCAAAATTATAGAACTCGGGACACATTTTGTATGAAACTATACAAAAATTGACTTGAGATAAGTTAAAGTAGATAACACACGACATGTTTTTAACAATGTAGATGTTATTTTGCCAAATGTAAAATGCCTAATGTCGTTTGTTACCTCAAAAACATTGCTTCTGTAGAACACATGACATGTGACAAAAGTATTTTGTTATGTTTCAACATTTGACTTTATGCCTTACGTACAATTAAGCGGCGGTTGACTTTGGGCGGTATAAGTAGTGGGCTTAAGGAAATTTTACCGCATTAATATTTTATTATGTTTTAAATCATTTTTTTTATAATAATAACAAGCATAGACATGCAGATGTAAGTTTTTCTGTAAAAATTACAGTTTTAACAGACATGTTAAAATACACGAGGAGTTACATATTTAGAAAACAGACCATGGTGCAATTCAGTAGGTCGCACCACTAGTGCAGGTGATAATTTTTTGTTTCATATACTTGAGGGTGTCAAAAGTTGTTTATGTTTACACAAATTGAAGTGGAAAAATAATAAGATTTTCAACAGTTTAAAAAAGTGCAAAAGAAATAGAATAAAAAATAAATAATTACTTAAAATGCGTTGAAATTAATTTCTGAAAACAAGTATACACAATTATGTTAATTGTGTTTGTTCATTTTCTTCATATACACTTTTCTTCATTTTTTTCTGTTTTGTAAACATGTTTTTGACGGCCTCCGGGATTTTTACACAAACAAAATATTATGTTGTTTTTGTATTGTAGTACAACAACTCCTAATACTGCACGATGAAACGTGCGTAAAAACATGTCGGCTGTGGGTGCCTTTGCAGGTATTCCTTACACTGCATTTACACACACAAGTAACTTACAGAATACATATTATTATCGAAAATGTCCGAAAAATTCTCAAATGTTTCGCAACTTACTTTTGTGTTTACACAGGCAAGTGCAAGTTCATTTTCAAAATGTCGTTATTGCGTAAAAATCGTTTAAAATTTGCTTTATGTTTGTAGTTAAATATGTTAATTATACAAAAGTTAAAGCGAAATTTATTTATTAACTCCTTGTTCATATAATTTTTTTGTATTGGATGAAAAATATTTGATTTCCAACAAAACAAATATGAATCAAGTATTGTCGTTTTGTCATTATTGAAAAAGTTCAGAAAAACATATTTAAATGAAAAATTTTTTTTCCAAAAAACATGCAATTTATGTTTAGTAATACGATTTAAATATGTTAGTACACAGCTGTGTTCTTCGTTTATTTTTCTTTTTATATAAATATGCTAAAAATCAGCTATGAACATTGTTTTTATTTCAACAAATAATATTAATTTATTTTGAACTCATTTTTGGCAACACTGTTTTATTATTCCTCATTTTGCTAGCAGTAAGTATTGAAAATTCACTTAAAACTGAATTTGATTGTAAGTTGAGTTGTAAGTAAGAAAAATTGGTATTTATTGGTAAAAAAGTTTGAATGTATTGACTTTTTCGAACTTGCACTTGCATGTGTAAATTAAGCGGTTTTTCATATTCGGTGCGCGTTTTTGTCGTGGAACATGTATCTCAACTATAAATGGTCAGTAGCTTTAGTGCTACCGTACTGCTTCTGATGAAGAGAGGGAGGAGCCGATACTTGGAATTTTCAAAAAGTGGGAAGTGGGGGATTTTGGCGATTCCTGAAGCCGTTTTTGAGAATTCCAGGAGAAAAAACCTGGAACGCGTTATGCGAATAATTAACCGGTTATATAAATAATTATTTTAGTTTGATATCAAGCGTGTTTTTTAGTTTTTTAAACTATATATATTTTAAATTGCTTGCTTCTAATTTTTCGACCCTTTTTTAATTTAAATTGTTATTTGTTGTTGAGCTAGTGGTCTTCTTGATTTGGTAAAAAGTATGGTTTTTATTTTTCAATATTTCGACACTCCGTTGTGTGTTTTCTTCAGGAAAATTTTTGTTTTTTGAAAAATTGTGTATACAAAATAATAAATTTGAAAACTCATATTAAAATAACAAAAACAAAATATTCAACTACATTAACATTTACAATGAAGGAACATATTTTACATTATTATAACATTAAACATATTACATAATACTTTTTTAAAAAGAAATGAAAAAGTTTTTAAACAATTTTAGACAAAATACCTATCTACTCCTGTTTTTGTTTTTATGTATTAAATGCCTATAATTTTGGGCTAATCCATCTACATCCTTTTTAAAATGTATCCTCTTATCTACAGGCACGTTAGTTATCTGTAGCATTTCTAACTAGCATATATCTAGGTTTATAATAATTTTCTTTGTTTAAAATAGACGTTCCTCCAAAATCTGGATAGTGATTAAAATCACGGCAATGGATAGATAATGCAGTTTTCTGCGAAGAGTTATAGTTCCTATACTTCTGGTCAGATTTATGACCCGCTAACCTAGTTTTAAGGTTCATAAGTTAACGATTTATATATTATTGGATCAGAAACATTATTATCCAATCTTCCCGTTATGTTGTATTGTCTTATCAACCTGCAGATGAGTTCATCAGGAAAACTATTATCACTTAATATCTTCCTAATTATGCTCTTATTCTTCTTGTGAAATCTATGATCACTGATTGTTAATATTCTATCTATTAAGTTTTTAGCTGTATTTATAATAACCCTTTTTGGATGTTTAGAAAAATAGTTTATAATTCTACCTGAAGAATTTGGCTTTTGGTACCAATCTATTAATAATCTATTATTATTTTTTATAATTTTTGTGTCCAGATATGGAAGTGAAGAGTTAGATTCTCTCTCAACAGTAAATTTAATATTCTGATCAAATGAATTGAATGGGCAACGTTGTCGGCCCATTCCAACTAACCAAAAAATTTGCACCCCATGTAGTTCATAAATTTCTACTAATTCTTGTACGTTTTTCAATGAAAAAAAACATACAAATTCAGTAAATATCACGAATTTCTTCTCTTTTTATGCGTTCCACTTTTCATATAAAAAGAAATCCTTAATTACGTACTTTCCAATACTTTTTTCTTAGGTAATTTACATTCTCAGTGACGATATTTTCATGTGTAGCCATGGAAAACTTATCAATATAAACTATAACGACCATGTGTTCAAGTGTTTTGTCACAATTGTCAGTAATCAATTTATTCAACAAATTGAATTATCTTTGAAAAATGTTTCCTGTGAATAGAGTGAGAAAATAATTAATTGAGTGAAAGCAACTAAATACCACACAATTTGGGGCTTAACAGAATATTTCACTTTAGGAATTGCGTGCGGTTATGTGTACATTGAATAGGAATTTATTCATTTTTGTAAAAAAGAGTTTATAGATATACTGAAAATGTTCTCCGTTTAATGCCCGTAAAGAATTGAAATTGATTAAAAAATGTCTTGCATTTGAAATACATAAAAAATAAACCAGTTTAAGAAATTTTGGTTATAAAATCTACTCTATGTTTATTAAGGTCTTATTTGAACAAGTTGCTTAAAAACTTGAAAAATGTGGTTTTACCAAGCATAAACAATATTTTAATATTTCTTGCGATAAATATGATATATTTATAAACAGAAAGTAAAATAAGACCTCGATGGTTGAATGATTTAAATGGCACTGCATGTTAGAGCACGTTTACAATGATACAGAATTCAAGAATGAGTAGTTGGAAAGATTAAAAAAACCAAGAATCAATTAGATAATGTGTTCTGCTTAACAACATATAGTTCAAAATCACACGAGTTCGAAAGACCACTTCACAGCGATGTTTGGACATTGATAAAGTGTAATCCTGTTGATTTTTGGCATCGATTAATAACTGTTGATAAAACTTGGGTCGACCACTACATACCTGAAATCAGGCATTAATTGAAACATTGGGTGGATTCTGGAGGAAGTGCTCCGAAGAGAGTGAAATCGGCTGACAAGGTTATGGACACTATATTTTGGGATGCACACGGAATATTGCTCATCGATTATCTTGAAAAAGGATTCACAATCACAGGGAAGTATTACCGTGCAATCAATTGATTGATGCAATCAAGAAAAAAAAACGACCATATTTAAAGAAAACATATGCTCTTTATTCAAGACAATGCATCGGCTCATACTACATTAGATAGGATGCTAAAATTACGTGAAGTACACTTCAAATTGATAGCTCATCAACCTTAAAGTCCAGATTCAGCTCCTAGTGACTTTTACCTGTTTCCAGACTTAAAAAAATGCCTTGCAAGAAAAATATTCATCTGAAACGAAGAAGTGATTAACGAAACTAACGTGTATTTTACGCGGTTCCCAAAATAGTATTATTCGGACGGTATAAAAAGTTTGAATATCGTCTTACTAAGTGTACTGAGCTAAAAGAAGACTGTGTTGAAGAATAAATGGTATTTGAAAAAAAACATGTTTTTTCCTACTTATATAGCTTCAATATCAATCCGCCCTCGTAGAAGTAGTTAGCAATTTAATTTATTTAAATGCAAACATTTTTCAAACAGAGTTTATATCAATATAAATGTATATCTTAAGGAATTAGTTCAAAGTTATCACTCAGTCTATATTATGATGCTTAAATTGTTATCTGTAATATTATATGTTTGGATTTTTTCAGCTCTGACCAACACTTTATGAAATTATTAAATATCCACTGAACCCAAGAACGGAAATAGAGAATAACATTCGTCGTCAGTGGTTCACCATTTGTTCTTAGTTTATTTATAAATATTAAGTAAGAGCAATTGCAGTAATTTCAATATTAAAAAAAAACTAGCTCGAGCGAAAAAACTTTTATTTTTACCTTCAGAACGTTAAATTTGTTGAATTTTCTTATTCTAATATCTTGAAGTTTAAATTATATAGACTTTGAATTTCTGTTGTTTAGATGTTTGTGTTAAGTTTTGGGTTTTGGGGTGTTCTGACATTGTATATGGTGAAATTTTATGGCCATGTTCTGTAAACATTTTTCCCATAATACTTTCTGAAAAGCTGTACATACCCTACACCTCAGATGTAAAGACATAGTTTTATATAACGAAAAGTTTCAGGAACAAGCCAAGCGGGAAACTTTAAAATAAAATTCTGATGTGATCTTTTAAAACGTCAACAAACGTGTATTATTTTTTTGTTTCCTCTATCAGAATTATTAGTCGGAACCCTGTAATATTGGAAAAAAAAGTTTGAAATTGCTGTACAGCGATATTAGTTGATTTGATAGAATATTTCGTTTAATAGGTTTTTCAATATCTCAACCGAAAATATACAACCTCTTTTTTTATTTCAGAAAAACTTTATAATTTAACAGCACAGAAATTCATTAGCTACTTGTGACCGGGTTTTTAAACACTATGGGGCATATTCATAAAAAATATTTTATGTTTATTGAAGGTTTATTTGACAAACTTTGTACAGAAATTTGTCAAATAAACCTTTAATAAAAGTTAAAAAGTATTTTTTTTTTACTGAAATAACCAGAAATATCCATATAATCACTCATGTCATGTTTAATCGATCACAAAATAACGATAATGATAAATGTGACTATCATATTTGATTTGGCCGACATACCAAGATATGTTTGAAAACTTGGAAAGCTCTTTTCTTAACGAAGTGCATTTACTTAAAAAAAACTCCAGTAATAGTGTTTTGAACCTTTTCATTTTATCTGTTTTTGTTCTTCCTTAGTTACTTCCTAAAATTTGAATAACTCTTCAGAATTGAAACCCAAAACTTCAATTGCAATTTTATTCCTATATTAGACTGCATTAAATCTATGTTACGGTTTTGCCTTTAAAACGCTTTGCAGATTCAATTGTAAATGAAATAATGACACACCCATTTGTTCGTTACAGAGTACTTAAATAACTCACAACTTTATATATACTTAACAGTAGAATTGCTCACCTAACCACAAAGTTTATAATTATGTAAGTAGTCCTGCTGCCTAACATCTGCCTGCAACTTTTACTGCTTTATCACCATCTGCAATCATGATGAAGTTTCTAGCTATTGATAATTCCAGAATCAAACGTACAAATATAATTCTTACGCGAATACACACTCATACACACATGTTCGCAACAACAACAACCGCAATACCGAAAACGAAACAATAAAATCATGTGTGACTAATTTACTTTATATCTTTATATATGTTTGTGTACTAATTATTTTTTAGTTTTTATGTTATTTGTGTGGATGTACATGTAAATTTATAACAAGCCTATCAACAATCGGTTACAAATGATACAAATTCGTAACAATATAAATAAAGCGAAGCGGCCGAGGGGTTCCCGAGATATGGCATTTAGATTTTCTTATATATTTCCATACAAATACCAACAAAATGCCTTTTATTTTCCATATTATATTTTTTTTATTGTCTCTTAAAAAGTTAGCAAACTATGTATCGTAATATCTTATCGGTACAGTGACATTAGGTACTCCAAATTGGAATGTTCAGCTAAATCTTTTCAATCGTTGTTTCGATCATAATTTTATTTGTGCTCTGAATTTTTGACTTACTTTTTATTAGGGTATGTGTTATTGTTGCTGTTATAACGGTACTTTTATGTAAATCAATAAATTCTTGATTTACTAATGGCATTCAGTCTTTCTTATTGAGACGTTAAGCTAGCCATATGCATTGTTACATCTCTCTCTAATAAATTTCATTCGTTTCAATACTTTTTGGTCATCGTTTCAAAAGAAATTTTGAGCGCGTTTGCAAGCGAATAATTTTTAAAAAATTCCAATAAGTATTTTCAATAATAAAAGTTGTGCGCTGCTTCGTTTACGTATGTGCTATTTTATTTACGTATTCAATTTCGGTTTATTCTGAAATTAATTTAATGTGTTGAGTTTACCTCAATTAATGCTTTAATTGAACTCCATACAAAAATTCAATTAAGTCAAAAATTGTTATTCAGGGGAAATCAATTTTATCGGAATTGGATTTGAAAGCGCCAAAAATTATACTCTGATGACATGAAATCCAATAATATTAGCTTTTGTTCCTCAATTGTATGCATTTCTGACGAATTACTTCGCGCAAACGGCGCATAACTTCAAGGTGGTATTCCTTATTGGCCGTATGACTTTGTAGCAAGAATTCATGATGCACCACACCATTGTAGTCGAAGGAAACAGTGAGAAAAATCTTCACATTTGACCGAACTTGACGTGCTTTTTTGTGTTGGCTCTTCTTAACGATTCCATTGGGATGATTGGGCTTTGATTTATATTCATTCATTATTGATTTCAATGTCATAGCCATACACCTGGAGTTCCCCAACAATCTGACAGTTCTCTTTGGAAAGCGACAAAAGGTCTGAAAAGACCCGTAATAGGTAAGCCACCTTTGCGAACTTCAACTGGGGACTAGGCAAGAAGCGATTCTTAAAAGGGGATGTTGTATGTCGATCATCTGAGAAATGTTTTTATTACAAATGATATAGCAAATGACGTAGCTGAATTACAATTATATGGAGTTAGACAGCCTGTATCTTTGCGCTTCATATTTTAAGATGTAGAACAGGGTATCAGTAGCATAAGCCCCAGGAAAGCTCCAGGTATTGATCAAATTACTGGCAAAATACTCGAACAGTTACCTCGCGTAGCTAGAAAAATTCTACTTTTTATTTTTAAGGCTATTTTACGCCTTGAGTATTATCCTGCAGAGTGGAAGGTATCTATGATTACTATGACACTCAAGCCAGAGAAGGATCCGACTAAGGTAGAATCATACAGACCAATAAGTCTACTACCAACAATTTCAAAACTGTTCGAAAAATTGTTAATGGCAAATTTGAGTCTAATATTGAACAATGTGGGATGCATCCCTGATCATCAATTTGGTTTTCGGGCTAAACACAGTACCATAGAACAAACGCACAGACTAGTCAATGTCATAAGACAGACCTTTGAGGAGAAGAAATATTGTTCAGCTCTATTCATTGATATTTCTCAAGCTTTTGATAAGTGTGGCACGACGGCTTGATGCACAAAATAAAGTTGAACTTGCCTGCAAATACTCACAAGCTTCTGGAAAGCTACTTATATGGGCGGAAACTTGTTATCAGAGAAGGTGATTATATAAGCCCAACTCAACCTATCGAGGCAGGAGTTCCCCAAGGTCGAATACTAGGGCCTACTTTATATTTTATTTACGCCTCTGACATGCCAACGACATCTGGAACCCATACATCAACCTTTGCAGATGACACAGCGTTTTTGAGCGTTCATGAAAACCACCAATTAGCTTCACGAAATTTACAGGAATATATTTCAATATTGTAAAAATGGGTGAAGGTTTTAAAAATCAGGGTTAATGAGCAGAAATGTACTCATGTCACATTCACACTGTGTAAACAAACATGTGCGCATATCCAAATTAACAACTCACCAATTCCGCAGCAAAATGAAGTCAAGTACCTTGGTATTCACCTGGACCGTAGGCTAACGTGGAAGTCTCACATAGATGCGAAAGTTTTTCAGTTAAAAGCAGCGCACTAAATTGGCTTATGGGCAGAAACTCGAAATTGAAGTTGATTGCAAACTTCTGTTATACAATGCAATTCTAAAGCCTATATGGTGCTACGGAATTCAGTTATGGGGCACCGCCTCAGCGTCAAACATTGAAAAAATCCAAAGGCGACAAAACAAAATTCTTCGAACAATTACTGCAGCTCCATGGTATGTAAAAAATTCACGAATTCATAAAGATCTAAGTGTTCTGCTGGTAAAAGAGGAGTTTTCTAAGTACGCGACAAGGTATGTCAGTAAACTGGAACTTCATCCAAACCCTCTTGCACGGAATATACTTAATTTTGGTGGCCAAAGTCGGTTGAGCAGAAGGGATACCCTTGCCACCATCAAAACGTTCAATAGGTGATTCTACCGAAATAGCTCCCGCAGAATAGAACTTTTTGTCTAGCATTGGCTGGACGTAAGTAAGAAGCACATTTTTTATACCCTTCACAAAAATGTGAAGGGTATATATAAGTTTGTGATTCCGTTTGTAATTTCTACAGTTTTAATTTGCGACCCTGTAAAGTATATATATTCTGAATCAGAATTAATGGAAAAGTCGATTAAGCGATGTCGGTCTGTCCGTCTGTCCGCTGTTGAAATACCGTTTCTGAGAAAACCATCAGACTTAGAAACTTTTTTCCTTCACCATTCTTTTACCCCATCGATTCATGGGTTTGCTATTGAAATTCAGTAATATCGGTCCACGTATAGCTGAGATATATTAAAAATTCCGAAAAAAACCATTTTTTTTTGCAATTTTGTATGGAAATTTTTGGAAACAAAAGTGGTTTGTTTTGCTTCAAACTTCACACACTTATTAAGCATGGTGACTAAAAGGTAAACAATTTTTTTCAGATATCGGTCATTATATACCCGAGATATAACACAAATCGGATTTTTTGCTTAAAAGTAGTTCTGGTAATAAAATAAGATTATATAAATATTGAAAATAAAAATTTCCGTTATCGGTCCATATATACCCGAGATATAGCCTAGACCGGCGTTTTCATTAAAATGTCGCTTAAGCGAACTGAAACAACTTTTTTTGCTCAAAAGCAGTTCTGGCAATGAAGTAAGGTTATATACATATGGAAAACAAAAATTTCCGATTGCGGTCCATGTATACCCGAAATATAGCCTGAACCGATTTTTCCATAAAATTTTTTTTTTTGTTGAAAAGCAGTTCTTGTTATAAAAGGAAGTTACTAAAATACAGAAAATAGAAAATTCCGATATCGGTTCATATATAACCGAGCATATTTAGGTCACATTTTTAAATATATTATACATATACCTGACTATCGTGAAGGGTATTTTAGATTCGGCCCAGCCGAATAAACCTTAGTCTTACTAGTTATATTTAGTATTAAGATTTGAATACTTATTGTTAGTTCATTTTGAAGATTCAATAAATAAAAAACGCTTAACAAAAAAAAAAAAAGCAAGAATACTTAAAAAAAAGTATAAAGGAGAAGACGTTCTGATACCACAAGTCCTAATGGTTCTAAGAGGCACACTAATTATTTTTAAGTATGGCTTGGACTCGCAATGACAAACAACAAATCGTATAGTCATTCATTGCATGTTTGCGGCGTTAATCTTGAAAACCAATGTTTCTACGTTCTTTTTTCACGTTTTAGCTGTATCAATGTAAATAAAATTTGTAAACAAAACAATCACCCCTATCGTGAATAATATGGGAAATATTTGTTCCCATAAAATTTTCAATTCTCAGTAAGGGAAAATTGCTGTCGTAAATATCATGGAAACTCTTGTACGTGCTATCACTACGTACTGAGTGTAAAGTGGGTAAGAAGAGTAATAAAAATATCAAACTGTCAGTGCATTAAAGAAAAAGTGTGAAGATTTGTTTAATTGAAATTAAAAAAAAATGATTAGAATCGGAGCGTTAATTGAACTACATTAGGCTTAATCTCGACAACTTATTCTATAAACAAATTGTGTTTGTACATATCTTTTTCTGTTTTAGATTTATTCAACCTTATAGGGGAAACGTATTAAGGATTGCAATTTTCGGATATGGGAAATTTTTTTTATGGGAATGACTGTTTACGATAGCGGTGCATGTCTGTCAGGTCAGCTAGTTCCGTATTGAAGCAATTACATTAATTTCGGCCATTATAGTCTATTAAAACTTAAAGTCATATTTTGTTACATCACGTTTGGCATTAAGATAGCATCAAATGTTATTTATATAGCGAGAGACATTAATGGTTGAATCTACAGGCATAAATTCATTAAGCCCTTGGCAGACATACATATAGCCTTATATCATAAGACTTGCTGGGAACTTCACAGTCTCTATGAGATAAGGTTCACTTCTGGTTCTTATAACTTTGTATATCTTATATCTATGTAACTTAAAAACCGATACTGCAGCTTTCTCAAATGTTTTCTTGTGGCTTCTCTTCCTATGAATGCATTTGTCTATTATTTTTTTACAATCGAGCTCAATATTCGTAATACACATTGCGTGATACTAGAAACTGTTCCACAATTTTTGTACTTCGTGTTTACTGAGCTAGTTTTTGTATATGATTTATTTGTGTATTGCACAGTCAAGGCAAGTTTAACATTATTTTGTGCATCAAACCCTCGTGCCACACTTTATCAAAAGCTTGAAAAACGTCAATGAATTGAGCTGAAACATACTTTGGTGCTGTGTTTTGCCCTAAAGCCGAATTGATGATTAGGGATACATCCACAGCGCTCAATATTGGAGTCGACTTCACCATCAACAATTTTTCGAGCAGTTTCGAAATTATTGGTAGTAAACTTATTTGTCTATATGATTATACTTTAGTATGATCCTTCCCTGTCTTGGGTACCAGAGCAATCATAGACACCCTCCACTACTCTAGATGCAAAATAGCGTTAAAAATTAAAAGGATAATTCTTCTTGCTACACGAGGTAGCCGCTCAAGTATTTTTCCAGTGATTTTACTAATACCTGAAACTTTCCTGGGGTTTGTGTTACTGATAACGTTTTCGACGCCTTGAAAATTAAATCTAACAGACACAGGCGGTCTAATGAAATTAAAAAAACAATTAACAGTGTTGTATATTCGGCTGGGCTATATCTAAAATATTCTTCACGATAGTTACGTATATACATAATTTTTTTTTTGTATTGGACCAGTATTCAGGGTATGAACCCTATATATGCAGTTCATAGTACCAGAAATAGGTTGTGGGGAGGGGTAAAGAGGGACTAGTGTTTGTGAACATTTGACTTGAACCTTCCAACGTTATAACAGACAGGAAACGCGTCTGCAAGCAACATATTCCACAGGCGAAGCGTGGCAATCGCCCACAAAGGGGTGAGCTCTCGACGATGAACGCGTGCTACGTAAAAATGTGGGAATTTCCGGACGATCCCTAATCTCGTCAGAGCAAAATCCATTGTAGTAACGATAGAACAGAGTAATGCACCCCACACTGCGTCGATGCTCCAGTGAGTCAATAGAGTTGGATACCCTACTGTCACTGATAAACTTCTTCGCCCTCTCCTGCACACGGTCGAGTAACCCCAAAATAGACTTTGAGGCACCGGCCCAAACATGAGAGTTGTATTCCATTTTCGGTCGGATGTAGGTGGTATAAATAGTGAGGAGGAGGAGGGATTGAAGTACATCTTACACCGTTTCAAAAAACCAAGACACTTGAATGCTTCTTTAAAGACATGAAAAATGTGTTCAGTCCAACGAACATCACACTGCATCTTCATTCCAAGAACATAAAGAGCATCCGATTCCTCAATATTTATACCGTTTTATTTTTGACTAAAAGCATTTCAGGTTATAAAAGGAGGTTACTAAAATAGAGAAAATGAAATTTTCCGATATCGGTGCATATATACCTGAGATATATTCTAAATCGATTTTCTATGAAAATTTCCATAAAAGGTTTCCTTTTTGGCACGGCGGTTACAAAGCAAAAAAAAAATTTCCCAGATATCGGTCCATATACTCGTATATCCGAGCATATACATATAGTTCAAATTTGTTATATTTCAGATTCAGCTCAGCCGAATATACTGCACTCTCTCTTTTTTCCCAAAAACTTTCATACAAAATTGCAAAAAATGATGGCTTTTTTCGTAATTTTGGATTTATATCAGCTATAGGTGAAACGATTATACAGAATATCAATAGCAAACCCATGAATCCATGGAGTGAAGGAATGGTGGAAGAAAATAGTTTGTAAGTCTAATAGTTTTCTCAGAAACGATTACTCAAGGAATGACAGACGGACATCGTTTAATCGAATTTTCTATCAATGCTGAGTCTGAATATGTATACTTTATAAAGCCGGAAATGAAATTCGTATAAATTACAAACGGAATTACAAACTTATATATATATATACCCTTAACATTTTTATTAAAATAACATTTTTATTAAGACAAAATCAAAATTAACTGCTAAAATACCGGAGTTTTCTGCTTAGTATGAAACTTATGCGGACCAGTTCGAAAATTCTGATTTTAAAGGGAAAGGGTTGCCTTATTGGGAAATAATTTTAAAGTCGTAGCTACATGCTTTGCGTGAATATAAAATACAGAGAAATTAGTGAAAATTTTTTTAAATTATGCTTTAATAATAATTAAATTGTAGGATTTTTCTAATCCGTACGTCAGATGCTAAAATCAGATGCCTCCATTGAACAACCAGATAAAAAAACATTTTTATTGCTCACATGAAGATGCTTTAAGTGGCAAATGTGTAACAAAAAGATGTAAATAAATTCGTACAAGGTGGCGCAAAAGTAATCCTCCTATCAGAAAATGCTATAAGTTTTGCGATTGGCCCCTAATGTCAGATCTGTTTTGACATTTGTGTAGTAAACACATGCGAAATACATGCTAATAAACAATGTTACGCTACACTCCAGAACGCGGACTATTGGTGACCACCAAGAGGAAGATGATTTTTCACCAAAAATAATCATGAGTGATGAGGCCCATTTCCGTTTTAGCGGATACATAAATAAGCAAAATTTACGCTTCTGGGGAACTGAAAATCAGCGTGTAACCAACGAAGAGCCGTTACCCCCGCTCAAAGTCACTGTATGGTTTGCTGTTTTCACGGGAGAAGTCATCCGACCTTTTTTCTTCGAAGACGTCGCGGGCCAAACGGTTACTGTGAATGGTGAGCGCCAAAGAGCTCTTTTTGCCGCAACTTGATGAATCGGGATTGGAAAACATGTAGTTCCAACAAGACGGTGCTACGGCAACACTGCACGTGCCACAACCGATATGCTGAAGGATGCATTTCCCGGGCGACTAATCTCCCGTTTTGGCGATTTGCACTGGCCAGCAAGATCGCCTGATTTGACCGCTGCAGACTTCTTTCTGTGGGGGCTTTTTGAAGTTGCGAGTTATGTCAACAAGTCTCAGACTTTTGCAGCTCTTAAAGACAATATCCGTTAAGAATGTGAGGACCTATCGCCGGAAGTTTTGGCCAATGTAATGAAAAATGCTCACATGACAATCCACTGTGGCGGCGGCCATTTACATGACATCATATTCTCGACTTGATGTAAAAAAATTAAAAGACCAAATAAAAATAATCTACAAGAAGAATCAAAAATTTGTTTTTTAAATTACAGACAAAAAACATCGGAAGGTTATTTTTGCGCCACCCTGTATAAACAAAAGTATAAAATAAAAGTGAACTGCAAATAGTTCAACTGACGTTAGCTGAAGACGATGTTGTCTGCAAATCAATCTGTTTTGAGTAATCTTTTGCCTATTTGTACTTTGAAAATATTTAATTAATTTGTGCTATTAGCTCAATCATCTTTACAAAATATTTGTTCTTTTACCCCCCAATCAACTGAAGCAATTAACCTTAAGTGTCTTGACTAAATTTAATTATTGCTGATTTTGTTTTATTCTCTTGTGTCTTTCTTCTTTTTTTTGCAGGCGAAAGTTTTGCCGAATTACATCATGGAACGGCATTCAGTTGGCAGCAATTGAATCATCAAACTTGGCCAATTAATCTGCTTTTGGCAACAATATTACAACTACTACTTCTTCCCGCCTATATACACAGATAAAATCGAATTTTATATTAAAGCACACCACGACGTTTTTAGTGACTTCTCGAAAGAATATTTCCTGAAACAGTTAAATATTTTGAAATTCATTTTTATTGTTTTAGCTCAAATGTTATACATCTATATATATACATAAGTATATATACACAAAACTTATTTAATGAATATGATGATAATTATGTTTTTACAGGAGTGCATACGAAATGGTATGAATATTTATTTTAATATTTATAAGAATAACTTAGAAATATTTGTGTTCATTTAAATTTTAATTTCTCCTAAACAAGAAAATAAATATAATTGTTGTAACTTTTAGTCAAACGAAAGATATTAAAAACGAAAATAAACTTGTTCCAGAGGAAAACAGAAAAATTAGTATTAAAATAAAACAAATTAGAAACAAATTAAAAAACAAGTATAAAAATATTCTAAATTAAACAAATTTTATTTATTGTTTTTATAACTAAGTTATCAAACTATGCAATTTGTAAGGAAAATTTATTAGAAATAACTGGAAAATCAAAAAGTTTTCACATAACAACCCAAACAAACTTTTCAGTGTTTTATTAATATATAAATTTTTCGTTTGAATTGACTTAAATTTAAAATATTATTTAATATACTCAGCAATTTAGTTTTTTTTTTCTAGCTCTTATTTATTTATTGAATCTTCACAATGTGAACAACAATAAGTATTCAAATCTTAAAACGAAATAAGAAACACAAAGGACAAAAATTTTTATTTTACGCCAAATATAACACTCCGATGGTGACAAGGGTATCCCTTCTCCACAACCGCGTGGGACCGCTAAAATTAAGAATGTTTCGTGCAAGAGGGTTTGGGTGAAGTTCCAATTTGCTGATATACCTTTGAAAATTCATCTTTTACCAATGGAACACACAGATCCTTATGAATTCGGGAGTTTTTACGTACCATGGAGCTGCAGTAATTGTTCGAGGAATTTGGCTTTGTCGCCTTTGAATTTTTTCAATGTTTGACGCTGAGGCGGTGCACCATAATTGAGTACCGCAGCACCATCCATATAGACTTTAGGATTGCGTTTTATAACAAAAGTTTGCAATCTTACTTCAATGTAGAAGTTCTGCCCATAAGCCAATTTAATTGCACTGCTTTTAATTTCAACTGAGTGGCTTTCGCATCAGTGTGAGACTTCCACATCACCCCACGGTCGATGTGGAAGGTACTTGACTTCATTATGCTGCGGAATAGGTGAGTTCTTGATTTGGATAGCGAACATTTTTTGGTTTCGCAGCTACTCAGCAATGAAACACGAAAAATATCAACGAGGCTTGCAAACTATGGTGATCTCAATTATTCTTTTCACCAGCTAGATAATTTTATATCACTTAAAGTTCATCCACGGAACAACTATAAAAAATTAACTTTGTTAAATTGACATCTAATATGTTATATTAACATATCTTACAAGCCATTCGTTTTTATATATTTAAATATTTTTAGAGTATAAACTTATCCTCACTGAACAAGCTACTCAATGTAATACAAATGATTTCAATGTGAAATCATATTCAACTAAAACAAGCCCCCTGACGGAGAACTTTCGTAAACACAAGATTATACTTTAAGAGCATTTCATGACAAATTAATATGATTTCATGTTAAAATATATTTTGTTCTTGTCACACTGCTCAGCGGGATATTTCGATACAAAGAACGGGTTATCCATTTAGTAGCCTGATATATCATCAGCTGTTTATTATCTGCCATCTGAACTGTCGTTTGGTTAGTAAAAAAAAAAAATAGTTGAAAGTTACTACAATTGTGATGGTTCCAACGTGATCACCTTTTGAGCATGATGTGGTGGTTATGGTCGTCACAATCTACTTAGTGTGCTAGTAATTTGTGAGATTATATTTAAATTTAAATGAAACCGTTACAATGTGGCCAGGCCTGCACAGTATCGCAATGTGCACACTAGCGAAAATATTGCTTCTTCCGTTCCCAAGTCGCTCTCCGTAATTGGTCCTGTCTGACGGCTCATTATGGTGTATTTTGCATTTGGATTACGCCGAACTCAAAGTGAAAACCCGTTAACCAATGTGAAAACCTCAAAGTGAAAACCGATTAAACACTAATACTGACGATAATTTTGTCGGCTGGGTGGGATTCTATAGCAGAACACTTTTAATGCTAATACGCCGAACAAAATTTTATTCAGCGACGAAGCAAAAAATGTTTTATAAATAAAGTAAACAAGTATGGATTGAAAGTAAAGTGGCTGATGCGCATTATGCTCTGGAGGAATCATAGAGACGCATTTTTTTCAAAAGAAGCA
Organism: Thecocarcelia acutangulata; assembly: GCA_914767995.1. Classification (NCBI taxonomy): domain Eukaryota; kingdom Metazoa; phylum Arthropoda; class Insecta; order Diptera; family Tachinidae; genus Thecocarcelia; species Thecocarcelia acutangulata. Next base: position 51,920,413 of record OU612096.1, on the reverse strand, counting down.
TTGGATGAACCGTAACTGGTAATTGAGCGCGCTATAATCGCACGATAACCAACATTTGGTTTTTGGGCTGCAAACAAACCTTATAATGTGGATGATCAGTTATCGTCCACGTCCTGTAGAGATGTTCCTTTCAACGCCATTGTAATGGAATTTAAAAATTCAAATACGTATATATTTAAAACGAAATCGAGGATTACAAAAAAGTAGAAATTGATTTGTGGGTATTGACCAGATTATGTAAGATACGCATATTATACGAGGGTCGAATTGGAAAATCAAATTATTTTAATGAAGTTTTTAGGACCAGTAGTTCTACAATATTTATAGCTTGAGTTTTTTAACTTCACAATTTGTATTTTTAGTGAACTTTGTTGATCATTTTTAGTTATCACATAATTTTTTCACCGGCTGACAAAAAAGATACAGAAAAGATCTCGTTTTTCAGTCGTAAATATTCAGCTAAACGTGGTGGAAGAATCTTGTAACACTAAAACAGCAGATATTGAGATATTTGACTCATTAGAAAACGCTGAAAAATATGAACTGCAAACCGAAATTAATACAATTTCACACGAAACTTAGAAACAAAACACCGAAATACAAACTCGCAAATTTTGATATTGAAGTATTTTCGATATTCTTAATGCTTCTAATTAACTATATGCTTTTGATTTACACTGACACTGTAACGTGATTTTGTCGTCGGCTGAGGTAGCAAAGGGACGTCCAGGGTCTACTTACGGATCCACAAACCTTAAGTAATTAACAAGACAGGATTTTCCTCTTTGAGGCTTACAATAATCCAAATTCTATTTATTCAGTATTTACAATAATGACAATGATAGGTTTAGGCTCAGGATGCTTGCGGTTCGGCTTTCGGTGCAGGTTTAATATGCGGTGATGATTGCTTGTGGCCTTGTTGGATGTATACCTTCGTATTGACACGCCTCGGGTTCGGTACAACAACGGCTGCTGATGAGAGTTCCTCTTGGGTCGGATGTATCTTCGTACGGACAGGCTTCGGATTCGGTTTCGCAGTCGTACTCGGCATACACTGGAATCGAGTATGGTAGGAAATCTCTCGGGTTCGGTATAACAACGGCTAATAGTGAGAATTCCTCGTAGGACGGGTCGGGTGTATCTTCGTACGGATTGGCTTCAGGCTCGGTATAGCAGTCGTACTCCACGTATACTGGAATCGGGTTCGGTAGGGACTCTCTCGGGTCAGGATAACAGCGGTCGCTGGTGATAATTTCCTCTTGGGGCCGGTCGTGTGTATCTTGCCACAATCTGGGTACCTGCGAAATGGAGGACAGAAAAGTTGTTTTGTGAGCAGTCTAGCCCGAAGGCCGCTGGGGGAACAGTCAGCCGAAGCTGCTGGGTAAACAGTCAGCCGAAGCCGCTGTGGGAACAGTCTAGCCCGAAGGCCGCTGGGGGAGCAGCCAGTCGAAGCTGCTGGGTATATAAAAAAATCAGCCGAAGTTGCTGTTGAACAGTCTAGTCCGAAGAACGCTGGGTATAATTTATGCCCTGAAGGGGAAAAAATGCTTTCGAATATTCGCGGTATACATATCTTTCAATATCTCCACCTGGGTGATCACCGATGATTGCCTTCTTTCTTTGTCATCTTATACTTCTCAGTGCACGAACTGTATGAGAATTATTATTAAATACGGTTGAATACAATCAACTTAAAGAAATGTAAATTCAATCAATTTAGCAACAAAGCCATCATATTCTGTGGGTGTTGTTGTATTATTTTCAGTTTGTGCGTGTGTATACCTCATGCATATTAATCATGGTATGTAATAAAAAAATGTATGCTTTGTTACAACAACCATTATTCTCCGTGAGTGTTGTTGTATTGTATTTATTTATGCACATTAACCATCGTGATCACATAAGGAATATTATGTACGAAGCAAAAATATATGCTTCGTTACAACCTGTCTTCTGGCCATATTTGAAGATAGTATACAGCACGAATGAACTTTAAATTCGTTCACCATCACCCTTGTGAAGCTTGAAAAACCTGCGCTGGTGTCCCAGCGCAAAGTTCATATACAGGCTTTATGCTAAATCTTTTAGACTATTTTTACAAAATGTACAGAAGTTGTCTTAACTTCAAAGATCCTGAGAAACACCTAATATTCTGAGAACAACGTTTTAACAAGAAGTTCTGGTGTCAAAGACATCCGCTTTCAATATATTAGTTTTTTTTAGTTCCATTGCCATAAAGCTAAAACAAGCATATACATACATATAAATTTACATTTATTACTTTTAATTTCTTCATAATTTATTTCATTTTTTTCCCAGTTCATGTCGTAAAACATTATTTTAATTTATATCATCAAAACAAAAAGGAATAAAATTAACAAAATAAATTTGTTTTGTTTGTACAGTATAAATAATTGTAGACTATGAAATATTATTTTAAAGCAACCAATTAAAATAAAGAAGATTAAATACATAAAATATATCTTAAAATAGGAACAATTACTTTAAAATAAGAAACTTTACCATAGAATTCGTAATTGGTCATTTATTTGTAAGGTTATCTTAATATTTAGAATTGCAAATAAATAATAAAAAGAAATTGAAATGTTTGTTTTCATTTATTTGGATGTAAATCCTGTGTGAATACGATATCGAAGGAACAAACAAAAGAGCTGTTGATTGGTTTAAACATTATTATAAAACAAAAGAAAAATAGTTTCTTTATTTAAGTTTAAGATTTAGGTCAAATTATTGTTTTGTCCAACAGTTTCAGACAATAGCCTGTCGACGATCTCTGTTTAATACTGCTGCAGAAGGAAGATTGCAAATAATATTTGAGAAATATGCAGTTTGCAGAGCACGAACGAGCTACACGTCCAAAAAAATTTTTATGGAAACTTCTCAGTTTTCGAATTGGATTACATAAAAAAATGTTAGACGTGTCACTCATTCGTATTGTCTAAGTCTGCGTTCACATTGGGCAACTTAGTTGCGCGAGTCTTTTTTTATTTATTTTCTTTTAAACTTGCTTTTATGTTCACATACACCAATTTAGATGCACAAATTTTATTTTTTATGTCTATTAATGATAAATAGTTAAACTTATTGCATATTTCTAATATTATATGATGTATTTGTCTAAACCTGGCTTTCTCCAAAACCTATTTGTATTTTTAATTATACCGATAATTGCCGCCATCAATAAGTCTTGATCATAGGAGACAGGATAAAATAATTGAATACACTAAGCTGGAGGACAACTAGCTGTCTTCTCTGATCAAGAGTTATTGATTATTATAATTAAAAGTAAGAATAATTCTTGGCAAAAGCCAAATTTTAACTTGAGCCAGACCAAGGCGAATTCATAACAGGTAGCCTTCTTAGTACAACAATACAACAACACAAAAAACAACATGGTGTTCGCCCTATATAAAATTACCAATGCATCAAAAACATACTGAATTCGCCTTAAATTCTATTGAACAAATCAGTATTGCCGGGAACGTAAATTAATTTTCCAAGCCAAGAGCTCGATATTACACAAAATCCGAAAAATTCTTTTCGTTTTTTGAGAATATAAAAATTAAGGAAGGAAAAATTTTTAAATTGTAATAATAATCAATTGTCTTTAAATTTTTCCACTTTTGAATATATTAAGTGGAATTTTTTTTTAGCAAACTTAAAAGATTAAAAACTGGAAATTAGAAATATATTATAAGTCTCTTGTACGATTTCTTCATTGTTTTTTGCTAGAGAAGGTGTAAGAAATTGTCGATGATGACTTGGACCTATCAAGGAAACAATTAAACAAAATATTGGAATTGGGAACTTATTAAAAGTTTTGTAAATCAACGAAAGTAAGACTAATAATTGATTTTATTTTTAATATAAAATATAAATACATTTTGGATGTATTATACGAGTGGAAAATTATTTTTTTATTAGTTTTTTTTGCAACGAAATGCAGACTCTTTTTAGTTGAATAAAATTTTCACTATAATAAATTTTAAATTTACATATGCAAATATATATTTATGTCTAATAACAAAATTTTTAAAGTCTGCAGAACAATTTGTATCAGATTAAGAAAATGAGTTTCGAAAACGTAAATGTTATTAACAACAATTCTAAAACACTCTTCACGATAGTCACGTATATGTATAGTATATTAAAAATGTGACCAAAATATGCTCGGTTATAATTATATGAACCGATATCGGAATTTTTTATTTTCTGTATTTTAGTAACCTTCTTTTATAACGAGAATTGCTTTTCAGCAAAAAAAATGTTAACGGAAAATCGGTTCAGGCTATTTCTCGGGTATATATGGACCGATATCGAAAATTTTTATTTTCCATATTTATATAACCTTATTTCATTGCCAGAACTGCTTTTGAGCACAAAAAAGTTGTTTAAGTTCGCTTACGCGGCATTTTCATGAAAAACCCGGTTTGGGGTATATCTCGGGTATATATGGACCGATATCAAAAATTTTCATTTCTCATATTTATATAACCCTATTTCATTACCAAAACTGCTTGTGAGCAAAAAAAGTTGTTTAAGTTCGCTTACGCTACATTTTCATGAAACTCCCGGTCTAGGCTATATCTCGGGTATATATGGACCGATATCGGAAATGTTCATTTTCCATATTTATATAACCTTATTTCATTACCAGAACTGCTTTTGAGCACAAAAAAGTTGTTTAATTTCGCTTACGCGACATTTTCATGAAAAACCCGATTTGGGCTATATATCGGGTATATGGACCGATATCGGAAATTTTCATTTTCCATTTTTATGTAACCTTATTTCATTACCAAACCTGCTTTTAAGCAAAAAAAGTTGTTTCAGTTCGCTTACGCGACATTTTTATGAAAACCCCGATTTGGGCTATATCTCGGGTATATATGGACCGATATCTGAAAAAAAAATTTTTTTGCCTTTTAGTCATCATGCTTAATGAGTGAAGTTTGAAGCAAAACAAACAACTTTTTTTGTCAAAAATTTCCATACAAAATTTCAAAAATTCATGGCTTTTTTCGGAATTTTCAATATATCTCAGCTATACGTGAACCGATATTACTGAATTTCAATAGCAAACACATGGCAATATGGAGTAATAAAATGGTGAAAAAAAAAGTTTCTATGTCTAATGGTTTTCTCAGAACCGGTATTTCAACGACCGACAGACGGACATCGCTTAATCGACTTTTATATTAATTCTGAATCAGAATATATATATACTTTATAGGGTCGCAAAAAAACTGTAAAAATTACAAACGGAATCACAAACTTATATATACCCTTAACATTTTTGTGAAGGGTATAAAAACGGAGCAAAATATGATGATGCTGTTATATACAAAGAAATTATGAAAAAATTTAATTGCACAAAAATTATCAGAAATTATTTATTTTGTTCCAATTTTTGATAATTACGAGTACATGCTAAGCGGCAACGCTGAAATAAAGTGTATTCAAATTGTGTATCTATTTTCAAAAACAGGATTAACCCATTACTGTCGAAATAAAACTGGAAGTAATTATTAACAAAAAAGTTTACTTTTCTTATTCATTGGACACAAAATATACATATATAAAAGCATTAAAGAAATAATAAATGGGTAGATCATGATGGTAGTTAAGTGAAAATGTCCAAAGCAAATGTTTTCAATACATATTGGTTTTAAAAATTGTTTGCATTGGCAGCGAAGTATTTTATTTCATTTTTCACTTCATTTATTTACATTTTTTTAATCGAGCCCATAGGGACATATTTGATTAAACAGCTAGCTGGTGAAAAAAATATACAATTTTCATACTTTTTAATTTTCATATATTATCTATGCCGCCAATATTTTACTATGACTATATCTATTGAAAATATCGATACACGAAGATTTCATACTACAAATGTCAATTTTGAACAATAAATTGGATAGGTCCATTTCATCTACTGACCTCCCTAAGTTATGTGCGTATTGTAAAATCGAATTCTTGCCTAATGTTTAACTGTACTAAATTAAGTATAGCCGCACCAAAAGGGCTAAGAAATATGAAATGGCGCGCAAAAAATGTGTGAAAAAAATATGAAAATATAAACAAACTTTGATAGTTGGGTAATGAGCACCTAAAACAGCTACGCTACGCTAACGAGGCCACCTGATACTAAATTCGGCTTGAGCCAGACAAATACATCATATAATATTAGAAATATTGAATAAGTTCAACTATTTATCATTCATATACATACGTATATATCTCACGGCATAGAAACTATCAACATACATATATACGTACACTGATAAATAAATAAAAAATAATTGGTTGTTCAGTGACAGCAAACTGCAGTACAAACAACTGGGAATATAACGAATTGCATATGTGATCAATATGAGACAAATATAGACGAAAAAATAAATAAGAGCTCGGTGACTGAGTTGGTACTGGTATTGTAAAATACATCATGTTTACATGGTACATGAATGAGTTCGAATCCTAGTGGGTGCTGTTGAGCAGTGTAGCGACTGCGAAACAATTCGCCAGAAACGCACAGAATTGTGGAAATTGTTGAAATTTGCACTGTGATAACTAACCAGCTCACACATCGATGCTTGTGCGTGAGTTGGCCATAAACAAAACCGTTATCATGCCTCAACCACCGCACAGAGGGGTGTTTCATCATCAAAGCGGAGATTAATTGAAGAATGAAAATTGGGATATCCGATTAATGTTTTATACCCGATTATTGTAGACAAAATTCTCCATCACTAGGCAAAAGAATCGATAACATATGTTGCTTAATTCAATTTTTGCTTTGTCTCAAAGTTCGTAATTTTTTTCGATTTTTTCGCGTGTTTACAAAAAGTGAATTTTTTGTATTTTCAAGTGCCAGTTTTTCTATTTTTGCCATAAAAAAAGCCTAATATTATTATGGATCCTTCAAGTTCAGGTAATTTCGAACAAAAAAGCAGTTGCCGGTCGACATTTACCTGTTAGAACTAATTTTAATCATTTATGGAAAAAAGGTCTAAATTTTAGCCATTCTTGAGAAGTATGTAGAGTTTTAAAGTGGTACCGGTCAACTTCGTGTTCTGAATTTATATATTTTTAAAGCTTAGAAACTGTACTAATATAATAAACAAAAACATTTTGCGCGTGCTTGCGCCAATTCGATTTTTAACAAATTTTGTAAAAAAAACCCATGTCGTCCAAAGTGAGAGAAGAACCGTGGCTGTAGTTTCTGTTTTGTTTTCGCTTTCGTTATCATCATCATATATTGTTGTTATTGTTATTTAAATTTGTTTATTGCAATATTAGTATGCACTATACCCAAAAATAATATGTGTGTTCTGTTCATTGTGTTGTTTGGTTTATTTAAAGTGTAGATAATATGTATAAAATAAGTGTGTAGTGTTACTTTACATTAACTATTATATCTATTTTATATGAATACAATTCGATGTGAGTGGTCGTGGTGGTATATTTCGGGTTACAACAATAACAACGTCAATGACGTGCTGCTATTTTTTTGTTAAGTGTTAATATATAGAATGTGTTGTTCCTCTTCGTTATTTTGGTAATTGATACAAGAAATATCACGCGAAGATTCTGAATACAGTTTTTATATTTTAGAAATAAAGTCAAAAAGATTGATTTCTCGGCGAATACTTTACAGTATTATTAAAAATGCTGAGGCTTCCCAATTAATGGAGAAGTTGAATATATTGAAGCAAGAATTGATAAGACAAACGAATCCAGAGGATATGGAAGACTTTAATTTGAATTTTTCTCGTTTTGTCTGCGATTTTAAGGATCGATGGGCAAAATCAAGTAGACATGAGGAGCGATTTTTGAGAAAAAATCAAAATTGGTTAGATTCTTCAATAGGCTTTGTGACTACAACAACTAAAAGAGGTCGCAAAGAAATTGATTTCGAGGAGTGTTCCGAAAAAACAAAAATTAAAAAATGTAAGAATTTAAGACAAAATGTTCCCTTGCCTGTTTTGAATTATGCTACCCAAATAAGTCTGCGAGCAAGTGGTCAAACAGAAGCAGCAAAAATTGTCAAGGAAATAACTGCATCACCTTCCAGAGCAGCTAAATTTAGAAAAAAAAGTAGCTTGTGTAAAAGGGAAACAGTTGACTGCTGAAGAAGCGCTTATGGTTTTGGTTGAAGCAAAGCTTTCACGTGAACAATATAATGTTATACGAAAAGCTGCTCCTGATAAATTCCCTGCGTACACGTTGGTTCAAAGAGCGAAAAAGAAATGTTATCCTAAGGTTGAAACTATGCAAATTTCGGAATCGTCAGCTAAGGTATCATTGCAGGGCCTTCTGGATCATACGATTGAACGCCTTGTGCTGCTTCAAAAAAATGTTATTGACACCCTGGATAATGAAGAAATATCAAATTTAACTTTAATTACTAAGTGGGGGTTCGATGGAAGCTCTGGGCATAGCTCATATAAGCAAGCTTTTCATGGCCCAGGCGCTAGCGACTCTTCTGTTTTAATAACGTCCATTGTTCCACTCAGATTAGTATGTAATGATAAAATTGTTTGGCAAAACCCTAGGCCGTCATCAACCCGATTTTGCAGGCCATTAAAAATTGAATTCACCAAAGAGACTGCAAGTATATTGGTAAGAGAAAAAGAACGAGTTGATGAGGAAGCAAACGATCTGGAAATGTCTGTTGTGCCAGTAGGAGAACGGCTCGTAAAAGTAAGCCATAAACTAATGTTAGTAATGATTGACGGAAAAGTTTGCAATGCAATCACAGAAACGACATCATCCCAAAGGTGTTATATTTGCAATTCCACTTCTAAAGAGTTTAACTCTATTGACGAAATGATAGGAAAACCTGTTAAGACAGAAACCTTAGAATTTGGTTTGTCTATATTACATAGATGGATTAGATTTTTCGAATGTATCATACACATCTCTTACAAATTGCCTATAAAAAAGTGGAAAGCTGCATCGGCTGATGATAAAAAAATTATAGATTCTACTAAAGCACGCATTCAAAATGAATTTAGAGTCAAAACCGGATTGATTATTAATCAACCAAAGCCTGGCTTCGGAAATTCTAACGATGGTAATACAGCCAGAAGATTTTTTGAAAACGCTGAAGTTTCTGCAGATATTACTACAATCGATTTAGAACTAATCAAGAAAATGCACGTGATACTAATAACTGTTTCTTCGGGTCATGAAATACATTCTGAAAAATTCAAACATTTTTGTCACAACACTGCCAGACATTTTGTTAAATTGTATCCATGGTATAAAATGCCTACCACTTTACACAAATATTTAATTCATGGCCCTGAAATTGTATCGCACGCACTTCTTCCAATCGGACAACTTTCAGAGGAAGCCCAAGAAGCTAGAAACAAGTACTTCAAATGCTATAGGGAGCACTTTTCACGTAAATGTAACCGTGAGAAATCAAATGAAGACATTTGAAACAGGTTGCTACTGAGCTCCGATCCGATCATTAGCAGCAAAATTAAGTTACCAAAAAAAAAATTTCAAGCCCTACCAAAATCAGTAGTAGAATTGCTTATTCCGCCAACTATTTCAGTAAGTGCTGTTCGATCTGATGATAGTGATGATGAAACTGGAGATGCACATGTTGAGGAACTAGAGGATTGTAGCTCCGATTACAGTGACTAAACTAAATAACACTTGAATGGAAAATTAGGTCATAATATTTTATATGGGTTTTAAAAATATATATAACAATGTCTATTTTTTCAGATGATACAACCATTTACTTTTGATGAAATTGTTTATAAATATAAATGAAGAATTAAAATTTCAAAGTTTTATTTAAATTTTTTTATTGTTTTCATTACGTAAATTTGTTTGTAACAAAGGGGGCGTGGTACCGCCCTAATCCACCTTGACTGTAATTCATACAGTACGATCAACATATATACCAAATCTCATCTTCCTACCTCTGATAGTTCATGAGATATAACCGTTCTAATTTTTAGGTTATATGGGCGGTGCCACGCCCCTTTATCCAGTCACAACCAAGTATAGCCAAGTACTATTACACGGTCAACAGTACCACATTGGGAATGTTTCATGACAATAGATTTTTAATAAGGGGGAGTGGCACCGCCCACTTTTCCAAAAAATTTGTATCATATGTCACTCAGGGATAACGTATCATTCTTATAGTGAAAGAATTTTTCAAATCGGATAAGTAGTTTAATTGATCTCCGTTTTGGGGGTCCAATACCCCACTGTGCACCGTATTCATCGGATTTGGGCCCCACTGACTTTTGCCTATTCCCAAAACTGAAGACACCGATGAAAGAAAAGCGTTTTGCTACGAAAAATCGAAACAAGAGCTGCTGGCGATAGCAAAAAGCTCGTTTCAGAGGAGTTTCGAGGATTGGAAAAACGCTGGCATAAGCGTATTATATCTGAGCGGGATTACATTGATGGGGACAAGGTAAATAAATAAATACTTTCTCAAAAAAGTTTAAAATAACGTTAATTTTGTAATCAGCTCTCGTTAATGGACTGATATCAGGTTAGAATTTTTTTTGCCTTGTAATCCCCATGATTCATATTATTAAGTTTGAAGCAAAACATAAACCATTTTATTTTAAATTTTTCATACAATTGCCAAAACATACATTTTTTCGGAAATTTGGATGTATCTCAGCCATATGTGAACTGATTTTACTGAATTTCAATAGCAAACCCGTGAATCGATGGAGTAATAGTATGGAGAAAAAAGTTTCTAAGTCTCAGCAGTTTTCTCAGAAAAGGTATTTTAACGGCCGACAGACTGACGGACAGATGGACATTGCTTAATCGACTTTTCTATCAATTCTGATTCAGAATTCATTTTTTATATAAGTATATAAAATAATTTTTTTGTTAAATCTAAACATACATAACAACAATTAAGTTTCTTATTCGCTATTTAAGCTTCTAACATTTATACCACTAAAAAATCGTAGCAACCAACGGTTGTTCATTTGTTTGAAAGGTGTAAAGAAATGTTAGAGACGTTTATAAATAGAAAAGCTTGTTTTTTGTGTTTTGACGGATATTATTAGAGCATTTTTTTTCTTTTTAAATTCTCAGCAATTTATTTGGATTGTTGGGATATAAAGTTGAATGTTTGAGAATATCTTTCAAAAATTTCCAAAGTCTACTGATGATTAGCGTAGTTCCTATGAAATGTCGACATATATGTAGATAGCTGGGAAACATAGAAAACAAGCTATTTATAATTTTTTACATACATAACAACTTTTATAATTTTTAAATTTCACATTAATGATCATCATTTGCAGTAATCGTATATAAACTAAATAGACTAATTTTGCTTTCACAAATCTCATTTCAATTCGAAGCAGTAATTAAAACCAAGCCAATTATTATTTTTCGAAAGAAATATTCTTGGAATTTAATATATATTTAAATAAAAGCTGCAAAAATGTTTACATATATTTATATTTTAACGGTATTGTTAATAATATATACATATACACTGCGCGTCATCAGGTTAGTGCCCCTTTTTACACTTTCTTTTAATGTTAAATGGTACCTGATCTATTTGTGCTATGGACTTACAAGTTTTATCTGTTTGACTTCTATAAATTATTATTAAAATAAAACAAAAATGGCTACTATAACGTTAAAGTTAATATATAATTTTTAGAAAAAGTATATTAAAACATGTAACCAAAAACTGCTCATCAGCAGCCGTATTCTGTAACTCGCTTAGCTAAAGCTAAAACTCGATCGCTAAAATGCTAAAAAAAATTTATGGCAACTATTTTAGCGATGTCGCTAAATCTGTATTCTGTAAGCTAAATTGCTTAGCTAAATTTTTATATTTTTGCCGCAGCTAATTTGCCAACTGTATAATATTTCTTTCTTTCTACTTGAATGAACTTCTGTTAAAAAGAGATAAAAATAATGTAATAATTTTTGACAATTCATTATAGTGTTACCTTACATTATATTGTGTTTCCCATAAATATTCTTAAAACTTCTCTTCAATAACTTTTTAAAATATGTTTTGAAATTTCGATTTTAAATAGTTATTGTAAAGGATCTATTCAAAATTTATTTTGTTTTTGACAAATATTACTTAAACAGCACTTAAGTCGATAAATTATGAGCAGTATTTTTTCATGATACAACCAAATGTGGAATTTATGGGAAAATGTTCAAAATATGGCATCACAAAAAAGTATTTGTTTATTAACATTTTAAGTAAACAAAAAACACATTCATAAGGTTTAGAAAATTTTTCTTCTTTTTATAATAATAAATATTTAAAAAACTGAAAATGAGCAGTTTCTATTGGCATCGTAATATAATGAATTCATTAAGTGCAATTAGTGAAGGCAATAAGCTAATTTTGAACAGGAAACATTTGTGGAATTCACAAAAAAAGGATTTTTGTGTTATGCTTCACTTTAAGTTGAAATTAATTTTTTACCTGTCATGAGCAAATTCTTGGTGCTCCTCCAAATACTGAATAAGCATATATTTTTGCTCCTTTGTAATTCTTTTTGTTGTTTCTTCCATTATACTGTAATATAATTTTTTTTAACAAGAAACAATAGAAAAAAGAAAAGATTTGTAATTTACTTATATTTTAGCACTTAAAAATTTCCGTTGCAAATTTTTTAGCGTTTTAGACAACAACAACTACTTATTTGGCGTTAGAGAATACAAAATCTAAACATTTTAGCGATACCACTAATCGCTAAAATTGCGGCGAATTCAATTTTTATGTCATTGCCAAATTTAGCTATGCACGTTACAGAATTGCATTTGTGGCCAAAAATCGCTAAATCATCTCTATAAATTTTTAGCGATGGAGATTTAGCTTTAGCGAGTTACAGAATACGGCTGCAGGATAGCGCCATTTGCGATAATTTCAATATATTAAATTTTTTATTGCTAGTTTGTAATATTTTGAAAACTTTTAAATAAAATTAGTAACGTAAGGCTGCGCCTTTATTTGAAATCATCTCGAAAATTTAACCAAGCGTGTTTGATGGCTTTGTTTTGTATTTGTGCTGTATTGCTTTCCGGACTCGTATACTTTCCTAGCCAACCAGCCCCATACGTTTTCGATTATATTTAAGTCGGCGAGTACGGTGGCCACACAAGGACATCAACTTTATAGCTTTGAATTCTGGATTTTACGGATCTGGCTGTATGAATTGGGGCATTGTCGTGCTGGAAATGCCGCTCTAGGCTCCCTAACAAGTTTTGGAATTGAGAAAAAGCCATTTCTAAAACGTTTATACAGTTTTCCGCATTCATGCGTGACGTTAAAAACTGCAATTCGCGGGATAGGCTATAGCTCCCCACACCATCACACCTCCCTCTCGGCTATGCAAACGGTCCAATTGGTGTTCCTCTTTACGTGAGTCATGGAAATAATAATTGTACCCATCGAGCACTTCCAAATTTTTTTTTTTAGCTTTTATTTATTTATTGAATCTTCACAATGCGAACTAACAATAAGTATTCAAATGTTAATACTAAATACAAAAACAACTAAGTCTAATAACTAGGCTTTAGAATTGCATTGTATACCAAAAGGTTGCAATCTTATTTCAATGAATAGAATTTCTGTCCATAAGCCAATTTAATTGCGCTGCTTTTAACTTCAACTGAGTGACTTTCGCATCAGTGTGAGAGTTCCACGTCAGCCTACGGTCGAGGCGAACATGTTTTTTTTCGCAGCGTGAATGTAACATGAGTACATATTTGTTCATTAACTTTGATTTTCCAAAGTACTTCCACTGAGCAGACCATGTCATGTGTGTTCGGGTAATATGTAAGGGCATTTCCTTTCTTAGCGTATTAAGTGATGGTTTCTTTTTCAATTTCTGTCTCCGTATATACACTACTTTTCTCATTACTCTTTGCACCGTTGATAGGCTCCCTTTAACACAAGTTTTTTCCTTAATTTTGGCAGGTGAGATGCTTCCATCAGTATAACTCTCCGATCTGCTTCAGAAATCACTCGATTAGTACCGCCTTTAAAGTTTTTTCCATAATTTTCTATATTTTCAAGAGAATTGGCTATGGTTTTCCTGTGTCTTCCAGTTTTTTCGGCAATTTTATGGAAGGATAGCCCTGCGTCACAACAGGCTTCAATTTTCGATTTTTTCTCCCATATCTTGTAATCGTTTCAAGATATTGAATATTTCAAGCCGCACAAAAAAATTGATGACAGTAATTGCAAAGACAAACAAGATATCTATTGGGTGGCGCTAATCTCATGAAGCAGAATATGTGCAAAGTACTTTGTGAAAACTAAAACAAAATATAACATATTATATAACGGATCTTTTATTGAGCTTAATTCTCATGTGAGAGTAAACGCATATAACAAAACAAAAATTAAGAAGTTGCGCGCAATATTGCAATAGAAAAGATAAAAAGTAAATGAGTAATTTGAGGGGGCGCTAACCTCATGACGCGCAGTGTATGTTGTGTTTATTAAGTTCTTATTTGAGAAAATGTCTATGGAAATTTTTCAAATAAGCATTTAATAAACATAAAATATTTCTCTTATAAATAAAGCAGTGTGAATATAAATTTGAAGTATTTGTATGGCTTTGGGTGATTGAAAATTTGATTTCAAATAAATTAATTTGAATAGGTATCTTAAAGTACATGCTCGTATGTATATTTTTTACTTTTATGAATACAAATAAAATTAAAAATTAAATAAATTTATTCCGAATAGATGAAAATTAAATTTATTTCATTTCCAAACAACAACTTGAAAGAAAAAAAAATTAATTTTTAAGGAGAAATGTATAACCTGTTTCATTAATTTGCATTTCTTTTAAATATCTTAAGCTGTGAAATATAAAAACAACAACAAAGCTATGAAATAATATACAAACACATACATACATGAATATAGGTGTAATGCCTGCCGCTTGCATAAGGAATGACATTTTTTAAGTACATCTCCTAAACTAATGCTCAGAAAAAATAGTTTTTTGCAGAACCAAACTTCGAGGTGTTGGATATAATTTCCTGAAGAAATAAAAAGTATACTTATACTAAAATCATGCGTTTATTTAAAGACATGTAGATATTTCTGTGGTACTTTTTCGTGCACGAGTGAGTGCCACTGGAATAAGGAATAGTTCAAAACTAGGCAAACTGTAATTTATTTTTACATTTTAGGATATAGAAATGAAAGTTATTGTCTGCTAGCATTGAGGTAGTAATTTGTAGGAATTACCTCAACAATGCGTTTTGGCATCGACTTGTATAATGACTCGATATAGTTTAGCGAAATTGAACTCCATGCTTCCATTATTGCATCCTTTTAGAATTCTAGCGTCTCAAATTGATTTTCTCCTTCATAAACTTCTCTTGCTAGCCAACCCCCGACATTTTTTAATACATTCAGGTCTGGTGAATAAGGGCGCTAATCCGAAAGTTGAACACCTTGTTGAATAATCCATTGCTTTACTACTCTGGCAGTATGAATCGGAACTATGTCATGTTGGTACGTTCAAGTTATGGGTCCAAGGAAATCTCTTAATTTTGAAAATGCTTCACCCAGACTGTTTTTGTAAATCATTGCAGTTTCTTTTTGAGATACGAAAATAAATATTTTGGTGCCATGATAGGAAATGGCGCCCCCATACCACTATTCCGACCTCACGTCTATGTCTCCCGGTCAAAAATAATTCCTTCTTACTTAAGTAATGGGAATAATAGTTATACCCATGATATAAAAAATACAAGGTAGTTTTATTCTCTCAATTTTCCTTAACAATCACCATCTGACAAGTATAAGAATTGTGAAATTTTTCACAAAATTGTGCTACCGTATTAGGTTATACATTCCCTTGTTTTCAGTTTTGTTTGAAGTTGTGTCTGAAAATAATAATAAAATTGTGGCTTCTAACAAAAATAAATAAAAAATGTTTAAATAAAATACATACATAAATATAAAAACGGCCTGGAAAAAATCCTCTCTTTTTATTATTTGTAACAAGGATCTTTGAAGTTTATTTTTAGAGAGATATATAAAAAGGCGTTGCCACACAGTTAAATAAAGGATTTTACTCCTAGAATGGATTTTTTTTCTGAAATGTGTAGCACATTGTGCATATTAGAACAAGCTAGAAATAAAAAGCTGATGTAAGTAGGTATCTGTGGTCGTTTTGAAACCCATGTTAGGTTAAGTTTAAGAGGCTACCAGCTATTGTAAAGCCAGCCCACTTGGGTCGATTTTGGTCCCAAAAAAGAAAATATTATTACATATAAAAGAAAATACTCTTTAAATGTTAAAAACAAAGGGAAAAGTTTGATGCTTGTGGTTTAAAAATATATAATAATTATTCCTGCTAGAATGACCCAGGATGCAGCGACAAAACTAATACACGCAACCTTGAATGTTTTTCATTACTTGCAATAAGAAAAACCTACTTCCAAAAGATGTCAGTATTTGTTTAAATATTAAAGTAAGCATGTATAGCGAAAATGTGCATATAGGTTTCCTTCGTTTCCGTGCCTTGAAACTTGTTCTTTACGTGACTTGTAACTTCTCTAACAAATGGCGCGATATAATTATTCAGTGCATTTAAAAGAAAAAATAATAGCTGATTTTAATAACGGCCAATCAGTGACCTCATTCACCAAGGTGAATGTCAAACTTTTTTTTCAAATTTAAGCCGTTTTCGTTGTTCGGGTACTTTGGTTACAGAACGTAATAGTACGTTTGATAAAAAAAGACCAATTCGTGTCTTCAAGAACCATCGCCACACAATTGTCACTAATTGTTACTCGCACAAGGATTCAAAGGCAGGCTGCAGAAGGTGGACTTAAAGCATACCATACAAAAGTGTAAAAAGGATCTTTATATCACGGAAAAATAGACTGGCCAGGTTGGAATTTGCAAGGGTACACATTAATCCACACAAATAAATTCCATACTATTCTCAGATGAGTCCAAATTTAATTTAAAAGGTTCCGATAGATTACCAAGAAAGCTAACGTCTTAATTCACGTTATACTAAAGGCATATTGAAACATGGTATCGGCAGCATTTTAGTCGGGGGATATTTTTCAGGCCATTTTTATATATGTATATGTAAGTATGTATTTTATTTAAAATTTTTTTATTTATTTTTGTTAGAAGCCACAATTTTATTATTATTTTCAGACACAACTTCAAACAAAACTGAAAACAAGGGAATGTATATTCTAATACGGTAGCACAATTTTGTGAAAAATGGCACAATTCTTATACTTGTCAGATGGTGATTGTTAAGGAAAATTGAGAGAATAACACTACCTTGTATTTTTTATATCATGTTGTATACTATTAAACAATAGTGAATAAAATATACTAATTAAACAGTAGTGAATAAAAAATACTAGTATTATTGTGTGAGGAACAAAGCTGAATGAAAGCAACGAGACTTGGCAGTCGTTGAAGTAAAGCCGAAAGGGCAAGTTGTGCCAACGCGTACGTGAACATATTAACATAAACAGAAAACGGATTGTTGAATTTATTTAAGTAATAATTGACCAAAATAAAGACATGAATTAATTTTAAAAGGAACTGTTTAACGAATTATTTTTGGGTTTAAATTATTGCTTATAGTTTCAGAAGTGGATATGAAATCTGCCCCAAAGTGAATAAAGTGACGTATCTTAAATATACATATATATGTACGAGTATATGGAAGTACAAATCTGAAAGTATTTACGCAGTTAAAAAATATGAATTACTGATGATCATCTTGGCAATAAGAACACAATAATTAGGTTTTGTTGTTCGCGACGGTGGTTAAAAGCAGTGCATTTGTTATAGGAATTCATGAAAAAGAAAATGTGTACAAAGAAACGCTGTAGAAATGAAATAGAGAGTTAAAGGAGATTATGAAAAAACCTTTGTGTATATGCATAAATGTACTGAGTCATGCTAAATGTAGAGAAAATTGGAAGAAATGTGTGCGTATAAGTGAGTGTAAAAGCTCAGAAACGTGAAGAAATAGAAAACAATTGAGCGTGTGTTAATATACAATAGAATGTTTATATAAGATTGACTGAGAGAACGTTTGAAACAATGATCGGTAATATGTTGTGTTTGGATAATAAGTGCGGAGTAAAACGAAATGATTACAAGAAAAACGAATAGAGAATTAGCGTGCAAACAGATATACATACTTATTGTTTTAATGCGTAGTTTTTATGTGACCACAACGGTAGCAACGAACAACGTAGAAAAAATCTAGAAACTAATCGAAATGCCTAAGAACTAATTGTTCTGGGAAAAAAGGAAATGAATGTAGTGGTGATAACGATGCGCTTAACGTGATGAATATTAATTGAACGTATAATAATTAATATTTTATGTGTATTTACCTAAAAAAACAACGATTTAAACGTTTAACGATACAAATATTAATTGAACGAGAAATAATTAATATTTGGTATACATTTATGTGAAAATAAAACGGTTTAAAATTTCACTTACAAGAAACGTTTAGCGATATAAATAATTATCGAACGTATAGTAATAATTGCTACTGTATATTTGCATAAAAATAAAACGATTTACTAATTATAAACGGTGACGATTAACAAATTAAAAGTGCGGAACATTGAACAAAGTGAACGTCGGTTGTTTAATAAATAATTTACGTTTCGGCCTAAATAACTGAAAACTACTATTTTAAAATACGTAACGGAAAAACATTTAAGAACAATGCCGCTAATATCATCTTTAAAAGTCGTTGATACTAAAAATCTTTTAAGAGAGCGTGATTTGCCAACTATCGGTACAAAAGCAGAACTTGTCAAACGTTTGACTGAATTCGAAGGGTCAGAGGAAATTGACTTTGAAGAGCCGCAGGTGAGTGACGATATTCGAACACAAATTGAAGATTTACGTAGTATGCTGGAAAATGTGATGTCTGTTGTACAATTACAACAACAGCAAGCGATTAGTAGTGCACAGATACCACAACGAAACAATGCTCGAGAACAACGACAGGAAATATTGTCTCCAGAGCCTAGACAACGAAATTTATATAGCGTAAAGCAAATTTCAGATACTCTTCCAGAGTATGATCCTACTAAAGATTCTACTTTTAGTGTAGAGCAGTTTATTGATCGAGTTGAAAGATCTATGCAAGCGTATAACTGGGATGAGAGATGCATGATGTTGGCCATTTGTACAAAATTGAAAGGTCCCGCCAAGTTATGGTTAGACGCATCATCAGATATTTTTGTAACGTGGTCTGAACTGGCGCAGGCACTGAGAGGGGAATTTGGTATCGTGCCTGACGAAGCGGATATACATTTTAAGATGGCGAATGCAACGCGTAAAACAGGCGAATCAATAAGCGAATATTGTTTTAGAATGAGCGCGCTAGGTAGGCGGCATAATTTGAGCGAATCAGCAACTATAAAGTACACTCGCGAAGGGTTAAAACACCGTGAGTTGCAAACGGCCATTGCTACAGTTAAAATCAAATCAATGAAGGAAATGCGAAACGTCATTGAGGAGTACTTTTCGAATATGGCAAGTTGTTCACAAAATAGTAGACTAACTACCTCAAGACGTAGCGATGCGGACAGAAATATCATCAAAACAACAAACGTAGCGAAGCCGATGGAGAGAAAACCCATTATATGTTTCAATTGCTCAGAAACGGGCCATATATCGAGTGCTTGCCCAAAACCGCAACGTCGTGCCCGATGTAAAGACTGTCAGCGAGTGCACCCGAAAGGGTTATCTCAGAACTGTGGTAACTCAAATACACGTCAGGTGAACACTGTAAATAAATATTTCATTGATAAAAAAGCCATAATCAATGGTGTAGAGATGATTGCATTGATTGACACCGGAAGTGAATGCAGTATGGTAAAAAGATCGAGAGCGGTTAATATTGTTGGTGAGAGGAAGTTTTGTAACGTACGAATTAGCGGAGTCTGCGGTGGGTCACGTGGCCTAAAGGAGTATATTACCGTAAAACTTAACATTGATAACATTGAACTTACAGTTGATTTGTATATAGCAGACAACGACATATTTACTTCAGATTTGATAATTGGTAATGATGTATTCACAAACAATAACGTTCGTTTAATTTGTAAACATAACGCGCAGTATTTCGAATATTTAAACGCATTAAAGGCTGAAGTTAACGATCAATCGCGTAATGAGATAATAGACATTAAACACGTATGTAGATGCTTTGAGCCGAGCGCCATATGAGGAGCCTCACGACACTGATACCGCTTCATTAAAAATTGCAAAAACAACTATAAGTAGCGACGATCTTCTATTTTCTATGCAACTACAAGATCCACAAATGCGTGAAATTATAGAAAGGGTTAAGTCGGGCGAAAAAGAGGCGTGTAAGGATTACATTATAAAAAATGAGAGATTGTTTCGTAAGATGGGTAATAATATTCTCTGGGTAGTTCCAAAAGCGATTAGAGGACGTGTAATTCAGGGACAACATGACAATGCAGGACACCTTGGAGTAGAGAAAACGTTGGATGCTATACGAAAACAGTTTTGGTTCCCTAAAATGCGAAATGTTGTTAAATCGTACATTAAATCGTGTGTTGAATGCGCATATAATAAAGTACCAGGTGGAAAGCACGAAGGTGTATATCATTTCGATGAAATTGTTGCCATTCCGTTCCATACGATTCATATAGACCATCTTGGTCCATTTCCAAAATCTACCAAACGAAACGAGCATATCCTCGTTATTGTTGACGCCTTCACCAAGTACACCATTGTAAAGGCAGTCAAAAGTACAGCATGTAAATTCGTAATAAATGTACTGAATGAAGTCAGTGAGTTTTTGGGTGTGCCGACTAGAATAATCACCGACCGCGGGACGGCTTTTACATCGCATGAATTCGCTAAGTATTGTAAAATGAATGATATTAAACATGTGTTGAACGCCGTCCGAACACCTCGTGCTAATGGCCATGCAGAAAGAACTAATCGAACCATTTTGGGAATGCTTCTACCATCAGCTAAAGACGACAAGCATTGGGATGAACAACTGCGCCGCATACAATGGTCCATTAACTCAATGGAAAACAAAACAACGAAGAAAACACCGCAGGAACTTTTATTTGGGTTTAAACCAAGAGACATACTTCAAAACAAGATCGTGCTTGCACTACACAATACCGAAATGATAGATATTGAAAAACTACAGCAGCTACGGCTAGATACGGCCGAAAGAATAAACAAACATCGTGAGCTTGCAAAGCAACGTTTTGATAACCAGAAACTGACGACGGATTTTCCAGCCATGTATGTAACAGCGATGATGATAATTCAACTACAATCGAGGGCGATTCTTAGACAGGATGGCCGACTGTGAGGAACAAAGCTGAATGAAAGCAACGAGACTTGGCAGTCGTTGAAGTAAAGCCGAAAGGGCAAGTTGTGCCAACGCGTACGTGAACATATTAACATAAACAGAAAACGGATTGTTGAATTTATTTAAGTAATAATTGACCAAAATAAAGACATGAATTAATTTTAAAAGGAACTGTTTAACGAATTATTTTTGGGTTTAAATTATTGCTTATAATTGTGAATTAAGCGTCGGGTGCTCGATATTAGAAAAATATGACACAAAGCGCCCTACGCTTAATTCGCAATAATATTAGTATTTTTATTCACTATTGTTTAAGCGTCTTGTAGTAGTTTTACTTCCTAATTTTTTTTAGTTTAATATCGAAGCGCTTTTTTTAGTTTTTTAAGCGATATTTATTAATATTATTAATAATAAAAAAATAAATAGTATTGAAAACGGAAAAATATAATAAATATGGGCAAATGTATGCATATGTTTAGTAACAATAGTTAGTTAATGGAAATGTTTTGTAGATACATATATTACTTAAAAACCGTATAAAAACATATTATTGCATTCAACAATATTTTAATATGATAGAAGCGTAACAATAGAAGTGTTTGAACTTCAATACTGATATACGAGTATTTATAGAGGATTATACTGTAAACAATATGCGGTGGTGGGAAAGACGAGTGTACGTAGATCATTAAAAAAAAGCACCGATTGCAGATCTCTGGTGCATACGTTATACAAAATAGGGGAGAAACAGGTACACTGCAACTTTTGGAGCGAAATGAACTTTTTTTTCGTTTTTTTTTTTTATTCATTTATTTATTGAATCTTCACAAAGTGAACTAACAATAAGTATTCAAATCTTAATACTAAATACATAAAATTAATTAAGTCCAGCCAATGCTATACAAAAATGTTTTATTTTACACGGTCAATATCGGTAAAATCATCTATTTAACCTTCTGATGGTGGCAAGGGTATCCCTCCTTCTCAACCGAGAGTGGCCTTCAAAATTAAGTATATCGCGTGCAAGACGATTTGGGTGAAGTTCCAATTTACTGATATATGTACCTTGTTGCGTACTTTAAAAATTCGTCTTTTACAGGAGGAACACAGAGATCCTTATGAATTTGTGAGTTTTTTACGTACCATGGAGCTGCGGTAATTGTTCGAAGAATTTTGTTTTGTCGCCTTTGAATTTTTTCAATGTTTGAAGCGGAGGCGGTACCCTATAGTTGAATTCCATAGCACCATATAGGCTTTAAAATTCACGTTGCTTTGTATAATAAAAGTTTGCAATCCAGCTTCAATGTCGAATTTCTGCCCATAAGCCAATTCAGTTGCGCTGCTTTTAACTTTAACTGAGTAACTTTCGCATCTATATGATACTTCTACGTTAACCTACGGTCGAGATGAATGCCAAGGTACTGGACTTCATTTTGCTGCGGAATAGGTGTATTGTTAATTTGGATGGCTGAACATGTTTGTTTACGCAGCGTGAATGTAACGCGAGTACATTAACTTTAATTTTCCAAAGTTTTAACCATTTCTCTAATATTGAAATATACTCCTGCAAATGGTTTTCATGTACGCTGCAGAATGCTGTATCGTCTGCAAATGTTGAAGTGTGGATTCCGGGTGTCGTTGGCATATCAGAGACGTAAATCAAAGTAGGCCCCAGTATGCTGCCTTGGGGAACACCTGCCTCGCTTGGCTGAGTTGGGCTTATAAAGTCGCCTTCTCTGATAACAAACTTCCGCCCACATAAGTAGCTTTGCAGAAGCTTGTGTGTATTTGCAGGCAAGTTTAACTTTATTTTGTGCATCAAGCCGTCGTGCCACACTTTATCAACAGCTAATGAATAGAGCTGAGCAATATTTCTTCTCCTCAAAGGTCTGTCTTATGACATTGACTAGTCTATGCATTTGTTCTATGGTGCTATGTTTAGTCCGAAAGCCAAATTGATGATCAAGGATGCATCCCACATTGTTCAACATTGGACTCAACTTTGTCATTAACAATTTTTCGAACAGTTTTGAAATTGTTGGCAGTATACTTATTGGTCTGTATGATTCTACTTTAGTGGGATCCTTCCCTGGTTTGGGTATCATAGTAATCATGGACACCTTCCACTCTGCAGGATAATACTCGAGGCGTAAAATAGCGTTAAAAATTAAAAGAAGAATTCTACGAGCTACACGATGTAGCTGCTCAAACATTTTACCAGTAATTTTATCAATACCTGGAGCTTTCCTGAGGTTTGTGTTACAAATAACATTTTCAACATCTTGGAAACTAAGTCTCAAAGACATAGGCGGTTTAACAGCGTATGACGGTAGTTCAGCTGAAGTATTCGCTGTATCATTTGTGGTAAAAACATTTCTCAAATTATCGACATACAACATTCCCTTTTCAGAATCGCTTCTTGCCCAACCTCCAGTTGAAGTTCGCAAAGGTGGCTTACCTATTACGGGTCTTTTCAGACCTTTTGTCGCTTTCCATAGAGAATAGTTGGATTGAGGGGTACCATGAAGATCTTCCAGATAATTTTTAAGGGAAGCCATTCTTTGGATTTAAAGCAGATTTCTTAACTGAGTTATGCACTCTCGTAGCCTGCATTTAAGCTGGGGAGACCTGCGAAGTTGCCACTCTCTTCTAACTCTTCTTTTTTCTGTTAGAAGTTGTTCAATTTCAAACGAATATGTTCTGTTGCTTACATTTCTGGATCTTATATGGGTAGTGGTGGCATGTTGTACGGCTAGATTAAGGTGTTCAGAAAATTCGTTAATCGACACATCAATATCCTCAGGCGTTCTCAAGGCAATGTTTTCCGTACAATGTGTTCTCAAATATTTTTTATATTTTAACCAATTAACTCGAGTGAAAGTCAACGCCAAGTCACACGATAAAACCTTTTAAAAATCAGCTGCACAGAAAGCATTTCAATTTTAATTGAAAGATCAGCATCTTTAGATTTAATCATTTTATAGATAAGACCATTACGTCGAGGGTTATGATTGCTGTTGATTTTTGAAGTTCAAATATTGTAGCTGTGCATTTCCCGATTTGTACTAAGGATTATACTGCGTTGTGTTCTTTTTGGACGCCGAATTTATGAATAGGACAAATTCCTCCAGATTCAATTAGGAAGATCAGATTATTACTTATAATTATTTCAAAAATTTTTTCTGTTGGTTACAACATTGGACTTTTGACATTAAAAGAAAAAAAAATGAATTATTAATATATTGATTCATATAAAAAAATTCTTACTTTGATGGTAAGAAGGGAGAGAGCCACATATGCCTATACTCGCGCAATTCATTTTTCTTCATGTGGAGAGAGCTTAATTTTTCTTTTGACAAATTTTCTGAGGTGTTTTTTATACACGGTAGCGCAAAAATAACCTTCTGATGTTTTTTTTGGCTGTAATTTAAAAAAAAAAATTAAAAACGTTGATTCTTCTTGTAGATTATTTTTTATTTGGTCTTGTAATTTTTTTACATCCAGTCGAGAATTTGATGTCATGTAAATGGCCGCCGCCATAGTTGATTGTCATTTGAGCCCGTTTTATAGCATTTTCCATCACATTGGCTAAAACTTCCGGCGATAGGTCCTCACATTCTTTACGGATATTGTCTTTAAGAGGTGCAAGAGTCTGAGGCTTGTTGACATAAACCCGCGACTTCAAAAAGCCCCACAAAAAGAAGTCTGCAGCGGTCAAATCAGGCGATCTTGCTGGCCAGTGCAAATCGCCAAAACGGGAGATTAGGCGCCCGGGAAATGCATCCTTCAGCACATAGGTTGTGGCACGTGCAGTGTTTGCCGTAGCACCGTCTTGTTGGAACTACATGTTTTCCAATCCCAATTCATCAAGTTGCGGCAAAAAGTACTCGCTGATCATTGTTCTGTAGCACTCATCATTCACAGTAACCGCTTGGCCTGCGACGTCTTCAAAGAAAAAAGGTCCGATGAGTCCTCCAGCGAAAACAGCATGCCATACAGTGACTTTTAGCGGGTGTAATGGCTCTTCGTGAGTTACACGTGGATTTTCAGTGCCCCAGAAGCATAAATTTTGTCTTACCCGCTAAGATGGAAATGAGCCTCACATCACTCATGATTATTTTTGATGTAAAATCATCTTCCTATTGGGGTCAAAAAATAGTCACCAATATTCCGCGTTCTGGAGCAGTGTAGTGTAACATTGTTTATTAACGTGTATTTCGCATGTGTATACTACACAAATGTCAAAACAGAAGTGAGATTGGGGGCCAACAACAATTTATAGCATTTTCTGATAGGAGGATTACTTTTGCGCCATCTTGTATAAGTTATACATTAGGGTGGGTCAAAAAATGTTTTTTCTCATATCACCTTCTAATAGCGTAAATAGTTATATTGTTGTGTGCATTAGATCCCAGTAAAATACTGTTAATTTTTATTGTTATTTAATTGTGAATAAAATATTTGAAAAAAATTTTATTTTTTTCAACAATGTGTAATTTTTAGGAACTCCAGCGCGGGCTCAAGATGTAACTTTTTTAACTTCTTGTTAGCATTTTGTGTATGTTTTTATGTACAAAAAATTTTGCTATTAGAATAAGATTCGAGAACTTTTATTTTTCTCATACATCAGTAACGCACGCTATTATACGAGTACAAGTACGAGTACACATCAATAAACAATTGCAACGATTAAAATTTCACAATATAAACGCAAATGAAATTTTAAAAAAGAAGCGACAAAAATTGTGACGACAAAAGTTGTACAATGTAAACTAGAACTAAGTCGCATTGTTATGAATATCATAATAAGCCGTCCTCAACAAGAAATCCTTGAATATTTTTTTTAGCTAAACCAAAGGTAATTTGACTAAAATGAAATTAGAATTTCGTGTTTTATTCACATTTTAAACATATGTATGTGTATAAAAATCGTATAGCAAACGGTTTATTTTTTTTTTTACTTTGCAATATAAAGTAAAAGATTAAAGGTAGAAAAAAGTAACATTGCATAAATCGCTTTTTAAATTTACAAAGTAAAAAAGTGTATAACAAAAGAATAAATTATATGAATAATAATTTCAAGAGAAATAAACAATGAATGGTTAAATTAAGAATAACAATTCAACAGAAAAATTGTGCCAAAAAATCTCTGATTGAAAAAAGTATTAGTTTAGCATAATCGGATTTTATTTAAAAGGTCAAAAAAGTTATCATAAAATATTATTACAGGCTATATGTTTGTACGAGTGTGTAAATAAATATGCATATTTTTGCGCTGATTCATATCTACATACAAAATGGAAAAATTTTTGCAATTGTTCATTACGCTCTTCTACAATGATTTATGTAAATAGAATGTTTATGAAACATTTGGCTGTTTTTATATGTAACAACCGAAAAAGCCAGAAAAATCGTTTACATAAAAAAATTTTCAGGATGAGTAGTCGCGTAGAGATCTTCAATTGTCTAGAATTAAAGTGCAAAAGTCAACGAAAGGACTTGTCTGTGCTAGTTTATTATTTATATAAAACAGACCAAGACTAACATCAGAACAAATTAAAGGAGTGAACGCACTGGCATCTTAAAAGTACACAAAAAAAAAAAAACAAATATCAAAATATTTCTTAAAAAGTTATAATTAGGAAGAGAGAATTTCCCTATGTCCACAATTAACTGAATGTGCAAACATAATTGTCAAATTAAAGTAACCAAATTCAGTACGCAATGACAAAACTTGAAAAGATAAAATTGCAATACAGCCAGCGATTGGGAGTTGTTGAAGATCTACTTCCAAGCAGACGGAAATTACTAATGTAAGCTGGCTATGGCATTCTTCTCCACGGAAGTGAAGTAAGGCCACCTATAATAGGCAAAAAAATAAAATAAAGCAAAAAGAATTATTGGTGCCCGAAAGACTACAGCATTTATAGTCGGTTCATATTATCACACAGCTCCCGATGACGCATTACTAGATAAAACTGCCATGGTCCCTATAGAACTTCGAGCTCTAGAGTGTATGCAGTTATCAATTATAATGGTATTTTTTTAAGTATTACATATCATTAGGCAAAATTGTGTTACATATTTTACGTTTACAAAGAACACAAGTTATTGTATGTATCTACTTATATAATATGAAATGTATGTTTGTTTATTTGCTTGTACCTTATTAGAAATCAAAACTTTGGGCTGGTCTTTCGGGGAACACCCACCCTGATGATGACTGATGATCAAACGAGTTCAAGATTAATTCAGGGGTACCGCAAGGCTCCGTTCTTTCTCCTAACCTATTTCTTATTTTCCTCAACGACCTTCTCTATCAAACTTCCAACCCTATGGATGACAGCATCATTTGCCATTCGTTCTCTTTCATTTGTAGGCCCAACCTACCCGGGATGGTTGCCAAGAGGCAAAATATGAATGACTCACTGAATATTGATCTTCTAGTACTCTCCGAATGTGGTCGGAAAAACAGGGTTGCCTTTAACGCTCGTAAGACTCAATGTTGCTTATTAACGCACAAACAAACGACCGCAAGTGCTGCTGCATCCGTAGTCATGGATGGTATAAATATTGAGGAATCGGATGCTCTTGATGTTTCATGTCTCTAAAAAAGCATTCAAATGCCTCGGGGTTTTGAAAAGGTGTAAAATGTACTTCACTCCACCGGATCTCCTTACTATTTATACCACCTATATCCGACTGAAAATGGAATACAACTCACATGTTTGGGCCGGTGCCTCAAAGTCTATTTTGGGGTTACTCGACCGTATGCAGGAGAGGGCGAAAAAGCTTATCGGTGACAGTAGGGTACCCAACTCTATTGACTCACTGGAGTATCGTCGCAATGCAGGGTGCGTTATTTTCTATCGTTACTACAATGATTTTGGCTCTGACGAGATTAGGAACCTTTTTGCAGAAACTCGCAGATTTTTACGTAACACGTGCATCGTGCAGAGCTCATCCATTTGTGGTCGATTGCTCCGGGAATCGTACTACGCATTACACAAAGAATTCGTTTTTCAGCCGCACGCTTCGTCTGTGGAACAACTTGCCTGCAGACGTGGTTCCTGTCTGTTATAAGGTTGAAATGTGCAAGTAAAATGTTCAAAAATTCCTCCTCCTCACAACTTATTTTCCTAGTTCTTGTACAATGCACTGCATATGTAGAGGTCATCCCCTTAGCACTGGTCCTAGGAAAAAATATATATAACTTTGTCATGTATGTTTGGTAACAAGTGAGCAAAGCGGTTACAACTTATTTATCTCACTTTGTTTCAAAAGAAAATGGTATATGTGACTAATCTTATTTTTTAATACTAACCTGTCTTTTAAGAAGTGTTATTGATATACTTTACGTTTACAAAAGAGCAAAAGTTATTGTATTTTAAAAGTTATTGATGAAAAAAATAATATTTATTTATTTTTTTTTTATTTATTTTTTTATTTTTATTTGTTTATTTTCTGTACAACAAGATTTAATCTTATATTTATAGTACAGAAACGGTATATGCGAAATCGCAATTATTAAATTAAATTAAGTTAAAATACAACAAAATTTAAAAGAAAAGAAAAATTATAAAAAAATATATAAACATAATGAAATAAAAATATAAAAATACCCATAAAAACAGTTTGTATGATTATATTAGAAAATTTAATAAAAAAAAATATTAATTTCGAAAATTTGAAAATCGTAAACTACTCCACTTCAGTGGAAGCACTTATCAGCAGTTTATTTTATATTTTTTTGTTTTGCAAGGAATCACAGTACATAGTATATGGAAGGTA
Source organism: Thecocarcelia acutangulata (assembly GCA_914767995.1). Taxonomy (NCBI): domain Eukaryota; kingdom Metazoa; phylum Arthropoda; class Insecta; order Diptera; family Tachinidae; genus Thecocarcelia; species Thecocarcelia acutangulata. The sequence goes on along the minus strand of OU612096.1, from coordinate 51,891,218 downwards.
TACACCTCCATGTATTGGAAATTGCAGGGTTTCTGGTAGCAGATTAATATTTCAAACTTAAATAAGAAACAAAGTAAAAGTTAAATAAAACAAATCCGTAGTTTTACTCCGAAAGGTAAAAACGATATAAAAATCCCACTGAACTTAACATAAATTAAAATTCAACAATAGGTCGAATAAATATACACTGCAATGTAAAGAAACATAATAATTGACACAAAGTTTCATTAAGAGGATTGAACGACAGAATAGAAATGCGGATTTTATTTTTAAAGAGTATGTCATTCAGATGTCTTCCGTCGAGTTGAATACACTGTTAAAAACGAAGCCTTGTATTCTGTGCCGCACGGTGCAGTAAAGCTATTTCAATTGAGCTGATTTCTCAACAAATAATTTCCTTTAAAGACATAAGAGATTGTCATTGTAAACTCTCTCTTTGAGGTTACCGTATAAAAAAATCCATGGGAGTAAAATCGAGCGACCTCGGTGGCTCGATTTAACGACTGATCAGGGGGAAGCAAATACATCGAAGCTCTGGCTGTGTGTTTTATAAAATTTGTAAACAATAAATCTAAAAACTTCTGAAGAAGGTACACAAAGGGGTGTCGAAATATCGAAGAAGTAACCTCAAGCTCATTTAAACAACAATTAAACATATTTTACGTTATTATAACATTAAACTCAGCGTCGTCAACTTTGAAATTTCAAAACGCATTAAAATGAGAAAAAATCGCGTTATTTCAACAAAAACGCACAATGTTTAGAATTTTTTTTTTCGTTTTTAAAAAACTCCTTTTTCATTATAAAATGTATAATATTTTTTATATTAAGAACACGATAATGAAACAGCCTTTTAAGCGGCTATTAGATTATCAACTGAATCTGAAGCACCGGCTGATGGCATACTATCAAATTCATTCAATAACTAGAACTCGTGTTTATCGAACTTGACCTATAGTGCGATTATGGAACTTTTATTAAGCCAATGGTATCTTTATAATAATTAGAACGGTATTTGATCAAATTTGTTATTCATTAACATTATTTAATTATATTCGCTGTCAACCGAAATAAGCTATTAGTTTTATTGCCTATTCGTCGTTAAAATTATATTGCAGGAACATGCAATCATTAGTGAATGAAATATGTCGATAAAATTTACGATTATCGGATCATTATTAGTTAGACACACTACAAGCCATCAAACTCTATTAACAGCAATTCTATCAAACACAGTGTAAATTTTATGTCTATTTTCGTAAGCGAACAATGAAGATTAGTTGGCTAGAGTGGGTGTATTTTAAAGAATTTATTGAAATATATGAAAATTTGCCAGAAGTGTAACAAATAAAAGCTGAAGATTTCTGTTATTTGAGGGAGAAGATTTTGAAAGAAGTTAATAATTTTATTATGATTAATTGGTGATGTATCAACTACCAAAGCAGCAACTAATTCACGCGTCATCATAAACATGGACTTCTGTATTCAGTGTTTGCATTTATTGTAATACTTTGAGAAATACACTTTAAAAACAGCAAATTTTATAAAGCGAAATGTCTCTTTTTCTCCAGAGAATAGGTTTAATATACAACAGCAAGATTATCTTACTTTGTGCATATCGTTAGTCTCATGAAGAAAGGCCCTAACTCGAATTTTCCCTGAATCGTACTATTTTAGGGATTCTACTACGTTTCACATAAATATACAGCATCACAAACATTTAATTGAATAATTTCCTTTATGGTTTTGCTTTTCCTGTAAAATTGCAATTATGTTTGTTAGGGCCTTTCTGCATGAGACCAACGATATGATATGGTACGGTTTCCGCATTTATACTCCGATTTCTGATTGTGATTCACAAAATGATTTTAAACATTTTTTACACTTAAATAAACTCTTTTCTTACATTAAAACAAAAAGTTGAGTTGAATATGATTTGGTGCCACCGAAATTTAAAAAGCGCACCAACAATTAAAGGAAAGCGAACAGCGCACCGGCTAAGGAATTTTTCGCACAAAAAATTTTAAAAAGCACCAAAAACGGTGTGAAACGCACCGAGTTGACAACGCTGGTTAAATTACTGTTTAAAACAGTAGAGAAAGACAATTTGCAGGATTAGAAAGTGACAACTAGCTAACACGCGTTGTCTTTTGCCTTTTTTTCTGTTCAGTAAATTTCTTAAATAGTTTTTATTAGTGATTTCTAGCTCAATAATCAAACAATAATTTAAATATAAAGAGTTAAAAAAATAGCAGCAAGAAAAAAGGATGGAAGTTAGGATTCTTTTTTTTAATTTCACGAACAATCGCTCTTGGAAGTCGCAGTGAGGCTCCTCTTTTCCGTTCAAAGTTTTCGGGAGTTCTTGAAGATCCACTAAGCCCTGGCAGTTACGTGGAATCTCTGCACCCACGAACGAATTAATATTTACACTTAGTCCACCATATATTCGCCGAATACCGAGGTTTGAACAAAATTCAATGCTCGAACGTAAGAATTATTACTCTTAAAAAATGTCTGGACAGCAAATGCGCGATGCTCACTAGACCACCGTCGCTTCGAGACTGACAAACCCGAAGAACAACTGATAAATCCAACGGCGCCACCCTTTGGCCGAGCCCTTTAGTACTTTTTGAAATAATCGCATTTAAAAATATAAATTTGGACTTTAACTGAAATATTCGTTAATGCTACATTAATTAATTAATATTATAAAAAGTGCTTATTTTTTATATACGCACACATATACAACTTACACAAGTACTATTATTCGACTATTACTGCCATTCCTGGAATTTTTTAATTAGCAACTACAAAACATATAGCAATTTTACAATACCCATCACTTTTTCGAACAGCTGTCACTACTTAAAAGTATCAGCGTATAATGTTTTATTTTTCCATGTATTTGGTTAACGAACGTTTGTCACGTTTTGGAAACGTCAATAACAAGACCATCCTTTATCGTATTTTCTTAACTTAAAAAAAATATAATTAATCGACCCAAATTAAAATCAATTGAATCAGTGAAATTGAATTTAGCTCTTCAAAATTTCACTATTAAATTACAAAAGTTAAAGTTTCCAAATTACTTTTAGGCCTCGACAGCCCTTTTGTTAAAGAAAAACTTTTTCTGCTTTCGCTTTTGTTAAATTTACCTTAAGGTTTGGTTAAATTGACCTTGCACAACAATTTTTTCCTCTTGTTTTTTTACACATACTCGTATATAGTTACGTACATACATACAAAATTGTTTTCCAGAGCTCTGTGTTTCTCGGTAAAATATTTAAATTTCAAATGTAACAATGTTAAAAACATTTTCGCCGTTATTGATATTTGTTTTGCGCAAGAATAAAATGAAAAGTTAAAAAAAACAAACGAAAAAAAAGTTAAAATATTTCGAAATGTTAACCCAGCGAGGAAAACATAAAAAAAGAGTGAAAAATGTGCAATGCGAAAAAACTCGTAGTTAATTAAACAACATTCATTTCTAACACCGAAGTGTTCAACATAAAGTGTGTCAAATTATTGGAGATTTGTCCCCTTTAACAAATTTCCTTAATGTGACATCAACAGAAGCAAAATTGTTTGTACCGAGAAAGAAAAGCAAAAAATATTTTACGTTAACAAATTTAAAATATTTTTTTTTTCGTTAATCTATTTAATAAAAATTAAATAAACCAATAATAGAAATACGAGTATAGTTTTTGCAATCATACACAGTCCCATGTTCGAGCGCTCATTTATTTTTCTTATACATTTACGACGGCTTGATGCACAAAATAAAGTTAAACTTGCCTACAAATACACACAAGCTTCTGGAAAGTTACTTGTATTGGCGGAAGTTTGTTATCAGAGAAGGCGACTTTATAAGCCCTCACTCAGTCAATCGAGGCACGAGTTCCCCAAGGTAGCATTCTGGGACCCACTTTATATTTAATTTACGCTTCTGACATGCCAACCAAATCTGGTATTCACACTTCAACTTTTGCAGATGACACAACATTCTGCAGTGTTCATGAAAACCATAAACTAGCTTCACGCAATTTACAGGAATATATTTCAATATTAGAGAAATGGCTAAAATTTTGGAAAATCTAAGTTAATGAACAAAAATGTACTCATGTCACCTTCACACTGTGTAAGCAGATATGTGCGCCTATCCAAATTAACAACTCACCTATTCCGCAGCACAATGAAGTCAAGTACCTTGGTATTCACCTGGACCATAGGCTAACGTGGAAGTCTCACAATGAAGCAAAGGTCGCTCAGTTAAAACTAAAAGCAGCGCAGATAAATTGGCTTATGGGCAGAAATTCTACATTGAAATTAGATTGCAAACTTTTGTTATACAATGCAATTCTAAAGCCTTTATAGTGCTACGGATTCAATTATGGGGCACCGCCTCAGCGTCAAATATTAAAACAATTCAAAGGCGAAAAAACCAAATTCTTCGAACGATTACTGCAGCTCCATGGTACGTCATTCACGAATTCATAAAGATCTGAGTGTTCCGCTGGTAAAAGAGGAATTTTCAAAGTACGCGACAAGGTATGTCAGTAAACTGGAACTTCATCCAAACGCTCTTGCGCGTAATATACTTAATTTTGGCGGCCACAGTCGGTTGAGAAGAAGGGATACCGCTCAGATCAGATTGCTCAATAGGTGATTTTACTGAAATAGCTCCCGCATAATAAAACTTTTTGTCTAGGAATGGCCGGACTTTTTTAATTTTAAATCACATTTTTCAACTTTAAATTTAGTATTAAACAATAACGCATTTTACTTTAACACACACACACACACACACATATATATATATATATATATATATATATATATATATATATATATATATATATATATATATATATATATATATATATATATATATATATATATATATATATATATATATATATATATATATATATATATATATATATATATATATATATATATAACGTCACTGGGAGCTAAATCAGGAGAATAAGGTGGGTGCTCAAGCAACTCGTACTTTAATTCGTTGATTTTAGCCATTGTTAAAACACTCTTGTGCGCTGGTGCGTTGTCTTGATGAAACGATCCAAACAAGCTTGAGAAATGTTCATTCTTATTCGTTTTTGGTCGACTGTTAACAAATGCGGCACCCATCTTGCAGAAAGCTTTTCCATCTGTAGTTTTTCATGCAAAATTAAATGGACTCGATCATTTGAGATGCCCATGATATTAGCTATTTCACGCACTTTTATTCGTCGATCATTTAATACCACATCATGCACTGTGGCTACAATTTCCGTTGTTGTTGCTGTTTTTGGACGTCCACTACGTGGTTCATCTTCAATGCTTGTACGACCACGTTTAAATTCAGCAACCCAATTTTTTACTGCTGCATATGAAGGAGCACTTTCACATTCACCATATCATTATGAATTTCTTGTCCCGATAAACCCTTTTTATGTAAATATTTAATGACACCACGCATTTCTAATTTTTCTATTGTAAAAAAATCGCGGATGCGTCTTTTGTGAACACCTCTTTCTATATGAAGGAGTTGTCAAATCGAAACAAAACTTAACATGTGTTCATAGCAGAGATAGAAGTTTCCAAAACACTTAACTTTTTTCTGTTTATACCGCGCTTTTTGTGCTAGGCTAAGAAGTTTCCGAACCGCCATTGTAAGTACAACATTTTTTATGAATACGGCCGATATATTAACAAACAACTAAAATTCAACAAATTTAAAAATTGTTTAATGTTTTAAAAAAAGAAGAAATAAATATAGTTTTACGGCCTTATTTATAAAAATTTGTTCATGTTTATTAAAGTAGATAACACACGATATGTTTTTAACAATGTAGGTGTCATTTTTCACAATGTACAATTTCTACATGTCGTCTGTTACCTCAAAAACATTGCGTCTGTAAAAAACATTAGCAAAGTCATCTGACAAAATTTCAAATAGAGTTTGTTCTATTTTGTTATGTTTAAACATCTGACATTAGAACTATATGCCTTGCGAACAATTCAGCGGCGGTATAAGTAGTCGGCTTGAGGAAATTATAACGAATTAAGAATTCAATATGTTTTAAATAATTATTTTTTATAATAATAAAAAGCATAGACAATATCATGTACATGTACGTTTGTGAGCAAATTTTACAAACCGCCTGTAAAAATAATAATTTTGACAGACATGAAAAAATACATGAGGAAATACATATTAAAAAGACAGACGTAAAAACTTATCGTCTGTGGGTGCCTTAAGCTCTTATTGTTCAAAATTTGTATAGAAATCAGTGCAATAACAGCTTAATAAACTTGAACAAATTTTTATAAATAAGACAGTTAGTATGCGAAAAAATAAAATGTTGTAATGAAAAAAAAGGTTTGAAGAGGTCTGGTTTACTCTTTTGTAATGTGCCATAGAATATAAACTACAAATTTTGTCATCAATCTCATCGTATTGGTGATTGCTTGCCGAGATTCGGATTGTATTTTTTAGCTTCTGTGCACTCTTTTATTGCTGCTGCGACTTCTTTCACACTTTCAGATCGCATTTTTATGGCATCTAAAGGTTGAGTATAAATCTCGCATTGTTCGCACAAAAGCTTCAGCCGTTCCTGCTTCTCCGAAACTGTCGATTTATTACAGGGTTTTCTCTTCCTCTGGGACGTTACTGCTACTATTTTAGTGGAAGCAGGCATCCTGTATGGCTTCGCATTTTGCGTTGTACTTGGCAGGTTCTCAGAGTTTTCGTTGTACAGTACCCATTGTTGCGCCAAATTCCATCTTCTGGAATGTTTTGTACGGCCACAGAAAATGTTGTTAGAGTAACAGCGGCCACCTTTTGACTGCTTTTGGGCGGTGTTAATTCAAACGCAATATTTTTCTGGACAGAATTATTTCTTGGGGGAATGGCAAAAATTTTTCCGCTTGGAGCCGCGGCAGCCGCTATATGACAAATTCTTTTATGGCTACTTCAAGCACAGTTAAATTGTTAATGCGGCAATTATCTGCTATTTTCTTTTTGAGCCTACCCTTAAAATCTATCTAAACCTGGAAAAAATTAAATTCATTATTTTATATATATATGTACATAGCTATGCGACTGAGTCAAACCTTTAAAAATACATACCTTTTTCCTCTCGGCTCCGAATCTCAATGGAGGGCCCACATGTACTCCATGGCAGTTTTACTGCTCCCAAACTGGGGAGTTCCCGCGGCCAAATTTAACTCCTCCACACAGGAAACCAGTTGGTGGAACTGCATGCCTGTAGTAGTTTTCATGCTGAATACATAAGAGTGCTTTCACATTAGACAATATAGCTGCGCAAGTCTACTTTTTTCTTTTATTTATTTCCTTTTAAACTTTCTTTTATGTTCACATACAGCAATGTAGTTGCGCAACTTTCATTCTGTTGTACTTAAATTTTCTTAATATTTTGAAGGACCCGAAAAATAAACAAAAGAAAATATTAAAAACAAAATGTGGGAATAAAACGAATTGCTGAGTGCAAGCAAGTCTGTACTAAAATGCCAGCAATTCTCCACCTTCAAGATGCTCTTACCGCTCACATCTACATCCACAAGACTTGGGCCAGAGAATTGCGCAACTAAGTTGTCGGACGTGAAAGCGCTCTAAGCAATCAGAACAATAACATCAATTTTTACTTACATAAATTAAGAATTTTAAAATTGAAAGCATACACATCCTTTTTTACTACATTTTCCATTTATGGATATTTTTTTAATATTATTTATTTTTATACCCTTCACAAAAATGTTAGGGGTATATATAAGTTTGTGATTCCGTTTGTAATTTCTATAGTTTTTTTTGCGACCCTATAAAGTATATATATTCTGAATCAGAATTAATGGAAAAGTCGATTAAGCGATGTCCGTCTGTCCGTCTGTTGGTCGTTGAAATACCGTTTCTGAGAAAACCATTAGAGAAAGAAACTTTTTACTTTCACCATTTTATTACTCCATATTGCCATGTGCTTGCTATTGAAATTCAGTAATATCGGTTCACGTATAGCTGAGATATATTCAAAATTCCGAAAAAAGCCATGAATTTTTTCAATTTTGTATGGAAATTTTTGAAAAAAAAGTTGTTTGTTTTGCTTCAAACTTCACACACTCATTAAGCATGGTGACTAAAAGGCAAAAAATTTTTTTTTTCAGATATCGGTCCATATAAACCCGAGATATGGCCCAAATCGGGTTTTTCATAAAAATGTCGCGTAAGCGAACTGAAACCACTTTTTTTGCTCACAAGCAGTTTTGGTAATGAAATCAGGTAATATAAATATGAAAAATGAAAATTATCGATATCGGTCCACATATACCCGAGATATAGCCTGGACCGGGGTTTTCATGAAAACGTCGCGTAAGCGAACTTAAACAACTTTTTTTTACTTAAAAGCAGTTCTGGTAATAAAATGAGGTTATATAAATATGAAAAATGAAAATTTCCGATATCGGTCCATATATACCGCAGATATAGCCTGGAACGGGGTTTTAATGAAAATGCCGCGTAAGCGCACTTAAACAAAAATTTTTCGCCTTAAAGCAGTTCTGGTAATAAAATAAGGTTATATAAATATGGAAAATGAAAATTTCCGATATCGGTCCATATATACCCGAGATATAGCCTAAACCGGGCTTTTCATGAAAATGTCACGGAAGCGAACTTAAACAACTTTTTTTTGCTTAAAAGTTGTTTTGGTAATAAGATGAGGTTATATAAATATGGAAAATTAAAATTTCCGATATCGGCCCATATATACCCGATATATAGCCTAACCGGTTTTTTGATGAAAATGCCGAGTAAGCGAACTTAAACAACTTCAGAGTTTTTAGAAAGTATAGGTAAAAGTCTATTGAATTGCTGGGTATAAGCAACGGCAACTGCATTTAGACATGCTTGACCTATAACGATCAATATTGTTTTATAAGAAATCAGTTTAATTTTTTTTTAATGATCAATATTGAGTTACTTTTAATTAATATTATTCAATATTAAAACAATCATTTCATTACGTTAATGTTTCCTATTACCATGCTATGGAAATTATTAGTTCATATCAAAGATTTTCACGGACTATCATTATTATAATTTAAAACAGCATATTCAGTTCAAATTTGTAATATATACTATACATATACGTGACTATCGTGAAGGGTATTTTAGATTCGGCCCAGCCGAATATTCCACACTCTTACTTGTTGAAATTATTTCTATTCATAAATTATTTCTTTTGACGTATTTATCTTTCATTCGCTCAACCTTGACAATCACAATTACGCAAATCGTGTTGTATCAAGGCAGCTTTATAATAAATAATTATAACACCAAAAAACATTACCATGTATTTTGTTGGTAGAATTTACGAATAGTTGTCAAAATTTTGTTTGAAAAAGCAAGGAAGTCATGTGATTTTGACAAATTTACAATGGAAACGAAAAACAGCTGTGCTTATACCACTAATGTATTGGAGCAGCCTTGGTGTTGTACAACCCAAAATAAATTGACAACCGTTACGTTTTTTAACAAAAATCGTCAATAGTCGCGTTTTACAAACCAAGAAATGAATAATGCTAGAAATCTAGCGCATATTATCGCCGAATCGTTTTCTCCAAACAGGCTGTTAAATACATTCGCCTTCGAAAATATGCCTAATTTAGTTGTATGAATACATTTTTAACTTTATTCATTAATATATTTTATTAAAATATAAAAGCAAAGAAATGCTTATTGTACGCAAATTTTTTTTTTAATATTTTACAACTTTAAAGTATTTTGGTTACCGATTAATATAATACATACGTTTTGCGTCATTAGAAAATAAGCCACAATTTTGTGGAACTTAAGCGGCAATTTTATGTATACTGCTAACAGTTCAAAATTCTAAAGTTGCCTAAATCAGTTAATATGTGTTTTCAGAATACAAATTTTTAATAACAGCTTGTTAAGCTTTAATCATTTGGTAACAAATATATACATGTAACCATTAACAAATATGATGTAATGTAATAATTATTAATAATAAGTAAACCGTACAATTTAACACCACACTCTCCAAGATAAAATAATACTAATAATACAGCAAATAATAAAATATTTCCAGCGACTTTCTACGGGACCTAACAGGAAATAATATAACAATTATTTTAAGTGATGTTTTCACATAACAAGCAAGCAACTTGTCAAGAAGTTTTATATGAAAAGCACTCAGGTTTTACAGCCGATTACTATACAAATGTTACAGACAAGTCGCTTGCTTGTATTGTGGAAACGTCACATTAATGTTAGTTTTCTCACACTTATGGCATGTTTCCACATATGTAGCAGGCAAATGTTCAGACAAACAAGTGCCACACAGACAAGTTCGTAAAAATATGAGTATTTTTAATCCACTTGTCTAGCTTACGTAGTACTTTACGTTTTATTAAACTGCAGGATTGCCGTAGTGAATATTTTAGTACTGTGGTTATTTTTTTCCATACAAAAACACAATAATTTCATTACTCAGTGGCAACTCTTGAACAAAAACAAAAACAGCTGGTTTTGTTTATAAATTAAAATTTGTTTATGTGAAAAATTTTTTGTGAATAAAAAGTGTACTAAAGTTTAATTTAAATATAGTAAAATGTTTCCATCAACTGAAATAAATTTCGATACTGACTGTAGTGAAAGTGATAATGATATTGTGAACTTTCGTTTGTACCGTAGAAATATCCGTGATGCATTAAATATATTAGAGCTGTGGGAAGAGCGGTCAGTAAACACAAAAGCTGTAATTTAATTTTATTAACATTTGTGTACTTTTACAGATTCATTGCTACATTTCGCATCAATAAAGAAGTGTTTGCATATGTAATTTTACTTAGTTTTAGCAAAAACAAAAATTGTTTTTTATGAAAATTACTGAAAGTTTATAAGTTTATCATTTTATAACGTACACAAGCACTTTTTTGTGCTTGTCTGTTTTTGACAGTAGTGACAATTGCATTTGCAATACAGAAATCACCAATAATTGATAGCCTTACGTTGTTAATAAAAAAAACTGTTATGTGTGTAGTGGAACCCCAAAACAATTTTTTTCACTCAATCAACAAACAATTTTGAGTGACTTGGTATATACACTGAAAAAATTTTGTTCAGAAATTCTATGAATTTTGACATTACTTTTATGAATTTTTTCATTATTTTTCGACCATTGTAACTTTTCATAGAAATAATGAAACAAATTTCATTAGATTATTTTAATGAAAACCTTCATAACAGTAATGAAACATTTTAATAAGAAACATGACTTATTTTCATTAAAAGTATGAAAAACAAATCATATGATTAGTGAAATAATTTCTCTAGATCAAAGAATCAATTTCTTAAAGCACATGAAAACTGTACATTCAATTAATGAAAAACTAACATTTATTTAATGAAATAACTTCTTTGTACAAATGTAAAAAATATGAAACACCTTCATAAGGTCAATGAAGTTATTTCATTTATCTAATTTTATTATTCAATGAGCAGCTGAAAAATCTACATTAAACCATTGAAATAGTTACATTTGTGTAATGAAATAATATCATAACACACATTAATAAAATATGTTCACAAATGTACGTAATTAGATCAATGGAATTATTTCATTTATTCATTGATACTTTATTTCATTACACAAACAATACTATTCCTTGCTTTTGTGAAATTGTACCTAATTATCAAAAAAAGAAAATGTTGAACAAGTATTCACCAAATAAAACAGAATTTATTAATTCAAAGGACACTGGTATTTAAATTTTTTTAACTATTATTATGCTGATTTACATATGTTCATCAATACCCAAGTAGCCAGAAATTTATTTGTCATTGATCTAAAGAATTCTAATTCATTGGAATTATGAAAGTCATAAAACTTACATTTTAATAAAAAAAACTTGACATTTTTTAAAGTGTAGCTTAAGATTAATAAATGCCCAGTAATATATCTTACCAAAATTCAAAGAATTTTAAAAAATTTTATTTTGTTGTAGTCATAAATCCAATGATTTTTTTTAATGAAACTATGAAACTTAATGAAACCATGCTGATGGAACTATTTCATAATATATAAGAAGTTTCATGCATATTGTGAAAAGTTTTAATTGGATTAATGAAAAATATTTAATGAAACAGTTTCATTAAATATATGACGCATAATTCTCTCAGTGTAGAAACATGCTATTAGACTTTCCAAAAGTAAAAAAAACAAATCTTAGCAACCAATAATTGTTCATTTGTTTGAAAGTTGTTAAAAAAAATAAGAACGTGGTTGTTTTTTGTGTTTCAGAGGTTTTATTAGAGCATTTTTATTTTTTTTATTTCTGAATGCTTTATTTGAACTATTGGGATAATCGAGTATATCTGAATGTTTGAAAATATTTTTCAAAGGTTTCCAAGTCTACTGATAATTATTTTTTAATTACAATATTTATTCATCAAACAAAAATAAGGTAAAAGAAATTGACATGCCAACGAATAAAATGAAAATATCGTTTATCCTGACAACAGTAAATTTATTCTATAGTCGTACTTAGTTTGTTACACATGAATTAGCGTATCATACTCATGACAAAAAATAAATATTTCGATATTGGGTGTGATTCTGTTGTTTTTAAAAGTTTTTTATAAATTATATTATTGCACACACCCAGATTTGGCATTCTGAGATGGTAACAAGAGATTTACAGAAATACGGACGACTACACATTTTTGGGGGAATAAACTATAGTTAAATTGATAATAGACTGTTTTTAACAATAACCCACAGAGTTATGGAGTATTCTATTCTACTAATGTTAAACATTTCTTATGATTGTTCGGTTTCACTGCACCCTGGTGTGCACGTGAAATAATTGGCAATGGTATATCATAGATATGGGAAAAGGCATTGCTTCCGGTAATGAGTGATCAACAACTTTTAGCAAGATTGTTTTTCTATCACAGCAACAAAAGTATTGAAGAAACTGCGCAGTGAAGTAAAAAACAAGCAAAATTTCTTAAACGAATATCAAAAACTAATTGCCACAGCAACAGTGTAAATGCACCTACCGAAACATACATATATAAATGCGTGACTAAACTACCTTCACCTGTAGTGTTATTCACTAATTTTACACCACAACTAGAAGTGTTTACTTTAAATACACATTTTGTTGTTTGCACTTACCCCTACGTTATTCACTAACTATTTTTAACCACCGCACACCGCGGTCAAAATTCTCTAACTTTTGACTCGGTTGAAATTTTAAAAGGACTTTTTTTTTGTTCGATAGAAGACATCTTAAGCTTCAATTTAATGTATTAACTTTAAAATCGGGCCTTATTAAAGTACGCTTATATATGACTGAAAAATTATTTTTAAAAATATAGAAATTATCGGCATTAAAAAAATAAATTTGTGAATATAGTGATTTAACATTGCATTTTATAAATAGTAACGTTAACTGAACTATAAAATTACATACTTAATTAAGCTGTCCACCCGGATCCACTTTATTTTGACCTTTAGCCCTCTTCTCCAATGGACCACGGGTTTGGAGCTCATAATTGTTTTAAATATATTGATACTGATATAATATTTAGCAAAACTAATTTTATTTTAGTCGTTGATATCCCTGGGAAATTTTATGGCAATCGGTCCACATTTACTCATTGGGCCCTTGTATAGTTTCGCTGTTTCATTAGCATACTGACCAAATCTTTTTGCATTTACCTTTTTATTGCATGATATTACTTGCAGTATGATTTTGTAGCGTTTTATTAATTCAAAATCTACTCCCGTAATAGATGCAGCAGTTTCAGGATCAGAAAAAAATGTTCTTGCTGTGTTGCCATCATTTGTGTTTCCTTCTCCTTGCTTTCGCTGATCGATCAGTAAACCCAAATCTAAATATTTTTCTTGTATGTATTTCTTTTCTGCCTCTCTTTTGGCTTTATTTTCGTCACTATTTCGTACTGTTCCTTTAAAATCTAAATCATAGCTTAGCTTTAATATGTGTTCCATAAATCGAATTTTAGCATGGAGTGGGGACAAGCCAAACTCATAGGCTTCTTAGAAAGTAGTGTCTTCTGTTGACTTAATTGGCTTGCAGTTTTTTTGAAAATAACACAGCTCGAAGATGATTTTGTTTCAGTTATGGCCTGTGCAACTTTTCCATCAATCATTGTAAGTAACATTTGATAATTTATTTGAATCTCTTGATCGTTAAGTAACAAAGTTATCGGTTGAAGTTTATCTATTTGTTGTTTAAGTCTAGATACTTCTTCTAATATTACATCCTTCGTTTCCTTCTTAAAAGCAAATTTAATTGGTCTGCAATATTTTGTTGAGGAAGGTATTTCGTTTTTCCATATGTCAATATCGGTTTCTTTGCTAGTAGATGGCTCAAAATTAATGATATGTGTTTTTAGTCTTAACGGAACAAAAGATATCATAAATAAATCAGAATCTGATATTTTTTCTGCATTATACTGTTTATATCGCTTTTGTCCAGAAGATCCATCGCATTCCCATTTAGAAATTAATAATAGGCTACAGTCACCAAGCTTTTTAATATTATCTGCATAAAATGTATTCAACAATCTTTCCGCAGTATGATTTAATATATCTTGCAATACCACCTCTGCTGAACTTTCTGTAATGTTTATAGAATTTTGTGGCGGTAAACAATATTTTTTAATTAAAACCAAAACTCTATATTCTGAATAAATGGAGCAATGTTTTCCAACTGCCCACTTTCGCAATTCCATATACTGATATTTTGGTAGCTTAAGTCCAGAAATATTGAAAATGCTTCTTCAAATGTAAATTTTTTATCATCGGTTGGTGTTGGAATGCTCTTTAAAATCCTTTTTACACGCTTGGGGCTCGCTTTCATTACATTTTCTATTACATCAATTGTTTAGTTTTATTTTTTGTTGGTTCTAGTTGATGAAAAAACGTACCTTTAATTATTTCTTGAGAAAATTCTTCATTAGTGCTTTGCAGCTTTCGTCTTCGGCAATGCCCAAATCTGGGACTTGAGCAAAGTAAGGCACGATTTTTTTGAACTATTTTATAAGTTAAGAAACGATATTGTGTGAAGAAAAAAAAAATTTATAAAAATATATAAAACCAAAAAAGTTATGCCCACTTGAAGTTCAAAAATTTTATAATATATTTTGAATATCAGCTTCTCTTAAAAAAAGCTAGTTTTTGATCACCCTATTCGAAAAGAAATAATCGAAATAAAAACTTACATTTCTGGATTTCGAGATTCCTATGTGTTTACTTTTATATAAAAAAAAATTAAATCGGTGACACAAAAAAAAATTTTTTTTTGAAGAGTTTTGTCCGCCATCTCTTCAAATGTGCCACTGTGCACCGTAAACTGTTTTATTTTTCTCCACGTTCAGATTGCCACGTTATGCAACTCTCCATTTCGTTGTTATTAGCTATTCTACTGAATCTCATTTTGTTTTTATGCTTTTTTGATCTTTTTTAACTTTGACCTATTTAGATACATACATATGTATAAAAATCTTAAAAATAATATATCAATTCAAGGTTCTTTCTATTTAAAACATTAATTAAAAAAAGAAAACATCTTGAGGTATTTGTTGATTATTTATAAAATCGAAAAAAAAATTTTTTGATAAGAAATAAAATAACATGAAAAGCTTTAACGTACATACACACATAATGACATTTAACAGAAAAATAATGTTATTTTATTGCCTATCAAAACACTTTTGATTTTATAAACAGTCAACATGTGCTTTTCTTAAGAAGTTTTCTAAAGGAGAACGAAGTACATATTGACTAAACAACTTTTAATTATTGTTTTATATAAAAATATTATTTTCGAGATTTATTCTTGTCGTTTACTACGCAAACTGCTTGCCAAACACACACTTTCCGTTCGCACCCAAATCATATAAATATCACACATGCAAATGTAATTTAATCACACATACTTATGCAAATTAATCATTGAAATGAAAAAATTTACAGACACATTCACAATGTTTGCACGAAAATCAAAAATTTTTTTTATTTTCGAGCAAAAATGCTTCAAATATTTGTACAAACTAGCAAATACCGCCACAAACGGACAAAAATGTTTGCACGAACCTAAAATTTTGACATGTTTGGCAATCAGTTTGTGTTGTATATTGGCTCTTAACTTTCAGTGGTTTTTTTTCGTTAGATAATAGTTTATTAGATAAATTTAATGAAATAAATATGTAAACAACATAAATTAACACTTTTTTTTAATGAAATGTACAGAAAATGGGGGTGTTAATCAACAACTATTGTTGTGGTTAAAACCCTACGGTCAATAACCGTGTACCCAGGTAACTTTTTCAGTATAAACAAGTAAGAGTGTGGTAAATTCGGCTGGGCCGAATCTAAAATACCCTTCACAATAGTCACGTATAAAAACGCGGTTTAGGCTATATCTCCGGTATATATGTACCGATATCGGAAATTTCCATTTTCCATATTTATATAACCTTACTTTATTACCGGAACTGCCTTGGAGCAAAAAAGGTTGTTTAAGTTTACTTACGGGACATTTTCATGAAAAACCCGCTTTAGGCCATATCTCGGGTATATGTGGACCGATATCCGGCATTTTCATTTTCCATATTTATATAACCTTATTTCATTATCAGAACTGCTTTAAGGCAAGAAAAGATGTTTAAGTTCACTTACGCGACATTTTCATGAAAACCGCGGCTTAAGCTATATCTCGGGTATTTATGGACCGATATCGAAAGATTTCCATTTTCCGTATTTATATAACCTTATTTCCTTACCAGAACTGTTTTTAAGCAAAAAAAAGATGTTTAAGTTCACTTACGCGACATTTTCATGAAAACCGCGGTTTAGGATATATCTCGTGTATATATGGACCGACATCGGAAATTTTCATTTTCCATATTTATATAACCTTATTTCATTACCAGAACTGCTTTAAGGCGAAAAAAGTTGTTTAAGTTCGCTTACGCGGCATTTTCATGAAAACCCCGTTCTAGGCTATATCTCGCGTATATATGGACCGATATCGAAAATTTTTATTTTGAACATTTATATAACCTCATTTTATTACCAGAACTACTTTTAAGCAAAAAAAGTTGTTTAGCTTCGCCTATGCGACATTTTCATGAAAAACCCGTTCTAGGCTATATCTCGGGTATATATGGACCGATATCTGAAAAAAAAAATTTCAATAGGTGTGTGAAGTTTGAAGCAAAACAAACAACTTTTGTGTTCAAAAATTTTCATACAACACTGCAAAAAATGGCTTTTTTCGGAAGCCACTGAATTTCAATAGCAAACCCATGAATAGATGGGGTAAAAGAATGGTGAAAGAAAAAAGTTTCTACGTCTAATGGTGTTCTCAGAAACGGTATTTCAACAGCGGACAGACGGACATCGCTTAATCGACTTTTCCATTAATTCTGATTCAGAATATATATACTTTATAGGGTCGCAAAAAAAAATGTAGAAATTACAAACGGAATCACAAACTTATATACATATACCCTTTACATTTTTGTGAAGGGTATAAAACTCTCGCATTTTCTTAATAATGAGAATATGGTAATGAAACTACAAATCGTCGCTATTAACGTGTTGAAAAACAGTAAAAAAGGAACAAGTAAGAGTGTGCTATATTCGGCTGATCAGAGTCTAAAATATACACGATAGTCACGTATATGTATAGTATATATTACAAATTTGATCTAAATATGCTCGGATGTATATGGACCGATATCACGGAAAAATTTTTTTGCGTTGTAATCACCATTCCAAAAAAGAAATCTTTCGTGAACATTTTCATGCAAAAGTTTGTTTAAGCTATATATGTATATCTCCAGTATTTATGGACCGGTATCGGATATTTTCATTTTCCATATTTATATAACCTTCTATTATTACCAGAACTGCGTTCAAGCAAAAAAAAAAAAAAAACAGTTGCTTAAGTTCGCTTATGCGACATTTTCATGGAAAACCCGATTTAGGCTATATCTCAGGTATATATGTATAGACCGGTATCTGAAAAAACTTTTGTTATATATATATATATATATATATATATATATATATATATATATATATATATATATATATATATATATATATATATATATATATATATATATATATATATATATATATATATATATATATATATATATATATATATATATATATATATATATATATATATATATATATATATATATATATATAAAAGGTAGATTTTAATGGGCTTAATCATAAAATATATTGTATGTTTATTAAACTGTTATTTGACAAATTTCTATGGGAAATTTGTCAAATAAGTGTTTAATAAACATACAATATTTTTTATGAATGAGGCCGTGAGTATTTAAAATAATTATATTTGTTTGTTTTCGTTTCTTCTTTATTTTGGTTTTGTAATTACAAAGTGCAATTTTCTCACGTTAAAAAATTAATTTAAAATTGTTTATTTTTTGCATATTTGGTAACTTTTTAAAAAAATTTGGTTGCAAATATGTTTATGTTAAATCTATTTTTTGAATTTTTGGCAATCCATATAACCTAGGAGCAATAGCTATTGTGTTGGTTGCAGAGTTACGTTATTTTGGTTTTTATGCTATTTTTATGTTTGTTATTAATATTATTTTCTTTTTTGAATTTCTTTAATAACTCAAAAATTTTTCTCAGTGTGTTATTTAAAGTAAATAGTTATTTTTTAAATTGAATAGTTATTTTTTAAGTGTCCAATTTGATAATATTGTTAAGAATTTTTCTTTGTGCATGCATTTTTTTTATATAGAAATGTTTTGACAATAATTTTTTAATTTAAAAATTTTTTAATAACATTTTAATTGTCCTGACGATGATAACAAATTGTTGTCGAAGATGATTTTCTTCGAAAATTGATCATCCACTGTTGCCATTTCTTGCCACCATTCTGCCCATTCACGACGTTTGGAATGGTCAAGAGGCTTTAGTTCTTGAGCCAATTGCACCTTGTAAACGTGTAAATGCAAGTCTTTATGCATAATGTTCATCAGCGACGAGCGTGAGAGATGCAATTGTTGGGCACGACGACGAGTTGAGGTGGACGGCTCTTCAGCCACACTATCGCGAACAGCAGCAATATTTTCTGCAGTACGAGCTGTACGAGCATGCACTGGTGTTCTCATATCTTCTACAGACCCGGTTTGCTCGAATTTTTCCACGATTTTTGCGATTGTACGCACATTTGGACGATCAAATTGACCAAAAAAATCACGAAGTGCACGATATGCATTTTGATTTGAACGCCCATTTTCATAATAAGTCTGGATAACTTTAACACGTTGTTGGATTGTGTATCTCTCCATGGTTCAAATTGAGTTAGTCTGAAATAGAGAAATGTCAAATAAAATTCGGAAAAAAACTTGGGGTTTAGGTGTGGTTCACATTCAACATTGGCCCTTGAAATTTAACCACCCGATGTATGCAAACTATTTTTTTTGCTCATTATTTAAAAAAAAGAAATAATTTAAAAGTCAATAAATTAGAATCAATCCATACAGACATTTGTCTGAACATCAACAGTATTTTTATGACCAGCAAATATTCTATAATTTTTTTCCCCCAGCAAAAGATGTTTTGTTTACATAATATTTATCTGATACAATTGTACTGATTTTGATAGACGCTTAGAACGCGTTAACGCATATAATGCGTGGTATAGGACTTTCAGCTTTAGTCTCATACATTTTGTATGTACATAAGGATTTTTGACAGTTAAATTACGCTGATGCGTTAATTTAAGTTGCGCTGTTAAGCGTGCTAAAAAGCACAATGAAATATAAGTGTCAGTTTAACGCGTGAAGTCTTGAGTTTGTTGGAGAACGAGGAGAATAGAATTGAAAAGAGTGCAGACTTGACGGCACCGTCAAGTTTAAAGTAAAGTGTCAAAAAATATGAAAACTTTAAGACAAAAAAGCTTGAACTTGACGACACAAAGCTTTTGTATGTGAACGTAAATGCAAGTTCAATAGGAAATTGAAGCAGAATCGATCAAGAATACCTGATGAGTGTAAATTGGGACCTAGACATCACTAACAACATATAATTAAAAAACCGCGTTGCCATAGCGACGGCGACAGCGTTGTTATAGCGATTTGTTCTTTTTGTATAAAAAGAGGGTCATTTTATAAGCTACAAAAATATAAATGAAATATGTTTGTTCTAATTGTTGTAAGACAGAGTATTTATTTTATTTGATGGAGTGTATTAATTAATATTTTTCTGTTTACTCTTCATTATATTAAAGTGAAAAACTGTCATGGTTAAATTCAATGAAAGAAGAAGTTGATAAAGTTCTTGAAACTTTAGAAAAAGAGGAAAGCATATTGTTTGCTGTAAAATTTGATGCAATTTACAATAGATTATTAAAGATCTTGCAGATCCTTAATATATTACAATCGGGTTGTAAGTAAAAACCTATAAACTTTCGGCACTTTCGGAGATTTGGGAACCTTATTGGTCACATCTTATCCAAGCCCAAGAACATTGCACAGGTTCTAACAGAATTTGGTATAGTACGGCAAGTCAAATTAGATATACTATTTTTCAGGGAAAATCGTTTTACTCTCTGAACAATTAAGCAATTTTGAGATAAGTGCACTCAAAAATCCCACCCAAGAAACAAAAAATTAACAATATGAGATGGTAGAATTTATGTCACTTAAGGTTCAATTAGACGTGACTTATCCATAACCATAGAAAACAGCTGTTCCAACCAACCTTATGAGCGGCAGTGTAATCGATTATTGTTGCCATAACCATAACGCCATAACCGTAGCAACCAATTGAATTTTGGTTTTCTGCCGTAACCGTAAACAGCTGGCACATTGATTTGTTGTGTACACATTTTTCAGTGTTGCCGGTTTAGATTTTTTAATCCAAATGGAATCTTATTAAAAATGTTCTTCAGAGGAGAAAATTTGTTAAAACAAACATACACACACGATATGTGTATGTGTATACATATATTTACGTATATATTTGTTATATAACAAATAATAATTTTTAGCTACAAAAATAAGAATTGATTACATAAATAATATCAAATAATATAAATATTAAATATGGAACATATATTTGTGCAGTTCGGCAACACTGTTGTTATAATTATTTTAATTTTTGTTCATTTATTTCTTTTTCCATTTTGGTAAGTTTTATTTTATATTTTTGTTTCGCAATTATTTTGCTATATTAATTTTTATTTTCCTTAATAGTTTTATTAATTCCTTCAAATGGACGATGGAAAGCTCATCGAGTTTGTTCGAAATAGGCCTTGTCTTTATGACAAGACCAACGTAGATTTTAAAGACCGCAACAAGCTTGGTGCTACGTTGCTAAAAGCGTGGGACTTGATGGTAAGTATTTTTTAAAATACTTATGTATGTACATACATTTGTATGTGTTTCTACATATACATATTTCGAATAGAAAATGCTGCCATGAAAAGGTGGGGAAATTTAAGAGAGCGCTTTTCGAAAGAACTGCGAGGCACGCGAAGCCCTTCAGGAAGTGGTGCATCTGTAGGAAGGCAGTGGGCTCATTTTGAAAGTTTGCAATTTCTAAAATCACATATAATTCCTCGCCCGTAAGTATATGTAGTAGTTTAGCTTTCAACAATGAATAATTATAATGAAAACTTTCATTTTTACAGAATGAGGCAAAGTACTCCAGCAGTAGAAACAAATTTTTCAGAATCAGAAATACTGGATGTATCTGCTGAAGTAGTAACGGAAAATCCAACTTCTTTGAATTTTCCTACGCCATCAGAAAATTCAATGCAGCGTAGCCTAAGTCCACAACCTGCGTCATCAGCGCCCAGGAAGAAAAAACGGCAGCTCGATGAAATTGACAGCACTATACTAGAGACGGTAAAAACGTTCAAGGAAGTATGTGCTCGTCGAGCTCGTCGAGAAGAAGTAAGTGCCGAAATTAGTGGATTTGGCATAATGATTTGTGCAGCAATTTCAAAATTGAGTTCGTTTACCCAAGCATTGGTTATGCGCCGCTGCACGGACATCGTAATGCAAGCGCAAATTGATGAAGGCTTATAGTTTTTATTTTTTGTAAATAGTTGTTTTGTTTAATTTATATGTATGTGTGCAGTTGTTTTATGTTTAATTTTTGTTAAAATTGCTTTGTTTGTTTTTATTCAAAATAAAATGTGATTTGGAAATAATATAATAATCATTTTTTTTAATAGTACAAGTGGCGTTTTTATTTCACTTTTGAAAAGAGATGCATTTGTGAAATTGAAAATTAAGGGAATTTGTTAAGACTTTCAATGTCAAATATTTTGAAATAGTTTCTTAATTTCTTATTCTATGTGGGTTTGGAATGGTACTGCGCCTTCGTTTATAAAATAGTTAGTAAGGTATGTCCTGTAATCATATGCACTATTACGGCCCCTACGTCTAAATGTTCGTACAGACCGCAATGGACCTCCATGTGGTGTTAGTTCATTTCTCCATTCTGCACTTTCGCTTTCTCCATCCATATAATTATCTGGGCAGTACCACCGCTTTGTGTCGTTTAAAATTATGAAATTATGGAGTACTAAACAAGCTAGAACTACTTTTTCGGCATTTTCAGGATGAAATTCCATAGTTGTTCTAAGTACTCTCCATCTCGCTGTTAAAATGCCAAAGGCGTTTTCAATGACACGTCGAGCCCTCGAAAGTCGGTAATTAAACACACGTTCTGTTCTTGTGGTATGCACACCCGGATATGGTTTCATCAAGTTATTTTTTAAAGGGAATGCGCAATCTCCAACGAAATAATGGGGAAATGGTTCTGATGCTAATGGAAGGGGAGTATCAGGTGGCAGAGGCAATCGATTTTCTAAAAGATCTTCACCAAATCTAGTGACGTGGAAAATACCTCCATCGTTCTCACTTCCGTATGCTCCCACACTTACAGCTGTAAAAGTATACTTAGCATCGCATGCTGCTAACAGTACGATACTGTAAAACTTTTTGTAATTAAAATACAAGGAGCCTGATTTTGGTGGACATTTTATTGCAATGTGTTTTCCGTCAATTGCACCTACACAGTTTGGCATGTGCCACATTTGAGTGAAGTCCGCAGCGATGTCTTTGTATTGCTGATGTGTTGGTTCGCTCAAATAAATTGGAGAAAGCAATTCCCAAATCACGTCGCACGTCTCCAACACAATATTTCTGGCCGTTGTTTTGCCAATTTTATAGCTCCAAGCTAGTGAATTAAATGGAATACCATATGCCAAGTACCTTTTAAAATTAAACAAATTTTTTGTATCATTGTACTACACACATACGTATTTTCAAAACTTACAAAAGTGTTAGTGATAAGCGCTCTTCAGCGTGTATGGTTTCCTTGGATTTGCGAAGAGATGGTGCTATTAACTTTACAAATATATTGTGAAGTTGCGGGTGCATTCTTGTATGCGCAAATAATTGTTCCCCGTCCATATCCTTAATTTTCAAAAAAGTTTTTCTTTGGTATCCACTTTCAAACCAATCCAAGTTAATGGGCCGTACGCGCCACCGTCTTTTACGCTTCAATTTTTTTCTTTTATTGTATAATGCCATTATATTTAGAAATAAATGATTGATTTCTTCTTCGCTATCCATATTTTATAATTTTTTTTATAATTAAAAATATGTATTTATTTATATCAAAATAAATCCCAGCTGTTTATGGTTATGGCAGTACTAATCGCCCGTAAAATATTGCTATGGTTATTTTTATGGTTATGGCTATGGCGTTATGGCCAAGTCACGTCTAACTGAACCTTTAATGCGTTTATCAAAAGTGTATCAGGACTTCTAGTGGTCCAAGAACTTTAAATGAAACAGTGGAGAAGTGTATCAGAACGGAACGTTAAAAGCAAAGACCAAAGCCACAGAAAAAGTACTCTTAAGGTTCAGTTAGACGTGACTTGGCCATAACGCCATAGCCATAACCATAAAAATAACCATAGCAATATTTTACGGGCGATTAGTACTGTTTTACGGTTATGGCGTTATGGTTATGGCAACAATAATCGATTACACTGCCGCTCATAAGGTTGGTTGGAACAGCTGTTTTCTATGGTTATGGATAAGTCACGTCTAATTGAACCTTTAAGGCCGGTACGGAGTTCTTACGGAAATTCACGTTTGGAAATATACATTTATTTCTACACGGAAAAATAATTGTGTAGATTGGTGTAGAATAGATTTTTTGTAAACAAAAAATTACTATCTATTTTATTAATAATAATAATAATAACAGCCATCTATGGATAATTCCATAGCTAAATATATGTATGAACATTAATTTTTGTTTCAGTTAACGGAAAAAAGTCGCACTTTACTTCTAGTACGTATTATAATAAGCAAATATTAAAAAATCCGTTTACTTTTTTTTAGAACTTCATACAGGTATGCGGAAATTTTTCATAAGGCATTTTCCAACCTGAAATTCCGTAACTTATTTTACACACAGATCTTATGGGAATTTGAATTTCCGAAAGAACTCAGTACTGTCCTTTACTCTCGAATTGGGAGTAAAGGAATTTAAAAACAAATTACATACTTTTTTTGACCTTGGACCAGTACTCAGGGGATGACCCCTACATATACAGTGCATTTTACTATAACTAGGAGGAGGAAAGATGGAGTAGTGTTTGTGGAGGTTTTACTCTACCAGTAACAGCACAAAAGTCCAAAACAAACTCTATTACAGCATATAAAATATTGGAATAAAATTAGTTTAAAAATACATTGCATACTTTTAGGCTAAGAAATACCAATTTAAATAATTGAATTTATGCCCTATATTATACACTTTAATTTAGATAAGAAGGTCAAGTTACGTAGCGTCTACAACTGATATTTACTCTGATATAATATGAGAGAGAACGTCAGCAGATTAACCAGAAAAAACAAATTATATTTTCTCTCATATCTAGCATGGCGCCAAGTATTTTTGCAAATATCATAATATTTCACAATTTTTAAGCAACATGCAGTAAACATCGTTGAATGATGTATTTTTCTTAAACAAATTTACATATTCCAACAACAAAAAGAACAGTAAACGATTTTTTATAAATATTTTAATGATTTTATGACTTTTTTTATTAAATTTTTTTCAGGAATTCGTCAAAAATTTAATATTATGTCGTTTTGTTTACGTTTTTTGACAGTTCATATCATCATATGGTTTTCTAAATATATATTATCAAAACAATATTGTAATATCTGATATAATATTGCAATAATACTAATTTTTAAGGCTACACGTGATATAATTCTCTCTGCTATCAAATTTGACGTTTGCTGATAGAAAAATATTTGATATTATATCACGTATAGACTCGATGTTAACAATCGCCTAATATCCACACAAGATATTGAATATAATAAAATTAAATGATAACTAATGATAATTGGTTAAGCTTTATTATTTTAATATTGCATGATGTTATTTAACAGTTTAAGAGTTCAATGATTTTTTCTGTCTGCTTTAATCAAGAGCTGTTTATTACAACAATTATCCCAGCGAAAATGTGTTGCCCTTACCTACCCAGCGAAAAGTTCTATTGCAAAGTAATGTGTTAAAATGTTAATAAACATGCTATTCTAAGGCAACATACTATTGTTGAGTTATATGATTACATCTCATAATATTATATTGTTGTACAATTGAGGTACTATAAGTAAATATACTATATTTTACTTCAACATTATTATAATAATAAGTAACCATAGTATTAATTAAAGTTATCAAGGCATTGTCATACTCAACCATATTATTATTATACTAACCGTTCATACCTTTTCGCATATTTAGCCGTATTTCTTTCATGAAGTAATCTTACTAATATCACAGATAACTTTATTGTAAAAGAACAATATTTTTGCTATAATTCGTACAAATGTATACATAAATATAATAATTAGACAAAAAGACAGCATATTTTAATAATAAAAGTTAGAAAAAAATAATCGTATTTCATCTCTACGGAATTAATGCACAAATCTCTACGGAATTAATGCACAAATTTGATGTTTATATATCCATTTGCTGAAAGAAAACAAAAATCTTTATTAAGAATTTCATCTGCAATTACAATTTTAAAAGTCATACCTATGGTTATATATGGTTGCATATATTGTTGGATGCATATGTTTACATTCTAATATTCAATATCTATATTTTCGTATATTCGCGAATACTCAATATCTATATTTTCAGCAACTTCACGTTTTTTTATCTTTTTTAAATAAAGCTGAACAAATTTAATGTAAATTTTTAGTATTAAAAGCAAACAAAATACATTTTTATTTCTAACTTCAAAATCAAACTGCAAGAAAATTATATGTCAGAGTGTAGAAGGAAAATTTTATTAACGACGACAATAGTAGATGTATTTTGTATCTTACTTTTGTTGAATATGAATTAGAATGTCAGACATATTAGAAAAACAAATATTTTAGTATTGGGTGTGATAAAAGCTATTGTTGTGTTTAAAAATATTTCACAATCGCTATTGTTGTATGCAACCATATTTTAAAATTTATAAATGGTAAATATAGAATTACAGAAATGCAAGCCATAACATATTTATAGAGGAACAAACTATAATCAAACTGATAATATGCTGTGTTCAACAGAAATACATAATGTTACAAAATATATAATAATGTTGTCGCAACCATGTATCAAACTGTCTTTTCTTTGCGTGCCCTACTTTTACTTCGTAATTTTAAGTAATTATTTTAACAAGGCGATGTCATTGGAGGCAAGTACTTACCATTTTCTCTTACGAACAACTTTTTGAAGATGTCTTAGAAAAAAGTCTTTAAAAACTCTAATTGCTTATAAGTCTTTGATTTATGAGTTGGCGTCGATAAAAACTATCAAAATGGCTGAAGATGTTTTCTATAAATACATAAACTGTAATTGATAATTTTATATAATATAGACATGACTTTAAATTATGGTATAAATGCCGCCTTAATAAATGCATTCTTACAAACAATATCTCTTGCAAAAGGCCTTACAGAAGTATGTGTGCCTTTGCACACATACTTCTGTAACGTATATTCTGCAATAGTACTTTTTGGATAAAAGTACTATTAATATTCAGTATTATTATTAAAAACCTTTTCCATAAAACTGAGATTTATCATTTTAGCATTTTAAAAATTTATAGTTAATACATTTAAACGAGCCGTAATGACAACAAAGCAAACGACACGAGTAGTAAAATTGCCAAACAGCAAAATTTATAAACGCAAATATTGATTTACTACATTTTTAATTTTGTTAACATTTTAAAACTCGTTTCCATCACCATATCTTAGCAAATCCAAGTATTACTCAAATTCTTTTATTCAATTTTCATTGCAAATATTGTAACATAGCATATATAGTATATGCATATTTTTCAGGAACAAATACTTACATACGTACTCATATAACAGATATTACACAAGTCGTAATGACTTGTGTAATATCTAATTATAAGTAATTCAGGCGGTAAATGAGAGGATAATAATATGTTCTTAGATAAGTGTAACACATCAAGTTTTCGCTGGGTAAGAACATAATTTTCAATACCATAATACTTACCGCCTGCACTACTTAGATTTATTAAGTACTGACTTGTTTGTTTAATATCTTTTGTATGTGTACGAATGTAAGAACTTGTTTTTGGCATATATGCATGTACATATAATATTTGCAATGAAAAATGAATAAAACAATTTTTAGTAATACTTGGATTTTCTAAAAAATTTTTTCCATTCATTTATTTATTGAATCTTCACAATGTGAACTAACAATAAGTATGCAAATCTTAATCCTAAATATAAAAAAAGTTATTTAAGTCCAGCCAATGCTAGAGAGAAATGTTTTATTTTACACGAACAATATCGGTAAAATCACCTTTTTAACGTTCTAATGGAGGCAAGAGTATCTCTTCTCCTCAACCGAGTGTGGCCATCAAAATTAAGTACATTGCGTGCATATACCTAGCCACGTGTTTAGAGTATTCGCCTTTTACCAGTGGAACAAACACAGACCATTGTGATTTCGTGAGTTTCTTACATACTCGTACAATGCAATACCAGTAATCGTCCGTAGAGTTTGAATTGGGCACCTTTAAATCGTTTCAATGTTAGGTATTAAGGCGGTGCTCCATAATTGAACTCCGTAGCAACATATACGCTATAAAATTGCGTTGTATAACAAAAGTTTGCAATCCAGCTTCAATGTCGAAATTCAACTCAGTAAATTTTGCATCAGGGTGAGACTTCCACGTTAACCATCGGTCGAAGTGTATACCAAAGTAATCGACTTCATGGCGGTGCGGAATAGGTGAATTGTTAATTTTAATGGACGAACATGTTTGTTTACACAATGTGAATGTAACATGAGTACATTTCTGTTCACTAACTTTGATATATATTCCTGTAAATTTTGTAAATCTAATTGATCATTTTTAATGAACGCTGCAGAATGCTGTGCCATCTGCAAAAGTCGAAGTGTAGATTTCATATCTCTTTGGCATATCAGAAGCATAAGTCAAATATAAAGTAGGTCCCATAATGCTACCTTGGGGAGCTCCTGCTTCGATTAGCTGAGTGGAGCTTATAAAATCGACTTCTCTAAAAACAAATTTCCGGCTGCATAAGTAGCTTTCCAGAAGTCTGTGAGTATTTGCAGGCAAATTTAAATTTATTTTGTGCATCAAACGCTCATTCCACATTTGATCAATAGCTTGAGAAACATCAATAAATAGAGCTGGACAATACTTTTTGCCTTCGAAAGTCGTTCTTATGATATTTACAAGTCGGTGTGCTTATTCTATGGTGCAGTGTTTAGCCCGAGAGCCAAATTGATGATTAGGGATACATTCCACACCATTCAATATTTGGGTGAACTTCGCAATTTACAGTTTTTCGAACAGTTTTGAAATTTTATAATTGATACCTGGCTTGGGTATCATAGTAAACATAGCAGGATAATACTCAAGATGTAAATAGTATTAAAAATAAAAAGATAAAATTCTTCTTGCTTACGAGCTTTCGTAGAGTTGTACTACTGATAATGTTTTCTACGTCTTGAAAATTAAATCTCAAAAACTCAGACGATCTAACAGAATATGGAGGTAATTCAGCTGCATTGTTTGCTGCATCATTTATAATAGAAACGTTCCCCAAATGATTAGCATACATATCCCCTTTTCAGAGTCGTGGTTTGCTCAGTGCCCAGCTGAAGTTTGCAACATGGCTTACCTCTAACGGGTGTTTTCTACCTTTTTTCGCTTTCCACAAGGAAAACTCAGATTCAGGAGTATCAACAAGGCTTTCCAACTATGGTTTAAGAGAAGCCATTCTTCGGATTTCAATCAGATTTCTCAATTGATTTATACATTCCCGTAGCCTAGTTTTAAGCTGGGGAGACTTCCGAAGTTGCGAGTCTCTTCTAAATCTTCTCTTTTCTGATAGAAGTGTTTAGTTTCAGACGAAAATCTTCTATTGCTATCATTTTTGAACGCTGTACGGCCAGTTTAAGGTTTTCAGAAAAATCGTTAATTGATACATCAATATATTCAGGCGTTTCCGAGGCAATATTTTCCGTACAATGTGTACTCAAATATGTTTTATATTGTAGCCAATGAACTCTAGGTCAATGGTAAGTTACTTAGCGGGAGCCAACCACTTGGGGGAACAGAACAGAGATTATAGTGGGTGAGTGATCCGAAGACAAATTTAATGAAGGCTCCACATGCATCCACTCTAAAGGAAAACTTTTCGCAACTCCAAAATCTACAACATTTTTAAATGTTCGTCAGTCTGACGGCCAATAAGTGGGGTGCCCGCTTGAAAGCACACGGCCTTTCAGGGAAATTAAACGTGATCTCCAAAAAGTATGTATACCGTCATAGTCGCTGAAAATCGGCGATCAAGTGATTTAAAAAAATGTGAATATTGATTTTCACTTACTGAAAATCGGTGAGATGAATAAATTGAGGAAATAACGATTTTTTCTTAAGAATGCTCATTACATATATTTGTTGTTTAAAGATACTCCTTGATACTTAACTTGGATATTTTAAAAATTTATTAAGAGAACTGAACAACTATCACAAAAGTCGTAAATCATATATATATATATATATATATATATATATATATATATATATATATATATATATATATATATATATATATATATATATATATATATATATATATATATATATATATATATATATATATATATATATATATATATATATATATATATATATATATATATATATATATATATATATATTTATGTATATATTGGTATTGTACTGGTTTTCTCAATAAAAATCTATGGCCTTATTCATAAAAAATATTTTATGTTTATTAAACTGTTATTTGACAAGTTTCTATGGGAAATTTGTCAAATAACTGTTTAATAATACGGCCGCTAGTCTGCAATAATTTATTAAGTAAAACTAAAAATATTTTTTTATACTTTGAGATAATTTATATTAATCTATTCTCCAACCTAAAATTACGTTTACTTATTAATACTAGTACTTGGATCTGTCAAAAATTTGTGCAGAAAGAAGCAATTCTTACCATGTAAATGTAAAAAGAACTCAGTGAGCGAGAAATCCAGTGGCGGAGTTTGAGGAGTGGTCGGTAAATCTTCGTTTTCTAAGGCATATAAGAAAGCTATGAATTCACACGACACCATAGTTGGATTTTCAAACGTCAGCTGCAGGAAGTGGTTATTTAAACAGATGTATTCGGTTAATATTTATTGGCTTTTACTTTTATAATATAGAATTTTTAACAATGTTTTCTATAATAAAGCAACTATGATCTCAGAATTATTAAAAACGAAACCAAAAAATATCTGTTCTTGAAAATCCCCATATAAATAATAAAATTACCGTGCTACCGTTTGAAGATCAAAATTACCATACAATACGGTAACCATCGTGCAGTTGTGAAAATGATTTACATCAGCACCTGCCTTGCGGCCTAATCTGATGGTGGACCAATTCCACGGAGTGAATTATTCACGATTCACCAGCGCCCCCGTGTGGCTTGCTAGGTTCACACAGGTAGCAATTTTTGCCATATGTTCATAGCCATATGAACAAATTCTTGTTGAGGAGTTCGGGCCTTCTAATCCCTCCTGTCTGCAATTTCCCAGCAATCAATGGAGGACAAGGCTTAATGAGTTGGTAGGCCGAAGCCCACTAAGAGCATCAGCCCTTAAACCAACTCACCCGTCAACCATCACCACTGGTTCCTTACAATACAGGTATCTGTTGTATAGGCAACAGATCCTCGGAAGGCAAAACCTGTTCCCCGGGGGGGGTTAATCATCGTGCAGTTAGCATCACTGCTCCTCACATATTTCATTTAGCAAAGAGTTCTTACTAAAGAAGTGTACAAGTTCATTTTTGTGTTGCCGGATACCGTTTGCGTTCTAGAAGCATATTTTAAACAAATCATTTGTTTAAAATGGGCTGCAAAATAGTGGATTGCATTTTCAGCATTTCCTGCGTTATGGTTGTCATAGAAACCGTAAGTCTGTTTATGGATTAAACGAGAAGAGTCTGCAGTGTTGTCTCAAGATTGCTTAAACTTTGATCTGTTTTGTATACCGGATTTAGCCACATTAGCATTGAGTGCTTAAAGTGCCGCAGTGATTAACTCACGTTACGTTGAAGGTGTCTACCGATTGCCGTAATAATTTGTTTTACCAGTTCACTAGAAGTAGGCTTTCTCAAATATATTGGAGGCGATTTAAATGTTTTTTTTTATGTTTTAGGCTCATCAATAATATTGAAGAATAATAAAGAATTAAATAAAGTAAATAACCAAAAATTAAGTAGGGAAGAATGTATGTAATTTAATAGTGAAGCCTGCGATTATAATAGCAAAGTATAATAGCAAAATATAAAGTAATACGATTCCTGCAAATTTTTAGATGAGCAAGACTCAAAGTAGTAGTTCATATCTACAGCAAGTGCGTACAACCCGTAATTGCAAACGAACAGCCGGCGCGCGGAAAGCCAAATTGGGCAATCAAAATAGCGATTTACATTCGGGAGCAAATGTTTGCTATTACACATACTTTCAATTTCAAATGCAGTATATTGTGAATAGGGCTAATAATTGTATGTATTCAGTGGTGCGTAAATGCTACTCCCTTTTGGATTTGCAGTGCCGTGCCCAGGGCTGGGTAAAATACTCACATTATTATTTCAAATACAAAATACTTTCAAGTTGTGTATTTCAAATACAAAATACAACTAAAAAAATACAAATACTTTTTTGTATTTCGGTCTCACACTGAAATAATTATGCGTCATATATTTAATGAAACTGTTTCATTAAATATTTTTCATTAATCCAATGAAAACTTTTCACAATATGTATGAAACTTTATATATATTATGAAAAAGTTCATCAGAATGGTTTCATTAAGTTTCATCAAACAAAATCATTGGATTTATGACTACAACAAAATTTATTTATTTTTTTAAATTCTTTGAATTTTGGTAAGATATATTACTGGGCATTTATTAATCTTAAGCTACAGTGTAAAAAATGTCAATTTTTTTTTTTTTGTTGAAATGTAAGTTTTATGACTTTCATAATTCCAACGAAATAGAATTTATTCAATGACAAATAAATTTCTGGCTACCGAACTTGGGTATGTATGTACATATGTGTATGTACTCAAATCAGCATAATAATAGTTTAAAAAATTTAAATACCAGTGTATTGAAGTCATTTGAATTAATAAAATCTGTGTTATTTGGTGAATACTTGTTCAACATTTTCTTTTTTTGATAATTAGGTACAATTTCACAAAAGCAAGGAATAGTATTGTTTGTGTAATGAAATAAAGTATCAATGAATAAATGAAATAATTCCATTGATCTTATTACGTACATTTGTGAACATATTTGATTAATGTGTGTTATGATATTATTTCATTAAACAGATGTAACTTTTTCATTGATTTAATGTAATTTTTCAGGTGCTCAATGAATAATAAAATTAGATAGATTAGATCCTTCATTAGGTCATTGACCTAATGAAGGAGTTTCATATTTTTAATTAATATATTACATTAGTACAAAGAAGTTATTTCATTAAATAAGTGTTACTTTTTCATGTACAGTTTTAATGTACAGTTTTATATGCTTTATGAAATTGATTCTTTGATCTAGAGAAATTATTTCACTAATCATATGATTTGTCTTTCATACTTTTAATGAAAATAAGTAATGTTTTTTATTAAAATGTTTCATTACTTTTATGAAGGTTTTCATTAAAATAATCTAATGAAATTTGTTTCATTATTTCTATGAAAAGTTACAATGGTTCAAAAATAATGAAAAAATTCATAAAAGTAATGTCAAAATTTCTGAACAAAATTTTTTCAGTGCATAAAAATGTATTACAAATACAAGTATTTTACTGGTAAATACTTGCTCAGCCCTGGCCGTACCTCATAATAAACTCTCTCTAGTGCTATAAATCCCTTTGAAAATATTCAACAACATAAGTTCAGAATAAAAAATATTTTCTGCCAACATTAACGATATATTTTTATATAGTATTTATTTTAGCCTAGAATTTGCTTTTAACAGATTTCACACAGCTTAATTTTAAATTCTAATTATGGTTTATTCAAACAAACATGTTTATGTTTATATGTACGTATGTATTTCCTTTTTAAATTAACCCTTAACTTATACTTATGCCTACTTAAAGCTAAGTTTAAATGAAAAGGTATAAAAATAACTTAATTACAGTAAGACTCCCCCCGTAAACACAATTAGTCATCATAACTTCAACCCAGCCGTGAGTAAGTGCTAGACCAATGTACCCAATTGACTTATATCCACAGTGTTCATGGCCATAATGGACGGCGAGGGAGAGGTTGAGTTGGGTGGACGTGAGGCCATTAATAACGATGAAGCCGAAGCTGATGCTGATGACGTAGTTGATGTAATATGAGAAGAGCAGGAGGACGAAGCAGTGGAAGGTTGTTGTACTGTAACAATATTTGTAGCTTGTATTTGGTGTGAATTTTGTGGCCTTGAGGTTAGAAATGTAGATGCCATTGGCATATATTGTTGTTGAGTGTGTAGAAACTGCCGTTTGGGGACTGAAAATGGTATCGCTGGTGATTGTGATGGGGGCAAAAGCTGTGATGAAGTCGCTGTAGCAGCTGCTGTTGTTTGTGTATGAAACATTTGTTTTTTAATGGTTTTGGCATTTTGTACATGTAAGGATGACAACATATTTTTGTCAATAAACATACATGACGTTGACACTGTATCGTTGGACCTTGTATCTTCAATAAGTGAAAACAGTCCTGTAGCTGGAATTGAGGTCGTTGGGGGTATTTCTTGTTCTTGCTGATTATTATGATGAAGAAATTGCTGTTGCTGCTCTTGTTGATTATTTGTTGTAGCAAATGTAGTACAGTAATTTTTTGATATTGAATTAACATTTGAAAATTTTTGATGATTTAAGTGAAAAGTTGTTGGTTTTACGTTTTCTGTATCAGAATGAATGGCAACATTTTGCATTCTAGCAATGGTTTCCTGTTTTATTTCCATTAACTCAGCATTAGCAGATGCAAGTTCTATACTTGGTTTAGCTATTATCTTTTCTAATTTAATTACTTCCTCCTTCGATTTGATATTATTTAGGGATAACTTTTGAATATCCAGAGATTTCTCCAAATTAGTTAATAAAGTGTTGGTCTCATTTTTTTGTACATTATCTGTGTTATTTGCCGTACATTTTTCAGTTTTTGTATCATCCTTTTTGTGATGGGCTTCCTGTTCCTGTTGTTCTTGCAAATACTCAATGCTAAGTCGTTCTAACATCAGCAATTTCTTTTGTAGCTGTTCATTTGTTTGCATGAGATTAGCTTCAACTTTACGTATATCACCGCATTGAAGTGCCAAATTGTTATCCAGTTTATCAATTTCCAATTGTACTTCTTGCTGAGTCTGTTGGGCTTTTTTGATCTGATGCTTGCGCACCTTGGCGTGCAATTTGGCAGCCAGCTCTTCTTCTTTTTGCAGCTGCTTGTTTAAAGTGTAAATTTTCTCCAACCACAATATTTGCATTTCAATTTCCTGTTCATTGCCATTGTTGTTAATATTGTTTCCTTCGATAGTTTTCAAGTTTTCTTGATGGTGCTGTTGTTGCTTATCCACCTTTTTTTTATCTTTACTTTTGTTTGTTTTCGTATTAAAATCTTTTGCTTGAAACTCATCATCTTTTGTTGGTTTTTCTTTTTGTCGTTTCTTTTTCTTTTCTTTCTTCACTTCCTTTTCCTTTATTTTATGTTTCGCCATCATGTTTAATGCTTGAGTTGTTGATGGGCTTTTATCTGTAATGGTGCCTGTTGCCAACGTAGTTGCTGATGCTATTATAGCCGTCCTAGGATTTGGTGCTAATGTGGTTGTTGTTGTTGTTGTTATTGTTGCTGCCACCGCACGTTGATATGGTTCATCTGTATGCAAGAAAGAAATAAGAAATTTGGGAAATTATTAAAAGCCAAAAAACTGATAAAAAAATATAAGTAAAATTTTTACACTTGCAGGTATTAATTTCAAAAATAAAAGCAAATTTTCATTGCTCACTTAGTTCTAAACGAGTTTGAAGCAACAACACAAACGCAAACATTTTTAGAAAAATTGTTTAAAGTAATGAATAGAAAAAATGCCGTGCAGTAATAAACGACTCTTGATTGAAGCAATCCGATGTGTGTCTTAGTTTTTGAATATTATTAGTTATTTCATGTAAATTTATACAACTTTGCTTCCAACATTTTTCCGAAATTCGCGACATTTTTTTTTTGCGTTTATTTATTTATTGAATCTTCACAATGTGAACTAAGAGTTAGTATTCAAATCTTAATACTAAATACAAAAATAACTATGTCCAGACAATGCTAGACAAAAAGTTTTATTTTGCGCGTATTATATCGGTGAAATCACCTAGTTAACGCTCTGATTGGGGCAAAGGTATCCCTTCTCCTCAACCGAGTGTGACCGCTAGAATTAAGTATGTTTCGTGCAAGAGGGTCGCATATCTACATTTATGATTCAAAGTTTTGCCAATCAGACTACTGGATTTACGACTCTGACTTGCCAACGAGATCCGGCATCCACATTTCAACTTTTGCGGATGACACAGCATTTTGCATCGTTCATGAAAACCATAAATTATCTCTATGAAATTTGCAGGAATATATTTCGATATTGTGGAAATGGCTAAAGTTTTGGAAAACTAAAGTTAATATTTAAAAACATACTCATGTCACATTCACACTTTGTAAACAAGTCTCACATTAAAGCAAAAGTCACTCAGTTGAAACTAAAAGTAGCGCAATCAAATTGGCTTATGTGCAGAAATTCTACCTTGAAGTTAAATTGCAAACTTTTGTTATACAACGCAATTTTAAAGCGTATATGGTGGTACGGAGTTCAATTATGGGGCACCGTCTCAGCGTCAAAAATTGAAAAAATTCAAAGACCACAAAATCAAATTCTTCGAACAATTATTGCAGCTCCATGGTACGTAAAAAACTCACGAATTCACAATTTTCTAAGTACGCAACAAGGTATATTAGTAAAATGTAAATTCACCCAAATCCTCTTTTTTTAATTTGGAACTAGTCTTCAGGGGATGACCCCTACATATGCAGTGCATTGTACAGGAACTAGGAAAATATGTTGTGAGGAGGGGGAAAGAGGGAGTAGTGTTCGTGAACATTTGACCTGAACTTTCCAACGTTATAACAGACAGGAAACACGTTTGCAGGCAACTTGTTCCACAGACGAAGCGTACGGCTGCAAGCGATTTCTTTCTGTAATGCGTAGTACGATTCCCCGGGCAATCGACCACAAATGGATGAGCTCTGGATGATGAACGCGTGCTACGTAAAAATGTGCTCGTTTCGGGAACAAGATCCCTAATCTCGTCAGAGCAAAATCCCTTGTAGTAACGATAGAACAGAGTAACGCACCCCACACTGTGTCTATGCTCCAATGAGTCAATAGAGTTGGATACCCTACTGTCACCGATAAGCTTTTTCGCCCTCTCCTGCACACGGCCGAGTAACCCCAAAATAGACTTTGAGGCACCGGCCCAAACATGAGAGTTGTATTCCATTTTCGGTCGGATGTATAGTAAGGAGGTCGGATGGAGTGAAGTACATCTTACATCGTTTCAACAAACCGAGGCACTTGAATGCTTCTTTAGAGATATGAAAAATGTGTTCAGTCCAGCGAACATCACACTGTATATTCATTCCAAGAACATCAAGAGCATCCGATTCCTCAATATTTATACCATCCATGAGTACAGATGAAACAGCATTTGCGGTCGTTTGTTTGTGCGTTAATAAGCAACATTGGGTCTTGCGAGCGTTAAAGGCGACCCTGTTTTTACGACCCCATTCGCAGATTAATAGAAGATCACTATTCAGTGAATCATTCATATTTAACCTCTTGGTAGCAATCTCTGATAGGCTGGGCCTATAACTAAACGAGTAACAGTGACAAATGCTGATGTCATCCGCGAAAGAGTGGATAGGGTTGGACGTTTGATAGAGAAGGTCGTTGAGGAAAATAAGAAATAGGGTAGGAGAAGGAAATCACCCTTACGGTACCCCTGAAAAAATCTTGAACTCGTCTGATGAGACCCCACCTGTAACAACTCGTATAGTGTGGTCTTGCACGCAATATATTTAATTTTGGCGGCCATACTCGGCTGAGAAGAAGGGATACCCCTGCCTCCATCAGAACATAAAACAGGTGATTCTACTGATAAAGTTCCCGCAAAGTAAAGGTTTTCGTCTAGCATTGGCCCGACTTTATATAGGGTGTTTTTTTAAGCCCGATAGAACTTGAAATTGTAAAAAATAACACAAAAAATTAAATTGTAATCAAAATTTTTTTTTATTCGAAAGATCAATACGTGACATTAACACTTGAAAATGATTTCGGGCATATGGGCACCGCGGCTGTTCTTGACGAAGCGCATTCTGGACGTCCAATTTTGGGCCACTTTTTCGAGCACTGCTGGCCGTATATCACGAACAACACGAACAATGCTGGCCTCCAAGGCGTCAATTGTTGCTGGTTTATCAGCATAAACCAGTGACTTCACGTAGCCCCACAGGAAATAATCGAGAGGTGTCAAATCGCACGACCTTGGAGGCCAATTGACAGGTCCATTTCTCGAAATCAACTTATCGCCAAATTTTGATTTCAGCAAGTCGATGGTTGCGTTCGCCGTATGGCACGTA